>BHDV01047618.1:0-13296 GCA_005406045.1 Adoxophyes honmai
TTATTACTAGTGCAATATCCAGATTGTATATAAGATTCTTGAACACACGTATGTAATTGAACTCGTCACAAAAACTATAAGTAAGTCGGACTTGCATACCGAGGGTTCCAAGACAACTTCTAAATATATATATCGTATCTGTACATAAAACCTCCCATAATATACTTACCTAGCATTTTAAAGGACAGGTGATCAACGGCATATCATGTCCAAGTCCAACAGTTGTGAAACTGCTTTCCACTTTGTTGGACAATTTTATTCTCCCTTGATTTATTATTAGAAGTACATATCTAATAAATAAGGTGGGTTCAGTATAATAAAAATACAACTGTGTTTTCTGTTTTATTGACATTCATCATAACCCTTTATTTTTGTTTTGCTACACAAAATGCGGGCGAATGAATACAACAGTAATAAGACTTATTCATTCACAAAAGTACAAAGTCAAGTCATTTCATAGATTCACTATGTACAATACGTGAAAATTTCACCAGTTATTATGATCGATCTCATATTATCACATCAAAAATTAAAAAATCACGGGCATTTTTACGTGTTCTTAAATAAAAATAATTGATAAAACTAGAGCGCTTATCTACTACCTTGAAGTTCATGAACTGTAAAAGTAACTTTTACTTTCTGGATTAAATTAACGTCAAACTCTTTAACAGAACGATAACAGAACATAAACTAAAAATAAATATTAACTTTACATTGAAAGATTCATAAGTAAAAATAAAATACTTTTTCCGAATTTAGACCAAATATAATTATCACAACATTACTATCTTTTAGAAGAAATTGCACCAATATTTTAGAATCATAATTTCTGCAATATTTTTCCGAAAAAATAATCAGGGAATGTTAATCGAACATATTCATATTAATCTAAAAAATAGCGGTAGTGTAGCGCTAAACATCACATGATTAAACATTACGGCACCAATATTGAAAGAAACAATTGAAATATCCCGCAAACAAAAAAAATCTTATCATTATAACACAAACTATTATGTGCTCGAGGGCGGAGTGCGCACTTTCGTTTCTCCTTATTCTTGAAATACTAGCAACCTTACAGGTAAAAAATCTTTGAAGTGGGTCATTCGCAAAAATTTGTTCGAGTTTTTAGCCAATAACTATAGCAGTCCCCGAAATCTAACTTGGCAAGATTTTAAGTAGTCGCGCATGGCTTTTCCATAGATTTTTCCCTCACTACTTATAATCTTCCACATAAAATGCCGGGGATTGTAGTAGCAGACCATGTTTCTTCTCGTCTGTTTGTATAACCCGAGTATGTATCACGAGTACATCTGGTGGTTTTAATACTATACTATAGACCGATAGGTACTTAAAAGATGGTAAACAATCTTGACGTGTCTTTTTATTTAAACATACACTTTATAAATCAAAATCTTTACATTTTACAATTTAGGTATGAAAAAATCATTTACTTTCATAATTGAATTGTATAGTGTAACGATTTTCATTTTTAGACTGTGTATTTCAATAAAAAGACATGTCAAGATTGTTTACCATCTTTTAAGTACCTATCGGTCTAAAGTATAGCTTAGTGATCAGTTGATCTCATAGTGAAATATTACGTTTACATTCACGACTTTATATCGAGATAAACTTGATGTTTCTGGCCAATTCGTGACCCGTCACCAAGAGTAAGGTAAAGCTTATCTCGATATAAATACGTGAGTGTATCCATTTTATGAGTGAGTCTCACGGTAGTTTAGATCAGTTGATCTGTCCAAATATTTACTTTGCACTTAGTACCCTGTTGCGGGAATATTCCAAGGTATATTTCCAAAGTCAATCAAATCAAATCAATTTACCAAAATTGTAATAAATATTTCGGAGTCCAATGTATGCAACTGTATTTCTTACAAAACGTCCCATGCTACAACTAGCTACTTTACTAGCTCACCTATTACATTCGAATTGTAAAATTCGTGTACAAAATTGAAAAATCTAAGTGTCACTGGTCTGGGGTTGAGCAATTTTCTGTTTCTGTTCGGCGATCCAAGCCTCGATTCTCTCTTTGAGCTCGGTGTTGGACTTCACTTGGTCCATCGACAGCGGCGACCGGTTGAACGGGTCCGTCTGGTCGCTCAGCAAATGTCTGAAATACAAAAGTACATTTAATTATTTACTCACAACTATTTTGTGTTACGTGGGTGTATCAACCAGTAGGCTTAGCACAGCAACACGCGCGAGTCATTTCACTCGAGGGATAGACTACCTGTCACTTACTGACGTCTCTATTTAAACAGTGACAGGAATAGTCTATCTCGCGAACATCTCTACTCGCGCCTTGTTCTAAAAAGAGAGACCCGCATGAGCGTGGTCATGATGGGGTCGAGGAAGTCGTCAGGTGCGATGAATGTATGTATGTATGTATGTTTGTATGAATCTAAGTATGTATGTATGTTGAATGAATGTATGTATGTTTGTATGAATCTATGTACAGTGGTGGACAGATAATTAGAAACACTCCATACAATCACGAAAATATTAACATGAACTAGCGCTAGTAGCAAAAGAAACGCAAATAATTCATAATTAATTATGCAGCGATGTAGCCACAACATTAAAATATGCGTACAATGAAAAAAAATACATCAGAATTTTATAATTTTAGTGTAAGATGAGTTTATTTATCTATAACTTGAATTTCCGATACTGGCTGTTTGGACACATAATTAGAAACAGGGTCACAAACATACTTTTTTCTTTTGAATATTAAAAAAAACCTTTTTATTACTCTTTTGGCGGCAATTAACATCAACTTAAGTTACAACAGCGATAAATTATGTTCAAAATGGGAATAAAATAAAAGTTATGAGGCGTCAACTCGCTAAGTAATTGTAAATCCGCGTTTGGACCGAAGGAGACATCCAAAAGAATCGTCAATCACTTAGGATGCACCATAAGAAGGTATTTCATACCATCGACCACTGCAAAAGACATGGAACTACTGAAAACCAAATTAGAAAGGCACGCCCAAAGAAAACATCGCCCAGAAAGATTCGCTTATCGTACGGTAAGCGAATCTTCTCTTGAACAAGACCCGTTTATAGGTTCCAATGAAATTATAAATGAGGTTTACACATAACATGACTCCAAAAACGTGAAGTGTAGACTAGTACCCAGTCAGTTAGATGAAACGAAACTGTTTGAGGGGGTTTCCCGAAAGGTACCGTACCTACAGAACAACATAGAGATGAGTTAATTAATTGCGAAAAAATACAGCAAGTGGACAATATAGGAATACTCATATAAAAAGTTTTATTTTCAGATGAAACTAAAAATAATATGGTGAATTCTGACTGAAAACGCTACATTAAACGTCTACCAAACCATGCTTTCAATAATAAATACACAAAAGTATGGTTAAGCATGGTGGTGGAAACATTTTGATTTTAGTTTCATCTGAAAGTAAAACTTTTTGTCTATTCCTGAACTGTCAACTTGCTGTATTTTTTCGCAAATAATTATCTCATCTCTCTTTACTGTTCTGCAGGACCGGTACCATTCGGGAAACCCTCCTATTTAGTTTCCCTTCAACTAACCGACTGGCTACTAGTCTTCACTTCACGTTTCTGGGGTCATATGACGTAAAAACCTCATTTCTAATTTCATTGGAGCCTATGAACGGGTCTTGTTTAGCAAATAAGCGAATCTTCTCTGGGCGATTTTTTCCTTGCGTGTGTCTTTCTAATTTAGTTTTTAGTAGTTCCATGTATTTTGCAATGGATCTGATAGCATTCAAAGTGGTCGACGACTCTTTTCTATGTCCTCTTTCGGTCCAAACACGGACTTACATTTACTTAACAAGCTGACATCTTATAACCTTTATTTTTCCCCATTTCGAACACAATTTACTATTCATCAAACTAAAGTTGGTGTGTAATTGCCACCACAAATGTAATAAAAGGTTAATTTTTAATTATACAAAAGAAAAAAGTATTTTAGTTACTCTGTTTCTAATTATGTGTCCAAACGGCCAGTAACGGAAATTCAAGTTACCAATGTACAAACTAACTTTACAGCAAAATGATAAAATTCTGTTGTCTTTTTTTTGTTCTATACATATTTTAATGTTGTGGCTACATTACTGCATAATTAATTATACCTTATTTATGTTTCTTTTACTACTACCGCTAGTTCATGTTGGTTGTTACCGTGATTGTATGGAGTGTTTCTAATTATCTGTCCACCACTGTATGTATGTTGAATGAATGTATGTATGTTTGTATGAATGTATGTATGTTGAATGAATGTATGTATGTTTGTATGAATGTATGTATGTATGTATGTATGTTTGTATGTATGTATGTATGTATGTATGGGCTGTACCGGGCGATGGTGGTCCGGTCGACGGTGGTCCGGCTGCTGGGCAGCAGCACGGGGTCCCGCATGAGCGTGCTCATGATGGGGTCGAGGAAGTCGTCGGGTGCGTTGGCGAGGATCTCCTCGTCCCGGCGCCGAGCGGCCGCGCAGCGCTCCACGCGGCGCGCGACTTCTTGCAAGGAGCCGATGAGCGAGCCGCCGCCGATGCGCACTGGAACATAACGAATCCTCGTATTGTACTATCGGCGACTTTCTAATAAAATCTAACTAGAGGTACCGCCCCAGCTTGCACAGGTGCAATGCTGATTTTGAAAGTATATTTACGTTCACACGTTCTTGTAGACATTTTTAATATGTACATAGAACACATGCATGTAGAACATTATTTTGATCTATCTCATAGAGTTTAGCCAGTGTTTGCAATGTTGGAAACCTCTAAAATTACCAGTCTTGCTCTACTATGTCATGTATGTGCATGCATGTCTTAAATCACTCAAGTTATAAAAAAAACCGCAAGCAAATCCGTTGCTCAGGCATAAACAGACGGAAGCGACTTTATTTTAAACTATGTAGCGATGACGATAATAATAGCTATAATGACTATGTAGTCATGAACATACAAAGAGTCCACTCCCGAACATATTTAGGCTTACAATATTTTTCTTTCTACCGTTACCTGCTTGCCGTAGACCGTTCACAAGGTCAAATTTTGTCTCAGTATGTACAGATAGAGCGACAACGATGAAAAAGAGTAGCATAGGTAACTGTTTTTCTGTTTTAATCGGGTCACGGGTGACAAATATTTTTGAAATGTGGGTCGCCAGCCAAAATGGTTAAGACGCAGCGGGCTATAGACTCACCCAGCACGGCCTCAGCCAGCGTGAACAGCTGCGGCGAGTAGGACCGCCCGTCGTCGGACACGGCGGCGCAGAAGCGCTCGCTGCTGCTCAGCTCCACGTACATGCGGCAAATGTCCAGCACCGTACCGGCCGGGTCGAATTCGAACTCCTTCATGTCTTTCACCTGAAGAAAATGCAAATTACAGTTCCTTGTGTGAATAGTACTTCTTCATTTTTTTCGCGAATGTCGTACGAGGCGACTGAGTGAATAGATTTAGGCGACAGGCTAAAGGCCGGTCGTGGAGCACAGAGGAATTCGAGCGATTAGCCTTTTGCAACCTGTCACTATTATACTAGCTTTTCTAACTGTTTTCAAACTTAATAATATGATTAGAAGTGGCTGTGAAGCGTGAAATAGTCATAATCATGATTTGTCCATGTCATGTTTCGTGTGTTCTCTGCGTAGGCCCGACGAGATGCAGAAGGAAGTAGTTGAGCATGGAGGCGATCCGTTCCACGAGCGTGGGGTGGCAGAAGACGAAGGGCGCGTGCACGAAGAGTCAAACCGTCGCGCCCGATGATGCCAAAGAAGTAACACTTGCCTTCAGATTCTTCTGCGTAGGCCCGACGAGATGCAGAAGGAAGTAGTTGAGCATGGATGCGATCCGCTCCACGAGCGTGGGGTGGCAGAAGACAAAGGGTGCATGCGCGGAGAGCCGCACTAGAGTGTGGACCGTGTCTCGCCCCAGGATGTTGTCGAAGCGGGCCAGCATGCCCGTGTGTGTCAGGTTGTTGATGTTTTGCTCGCGCTCCTGCTGCGACAGGTTGGCCCAGGCGCCTGATTCTCTGAAAGTTAATGTTTCAGTTTTAACCCTTACGCTATCCAAAATTTTTCGCACTCAAAATCATGGGCACTTTCGAAATAAATTATAAATATAATTGGCCTCAATCTTTCATACAGTTTTTATGATTCTATTCCATGACTATCACCCTAAGAGTAAGGAAAAAAGTATAGGAATGGAATTTTGTTTGCTATTTTTTTTAACTATCAATGTTGATTATTTCACTTTTAAATAAGATTGGTTTCGACCTATCAAATATAGATCATGATTACGAGCGCATCGGACAATAGCGCTGTTGATGCCAACAAAAGGCAAGTTAAAAGACCTGTAAAAATCTTTACTAAAAATGGCAACAATTTGTTTTATTTAAGGTCGCTGCATACAACAGTGCAATCACCTTCAAGCACCCATATTTGCGCGGGCAATGTGCCCGGAGATAACGTAAACAAGATCATAACATGACCAGCAGATTCCGAGCTCTTTGTTCTCTTTTACATACTCATGCACCGTCACTATAAGCTTGAAATATTTTTAGAAACAAATTGGATTTCTTTTTAATACTTTTCTCTTTAGGTACAGTCACGAACCGGGATTGTTGAGCCACTTGCCACTGTTCGCAATTTAGACGTGTAATCAATGACCGATGTGACAGACTAAATGTCAGCTATTGGATTAGTATTACACGACCAAGTTACAAACATAGGTAAGTGGCTCAACAATCCCTGTTCGCGATGGTACTTTGGAGTGTACCGTATTTTTTTGACTGTAAGTAGGGAAATTGTTCTCCAATTGTTGTCCTCGACTGGGGTAAATGGGCTTCTAAGAATTTTAAGAGAGTAAAAGCATGAAAGATGGGAAATGTGACATCACTTCATTTCTAATTCCTTACATAACAAACTTCATACACAGCTATATCTTTAGTCATGTAATAAATGCTAATTAGCATCACGTCCGTATTCCCAAACATGGATCAGATCACACAAAACCCTACATAGACAAAGCTATGAACTATTTCACGCTTCGCAGCTTTTATTAGCATATTTTTCAGGTACCAAGTTACAGAAGAGACGAAATAGTGGTAGGCTGCCTAAAATATGCCTTCATCTATTTTCCTTTTCCGCCTCTTACAACCCATGGAAGAAAAAAGAATATTGCTAAGGATACTTGATAGCTGGGTTTATTTATTCATAGTACTCACTGGGCGGTCTGCATAGTACGTATCTGCGCCATGTTGCCGAGCGCTTCATCCAACAAGAAAATGGCGTCGTTTATGAGCAGGTTGACGAACCGCAGGAACAGGGGCGGGTGCACTGCTTCCATGTTGTCCTCGGCTTCCCTTGCTAGTCGCCTGGAGCAGACATTAAATATGTAGAATTACATCAATACTGTCATTGTTGTAAATTTAGTGATGCCAAGCAAGCGCTAAACACCGGTTTACGCAAATTCAGAAACAGGAAAATATTTTTTAAGTTTTGACCGTCAATCCAAATTAGGGCACATATCCTAATGACCCGTGTGTGTGTAATTTCCCGTGTGGTGCCGGGTTAGAATAGCACCTCCCCCTTTCTTCCCGTGGGTGTCGTAAGAGTCGACTCTGGGAAAGGGTTTGTGTATTTTGGGCGATGGGCTAGCTAGCAACCTGTCACTGCAATATCACGTTTAACCATCTGGTTACCCTGAAATCGCTAAACGTGGCACTGGATTTTTGAATTCATGTGCTCTGCCTACCCCTCTTGGGAATAGAATAGGTGATCTAATATTTATGCAAGTCGAAATGAACCAAAACATTAATCAAAACAAACGAAAACTTTAGTAATACGAACAGATGAATGATATTCTCCAATAAATTGATGTTTACCACACCGTCTTTTTACATAATAAATGTCTTTACATTTAAAGGACTTTTCCTTACGTGAATACTTGTCTGTGTTCCTCCATCGTCCAGAGGAAGTCCATGACGAGGTACATGGGCCGGCGGTAGTTGAACTTCTGCTCGAACTGCACGCTCTGGCCCGTCATCTCGATGCCCACGAACACGTCCAGCAGGCAAGGGACCAGCTGGCGAGAGAGTGGCAGAAGGTGATTTTTGATGTTCAAATAAATATTGCAAGGAACTCATTAAAAAATTTTGATATTTAGTTGTATACAAACGAAAAGAAAGCTATCATTAAAAATATACAAACTGTTACAAAAATACGAGTAAAACAGAAAGGTGTTAAATGGCCCATTATAGGGCCACTAATGGTAATCAACAATAATCAACAATATTTGAAAAACTAAAAGCCATCAATTCCTCTTATTAAGTTTGCAAACCGTATTGAATGAAAAATTGAATATCCGTGAAAGAATATACTCTGTTAAACAATCTATGATAACTTCAGTTCTTTTAAGTGACAGCTTGCTAGGGTTTAAAATTTTTTTTTTTAAATATCATTTATATTTTTACCCGGTTTTTTGTAACACGTTGTATATTAACTCGTTTTTCGTTGGTGGCAAAGACAGGACACGATATTTAGATGAGCTACCACCTATAAAATCCACTATGAAAAAAAAAATCATATAAGTGTTTACAAAAAGGAACCTAGCCGAAATAATTTACGGCATTTGTCCAAGTATAAAATATGACGAGCTCTTCTACGTCTTACCAACCTCTAGTCTATGGGGGTGTTCCTTGAACAGCTGTTCGCGGTAGAAAGACGCCAAGCTGCTCAGCGGCTGCTGGTCGTCCGGATGGTTCGGCAGCATGGCCTCCAGACACTCGGCTAAGCGAGCCCTGGAACAATACAAAATGTTGTCATTAGTGGTATTAAATAACAAAGCACATGCAGTCATTTGTTAGGATTCAGTTAGAAAAGACACAGCCATGGTAAGGTGGAGTTTAAAATACTGAATAAGTAAGTCAATTAAAGCAAGCAAAATCAGTCTCTGTAGCCATGATCAGCATTGAAGATCACCATCATCACCGTGGTGTCCACACCTGTATACTAAGTTTATTTTAGGATTTGAATGTCAACGACCAAACTTGCACTTGAGCACGTGCGTCGCACTGTGCGAGCGAGAGGGCAATACGCACGCGTGCGACAGAGATAGATAGCATCGGGTCAACGCTCGAATGTCTCTGGGCTCCGCAACCGGCCTTTATCTTCTAAGATAAAGGAAAGACCCACTAAAAAAACAATGTTGGCCACCCAGGCCCGCAAAAACGTGGTTTGTTACTTACTAACGTCACCGTCACTGTCACAGAAACTGTACAGAGCCAATAACCGTAGAGAAAAAAAGGCACTAGCGTTACGCGCGATCTTGGGCCGGCCAAAGAGGACAGCGATCGCCTCGATGGTCTCCGAACAACCAAAATGACATTAGTACTCTAGTGGGTCTGTCCTCTGTCTTCTAACTACCTCAGATGCGGGTTGTATGTGCGCGAAGAGTCGCCCATAAAGGTGAGCACGAGCGTGAGCGCGGGCTGTAACAACCCAGCCACGTCGGCCTCTTCGCTGCTCGCGCCCACGGTACGCCGCGCCATAGTTATCAGCACCACTATGTTCTCTAGCACGAACTCGGGAACGCATCTGGAAATATAGTATCGATTTATAGTGAAGCTGTGCCGACGAGTTCGTCCGAATAGGACTTTCGGTAGCATTTTTGTGAGCAATTATTTACGTGAAAGTAGAAAGACAGACAGTAACTTTCGCTTTATTAAATTAGTAAGGATAATCGAATCGTTCATCGACTCCACATTAGACTGTAGATCAAGGCTGGCCGAACCCAGGTCCGGCAAGGCATTTGAATTGGCCCGCCCAGCGCATTCGGCCGGCAAGCTAGCGGAGTGTGGTGGCAGCGCTTTCACATGATTGCTCGCCATGAAAAATCCTTGTGGCCCGCCGTCGCAACAGTCTTAAAAGGCCCACCTGGAAAATCTATTGGCCAGCCTTGCTGTAGATAGTGGACCTGATGTTCTTAAAAATGCACGTTTTACTTTCATGTGCTCTGCCTACCTTGTGTTCCGAGGGGCGTGTGCACGGGCACGAGCGCAATTGGGCTGAGACGTTCCTCCCAAAATTTGATTCAAGAACAGGATCCACAGCGGCGCATAGCGACGGACGTTCTCTTTAATTTTAATTAAGAACAGGATCCACAGCGACGCACGTTCTTTAAATTTGAATTAAGAACAGGATCCACAGCGACGCACGTCCTCTATTTGAATTAAGAACAGGATCCACAGCGACGCACGTCCTCTATTTGAATTAAGAACAGGATCCACAGCGGGGCATAGCGACGGACGTTTTCTAAATTTGAATTAAGAACAGGATCCACAGCGGCGCATAGAGACGGACGTTCTCTGAATTTGAATTAAAAACAGGATCCACAGCGGGGCATAGCGACGGACGTTTTCTAAATTTGAATTAACAACAGCATCCACATCGACACACGTTCTCTAAATTTGAATTAAGGACAGGATCCACAGCGGCGCATAGAGACGGACGTTCTCTAAATTTGAATTAAGAACAGGATCCACAGCGGGGCATAGCGACGGATGTTTTCTAAATTTGAATTAACAACAGGATCCACAGCGACACACGTTCTCTAAATTTGAATTAAGAACAGGATCCACAACGACGGACGTTTTCTAAATTTGAATTAAGAACAGGATTCACAGCGGCGCATAGAGACACTGACCTCAGTGTATCAGGGGGCGGTGTGCCGAGGGGCATTCGAACGGGCACGAGCGCGCCGGGCGCGTAGCCGGGCCGCGAGCCTTCGTCCGGCCGCGCCGCCACTTGCACCAGCCACGTGCATGTCATGGCCTGCAGACGGTTCAGGTTGGCCAGCATCTCGCTTTGCAGCAGCGCACAACGGAGGCTCACGAACCTGAATAAAACCTCTGGTTTATCTTTTTCTATATGTATAAAAGAAAGTCTTGTTAGTTACACTATTCACTCAAGAACGGTTGAACCTATTTGGCTGAAAATTGGTGGGGAGCTTAGAACCAGGAGATGGATATAGGATATTTTTTTATCCAGTTCCCAGAAGATGTGACATAAAATGTAGCATGATGTCAGACTCAGACAAAAATGTTTTAGGCGGAACAAAGTTCACCGGGCCTGCTAGTTAATGACATAATTACTAAAACAATCATGTGGTTTTCCTTTTGGTGTCGGGTGTAGAATAGCAACTCTCCATTTCTTTCGCTGATGTCGTAAGAGGCGTATAAGGTTAAGGTATATTTTAGGCGATAGGCTAGCAACCTGCCACTATTTTACCTTGCACTTAACTTTGAATGAGAGGGTAAGACACATAGTGACAGAAGGATGGGAGTTTTATAATCAACTAGTTGTGCCCGCGACTTCGTCCGCGTGAAATAGTTATTTTGGGCATTACCTTATCTTCGCCTATGTCCTTTCTCAGGGTCTAAAGATTGTCTGTGCCAAATTTCATCAAAATCGGTTGAGAGGTTTAAGCGGGAAAACGTAACAGACAGACAGACAGAGTTACTTTCGCATTTATAATATTAGTAGGGATTTTAACTCCAGTCTGGTTACAACACTCACTTGGTCATGAGTCGCGTTGTTCTCTGCCGCATAGCCTCTAAAAGGTGGTGGTTGGCTCCGGTGACGTCGGCCATCGCCCGCTGCGCTCGACCCAAGTCTTGCCCACAACGATACAGTTTCTCGGCACACACTCTTACACCTACAAAGATTATCGAACAAAGGTTAGGTGCATTAATATAGGGTGGCCGGAAATTGACCGCAAATTTTAAACAGTCTGAAAACCCTCGTAAATTTTTTAACCCGAAATTATTTCATGTAAAAAAAAATCGAAAATCTGAAATTATTGCCTAGTCTTTTGTACTTGGGCCTTTAGTCAACCGCGTAGCATCGCAATGTCAAACGATTGCAGGTGCGTACGGCCTGACTAACGGGACTTGCGTACGGGACGTAGAGTAGGTAAAACACACGACAAACCCTGAAAAGCGATGAAACATTTTTGTCCCACCAGGTCAATAATGGAAATTTCCAGGAAACGTTTTACAGGGGTTTTTAAACGTGTATATCCGACCACTGGTTAAAATATTTACGGTCAATTTCCAGCCATCCTGTATTAATAACAAAATTTAAATTACAAGATTTACACTTACCTAAATCAATACATTTCTGCGTCATAAAGAAGCACTCTGTTACAAAATTGTAAGTCTCTGCCGTTGGTCTTTTTATAGCCTGGCCATTCTCATCTTCCTTTGCTGGCAGCAAACTCGTCTCGCTGTGCAAGCAGTCCAAGTGAACTGATTTAGCAGCACATTCTTCTGGCTGCAATGTTAATAATGATTATTGTGACAGATTGTGGAATAACATCTACTTGTTACAAAATTCTTTTACATTGCTTTGAATTAGCTGGAAGCAATATTTTAGCCATATGGCGCCGCATTTGGTAAGGATTTAGCATATCCAGTAGTTTATCTTCAGATTCAAATATATGATTATAATGACAAGTTACTTTTTACTAAAAATAAAAATCCACTTTCTTTAAAATTTAGGTTAACTTACAGGGACAGCACCATATGTGGGATCAATCTTGAGTGATTTAGGGTCATCAGGGCTTGTGCAGAATGGCTGGCAGAGATGGAGCAGCACTGCACCCAAGTTCAGCATGAACCCGTCAGACACTGTGGCACCACTCACTTCACCAGCCTGTAATATGACATAAATATTTTCATATAGATGAACAATAGAAAAGTTTGACATCATCTTTACAAGATTTAAACAAAGAAAGTTGTATTTTGTGACACAAGTTAAATGAAAGCTTTTTTCATAAGTTTATTGAAGACTGATTATTTTACCTGGACATTCCATAGTTTTCCTTTCCCAACATTAGATTTCAGGCATTTACCAATCCACGTCAAAATCCGGTTCCTCATTTGTGGGCCTCCTTTAAGCAATGTCAGAAATATTTTGTGCAAATTATTGGTTAAATGCGAAGATGCATTGTGAAGTGATGTTTCCATCATTGAGATAGCAGCCTGAAAACAAATGGATAACTATCAACCACAAGTACATTACTATAATGCTTATTAATTCCTACTTTCTATAATCCTTTCATTTAAAATGATGCCTGGAGTTGTACCATATAGAGTTGGTTCCTAGCCTATTATTCTACAGGGTGCTTCACGAGGAAACCGCATAACTTCACCAGCGTATAGCTGAGGTCATAACAATTAAAAAATGTTATATGAACATAGGTCGAAATCAGGGGCGTAGCTA
>BHDV01047618.1:13603-30946 GCA_005406045.1 Adoxophyes honmai
AAACTAAGCCGAATTCAGCTTACATTATATGACATTATAGTTTCTAAATATGGTCAGGAACACGGTGGTAAAGTTATGCGGTTTCGTCCCGAAGCACCCTGTATTGTACATATGATAAGGAAAAAAATATCTTAATGCGGATGGACATACCTGGTCCATTGGGTTATCAAAGAATTCATGAAATGAATTATTACTTCTCGGAAGCACAGACATTGTCAATAGGGCACCAAGTACAGAGTCTTGGTAAAATCTTCCATTTGTTTCATTCTTTGGTTCACAATTTTCCATTAAAATTTGAGCTAAGCTAGGGTTACCTGTAACAAACCATTGTTAATTTACTATTGATGAGATTCTTAAAAGATATTTCAAATTTATTCAGGATACAGTATAATTCGGTTCTAACTAAAGGACCTGTGAAATTACGTCATGCTAAATGGCTGCCTTACTAAGCGCACTAATCACATATTAATGTTTCAATTAATATTTAGGCGTCACTAACTAAAATATTCATTTGTATCACATACAGTCCTCGAAATCTTATGTGACAAGATTATAAGTAGTGGGGGTACTTTTTTCCAGAAATAACGATTGACGGATTTAGACCCACTACTCCAAAATATTTCCATGTCAAAATATGTATTACGTTTTTGTCTTCAATAGAGAAACTTTTTTGTTTTGTAGAAGCCATTTTAGGAGGTGCACGGGGCAGACATAGCTTCTTACCTTTGATTTAGTTGTACATCCTCGTTGTTGTAATTATACAATTTTGATAGAAATTCTGTCGTTAAAAACAGTTGGTTGTTGTAGTAAGCAGAGTTGTAATAAACAGATCCACTTTCATGGTGCCTTATATTTGAACCAAATTTAAGCCCGTATGGTCAATGACTTTAATTCCTGAGCCGCCATAGAATGTTTGCAAAGAAAAAATCAATACCATTTCCCTTGATAATTAGTAAGATGTCACTAATGTTTACTGTGAATTGATTCCATGGTGACTCATGAATTAAAGTACTTACATCACTAAAAACTCTTGATAGTTATATGCGAAATTATACTAAACAGACTATGCTGTACTCATTTCAACAGTTTAAATAAAAGTGTCTTATACAGTGAAGGAATTAAATTAGGTATATCAATTTATTAAATGGTGTTGTAATTTTTCAACAACAATAATAATACTTAGATATTTAAAAACAATCACAATTTTACAAGCTTCCAATTAGTTTCACTTATCCTGGTGTTTGTAATCAAAGTTTGCAAGTTGCATTTGGAAGGTTTGTATGTTGCCAGAATCATTTCCACAGGAAGAACTCTTCAAGAGTTGGTCCAACTGTCTTGAAATTAAAGTAAAGTTAGCAAGAAGTACAGTCAGCAAGAAAAGTTGTACTTTTAATTTAAGTGAGTTATTACTGGTTGGGTTGTCATTTGTTTACATACTTACTAGCAAAAATGTGTATAGATGGCAGAATGTAGATAGGCAGGTTGATGAGGTTTGATTTGTTGATGTCAGTATGAATTCGAAGTAGCACTGGAATCATTGTTTCTTTTAATTGATCCTGTACCCCTTCCTCACCTGGGAAATAATTAGGAAAATTACAAAAATGACATTTACACTAGGATGCAAAATTGCATGGATAGCTTAGAGGCGGCAATCGTTTGGCGTCAGAAGGAGTGTTTCAATAACCATCACTATCGCACGGCGTAAACAGCTTCAAACAATTTTCATTTGGACTTATCCATGCAATTTGGCATCCCGCTGTACAGTAAGTGAACATTTTATTGTACAAAAAGGAAAAACATGAAATACAAAAAAAATACTGTAATGGTATGATATATCGGCAGTGGAAATTTCAAATGTCGTAAGGGACATTGAAGATGTTGATGTTGGTATATGTATTTAAGTTTATCTTACAAGAAGTATGATATATGATCATAGTAATAAAGAGATTGCCTATACAATCAAACAATGCTAAGGAATAGTATTAGAGTGGTTTTACACACATTTTTTTAAATGTTGGCTTAGCTTGATTGTATGGACGGCATTGCACGGGTTAGGGCATATTCATAACAGTTTTATAAAGAGTCACAAACAGGAAATTAAGTCTTTTATTGTTCATGAAAATTTTGTGGTTAAGCCACAATAAACACATAAAAACTAGAATGTGCAAGTACTGTACTGAGTAAATTTATGAACACTTACCCTCAGAAACAAAAGCTTTCACAATGTCTACAAAAAATGCATGGCTTTGTGGATCAACATGCTTCAGCAGTTCAACAAGTTGGATGCCAAACTCTTGGCCCTCAAACAGAGCAGGCTGTTTCAGAGCCGTCACAGCATTTCTGAAAATGAGCTCCCGCATCTTTTGCACAGCATTTTTCACAACTATTGAACTATGGTGTTCATAGTTTTGTAGGTTTTGGATGGAGTTGAACAAATAAGCAAATACTTGCTTTTGAACCACATGTTCTTTGAATATTTTGTTTGTCTTGGGAATAACACTCAACTCTACCTCGGGTAGCAATAGTCTTTCAAACAAAGCTTGTTCCAAGGCTTCCAAATCTATGTGAACTCGTGGCTTCATTGCTTCTGCAAGTTCTTCTAAATAAACTAATTGTCCTTCTGAAGAGGTCCTGCCTTCAAATGCGTTAGCGTTAATTGTGAAGTGAAAAACATTCTCTACAATGTTGTTTATAGTTTCAATTTCTTCATCCTCTTGCGACTTCTTTGTGTTAACAGATAGCGGCGTATTAGGATCTACATAATTTGGGTTATTTGTTGCTTTAGTATCAGAGACGCCTAATAAACCAGCAAACGGATTATTAGGTTCGGACATGGTTAAAATATCGCAGCTAGAAAATTGTAATGAAAACAATTACTTGTCTAAATATTTGTACAATTTAATTTCATTTTCTGATTCACATTGATTATTATAACTCACAAACACAACCGCTTGTAAAAAGAATCTTCTAATAATGATAAAATGATTAATCAAATTTCACATTTGAAACTCAACTTGACAAAATTTCATTATCACACAAAATTGATAAAATTGACGTTTCATTGTGTTTCGTTTTGAAATTACTGATTTGACAAAAGTTAAGTTATAGATGTTAAACTATTCCACCGATTTATTAAAATAAATACAAACGGCTTGGTTTTGAAAACTATTAATATCAATTTGCAACAATTTTTATATTTTTTAGTATAAAAATTTCAGACATTATTGAACGTATTATTTTCAGGCTGGCAATTACATAAAAAAAAACAGATCAAGGTCAAAACCAAAACGGTCACTTTATTTATTACAGAAATAGGTAAAGACGGGAATTATTTTGTTCGTTTATAATAAGATTCGTAAACTTTAAGAATGAAATCATGACAATCATCACGTTTGTGTAACAAATGCGCTGTAGAGATGTAAAATTATTGTTTTTTCCGGAAGCTACTTCTATTATGATGGTGGCAAAACTGACAAATAGACCGGTAGTGAAGTTACTACAGCGCTACAACAGGAAACGTGGTCAAATTTGAAACTAAACATCAGGCAGATCGCTTCCCTTGCTCGCTGCAGTCGCTGTCCGAAATCATTATTGCGTACTCGATTATTACGTCTTTATGCAGCAATGCTATGAAATAATTCCATTTTACATGGCGTATAGTAGTCGCATATAGTGAATCGTTCATTAATGTAAGATTGGTAACACTTACTAATATTATTTACTTTAGGCCTTTATGAAAGCGTGTCCCCAATATTTTGTAAAGTGCTTTGCCGATAGAGATTTTAACTTACACACGTGAAACATTCACTTTTTACACACGATTTGACTACTGTGATTTATGGTAAACATTTGTAGAGTTCATCAAATTGCTGTCGTAGAATTTGATTTTTCTGCGTACCTATTGTATTGCCATTGCCACCATCAGCCAAAATGGCGGATGTAGGCAGCCATAACTTTTCGTAGTTTCTACGCACTATTCATGACGATTTAGGTTTGTAAATTGTTATTAATTATACAATAATGTGCATGAAAGTTAAATCTGCAACTTCTTTAATTATTCATAAATGTGAAAAGTATCATAACTATCAATAATTTGTTATATTCTGGTTTTATGCTTTGCGGTGACGGTTGTCAAGTATTTAATACATTTCATTCTATCGTGTTCAAAATTTCATAAATTTATCGAAATTAGCGTTATTTATACATAGAAACATTAATTAATGTCAATCATTAGCAGTAGTTATTTTTCTATTAGAGGTTATCCAAATTAGGTGGTAGGTATAATGCGGTCAAATTAGGATGGTAGGTAATGGCCTATGAGTCAGATAATGCTTGCTATACGCCAGTAGAATGTCTCGTGCTTAGTGTGAGTGAGCGTTATACGCTACGTGACCCCGAACACGGATACAACACACAGGCACACTTTTCTAGAAGGCTGCGTCATTCATTCCATCGTGAGAGCGCGGTGCAAAGCAAGACATTGTGAAATGTGAACGGCCACCCACTGCCTGCTTTACCCAGCTCTTGTCTACTAAATTACTTGCAAGTTGTGGCTATGGACAGTTGCAGTACTGACTTCTGCCATTCCATGTTATTTAATACTGCGCCGCTACTAATTTTGTGATTTTGGAGATCTCTTTCCAATGTTAATTGTCTCGGAGAATATTAGGTATAGTATTTAAGAAGAGCTGAAATTGCTCCCAACGCGTACTAAAACGAACAATTATTCCCTAATAATTAATACCATTTTACTTCTTGACACACATTTCAGAATTTTGTTATATCAATATCGTCAGACCTTGTGGCAAGGTACTAACGAGACCTAAAATAGGTACCTAACCTATCTAGTGAAAACTTGTGAATACTGAGAATTATTATTATTCTGTATATTATATTTATTTACTTTAATGATTATTTCATGAGTAAAAGCAAATGTAGTGCAGTGACGTTGTGTGTATAAAAATAATCAATATTCGTACTTCACACATATGCAATACTTCTCTATTTAGTCGGGTTATGCCAATGAACATGGCGGCGGACGATACCTATTTTTGCAATCAAATCATCAATGTAATGACGTGTATTTTATTTTATTAATAGATGGCTACTTATTTTTTGTTAAAATATACTTTATCATTTAACTTTTATGAATTCTTAGCTTTATAAACATTCATCGTGGTAATTTTATAAAGAGTAGTTCATTTGAAACGAAGTAGTTTTTCCTTTTAAAAATTTGTTTTCTTTTGATTTAGTGCTATTCATTTAACATGATAAAATTTACAAGTCTTGACATCCTGCACACACTGACGAAGTAATTCAACGTTGTGTGTGAAGTATCCAACTCTCACTGGGCCTGCGTGGGAACTACACCCCAAACCCTCTCTTACTAAGAGGAGGCCTGTGCCCAGCATTGTAACGTTGTATAGGCTAGATCATTATTTTTTTCATTTATTGACTTTCACGCTTAAACATTCATATTTAGGTACCTACATCTCAGATGAAATATTAATATAAAAATGTCGAAAAAATTGTCTTTCATATTATTTATTTAATTTTACTTTATACTTCAAAATATTTCTTATTCTTAGGCAAGAAGTAAATAAAATGCTTTCTCTTAGAATTGCTCAAGGTCATGTTAAAACTACTTTTTCGACCTTGATCCGAACTGTGCCTCGTTAGGAATTGAGACAAAACTTTTCTATCATTGTGTTGAGACTTAAACTATGACATAAATACACAAACATAAGACTCCCCTTAGCAATAGATAGAACTACAGATTTTTCGAATTTATGAACCATATTCATGAATAATATGCTAATTTTTATTCCATTATAAAGAAAGTTAACTGAAATAGAACACTTGTGGTAACAATAACGGTTTGTTCTCATGATTTTTATTCTCAATTTCAGTGACATCCTCACGATGGCCGAGTCTGTGGCGAATATAGAAGATCTGGAAGATGGGGAAATAGAGAGTGATGGAGAAAATGCTAATGACGTTACAAATGAAGATAGACAAGAAGATTACTTGCAACTGAACGATGAAAGAATACCCGAAAACAAAATAGAGCATCAAGAAGTGTACTTCCCAAAACAAGGTAAGAAAAAAAAATCTAAATCACACAAAGGCGAACAGAAATTCAAAGATAAAAACAAAAAAAGTCGAAAATATGCTGCTCAATTCCAAAATGTACCTGAAATGGATTTTGCTGCCCATGTTGAAAAGTCTATCAGAAAGGTAATGAACAAAGCTGAAGAAGAAGAAATGAACATGGAAGAAGAAATCGAAGATAGAAGAAAGCATAAAAAAAGAAAAAAGTATGACGGTAAAGATGTTCTTGCTAAAAAACGCAAAAAACAAGAGTTTTCTGATGAAATGGACGAAAGCGAAATGATGTGTGTTCGAGGAGCTTCTCCTGTGCACAGAGGGTCTCCCATGGACGCATACGCCGAAGACGATAGAGAGTCATACGCGTCTGACAGTAGTCAAGAAGAAACTAGAGGGCACCAGCATCCTCAAAGAAGAAGACAGCAACAAAGAAATAAAAATAATAAAAACGATAGAAGAAGGGGCGCTCATCCAATGCAGGACCCTGAAGGAGTTTGCCTATATTTTATGCAAGGTAAATGTCATAAAGGTGATGATTGTATATATTCACATGATGCACAGCCTCCTCGTAAAATGGAGTTATGTAAATTTTACCTTATGGACTGTTGTGCGAAAAGGGACAAATGTCTATATATGCATGCTGATTTTCCCTGCAAATATTATCATACGGGTCTTCCATGTATTTATAAAGATGATTGTAAATTTGCACATGGTAAACCGCTGACTGAGAATCTTAAAAATATTCTTTTGAAACATATAGAATCCGCTCCTAAAGAGATTTTAGGTGATTTTCCTAGATTGAACAGAGAGGGCGCTCTTAAGATGATGCAAACAACTCAGACAAAACTTATGATGCAATTTGCTGAAAATTCAGACAGTCAAGATCGAAATATTCCTTCACTGTTTGAACTTAACATACCAAATCCTCAAAATACACCTGATTCTCAAATACATCATGGCTCTGAAAGGCAGAATAAGATATCACCTAAAGTTCGACAATCTAGGTGGCAAAATGACAACTCCAATCAAAATTTTAATTTAAACATATCTCCCAGTGGTAGTGGTCAGAACATGGGCGCTAATGTGTTAAGTATTAAAAACTTGACTGGAGTTTTGACACCTAGGCAGATTTCAGATCTCACTAAAATGGGAATTGAAAATTTAGACCAATTAGGGCAATTAACGGTGCTTCAGTTAAATAGTATTGGAATATCGGCCAAGCAAATCACTGAAATCCAGTTGAATACAATGAGTATTCAAAAACTAGGTCTCATCAGCGGCACTGAACAACAATCTCAGCCATTTTTGGGAGCAGTATCTGGTAACAAAGATTTAGACTTGAGAGTTGCGCCTATGATTCCACCTGTAAATAATTTGCCCGTAGCAGACCTACCAGGAAAAGACATTGACATGCGTTTACAGCCATCTGGGGCTGCTAGCGAAGACAGTGTCACAAATAAATCGGACGGTAAAGCCGATTTCAGACCTAATAAGGATATGATCGATATAGACCAATATACAAAAGATGCCTTGAAATTTGCTTCAAAAGACAAAGAGAACGTGGACGTTTCGAATGAAGCCTATGACAGTGAGAAAATTCATTTAACCAACGAAAGCAAAGACGTGGATCATAGAGTATTGCCTTTTGCAGACGAGAGTTCAAGAAACGTAAATCCTACTTTTGAAGACAATTCAGTTTCAAGAGAATGTGACGTAGATATTAGATTTCTTCCACCAGAACCGTTATTCAAGTATCCTGAGAAAAAACATCGCCGTTCCACTACCGATGATGAAGATAACAATCTATTAATTGATGAAAAATGGTACTCAAGTGATGAAGAAAAAGGACCGAAAAAAAAGTCACCCGCATCATCACCTCAGACTTCAATGTCACCACGAGCTCCAGCACCCCATGTAATAGAACCAGCTGTTGTTTTAAGTAAACTTGGAGACCTGTCTAAAATTGATATCAGCGAAGACGTGACGAAATTATTGAACACAATGAGAAATAACTTACAAGAAAATAAAATTGAAACTAATATTGAAGCAATTAGTTCGCCAAAATCTAGAGATCCTAGATCTCGTCGTTCTCCGGATAAAGTAAGTGAGCCAATCAAGCCTATTAAAAAGCCGCAACGAATATCGATCTACGAATGTGTTGATGGTGAGCCTACAGATGGACGCCGGAGATCAGATGTTGACTTGCGACAAACTGACTTTAACTTGCCTGCTTTTGGAGATACAGATTTACGGCAGGGAACTAGTGGAGATATCGACTTTCGCTTAGGATTACCATTTAAAGCAATACCTAATTATACGCCTGCGTCTGAAATAGACGGTTCAATTAATAGTCATCCTCATATGGTTTATAAATTAGTACCCATAGATATACCCAGACCAGATTATACAGATATTAGGAACAGTACAGCCAAGTCACAGGCTTTGTTAGATCCAAGGCTAAGAAAAGTATTTCGACTTTCTGTTGACGAGTCAAATAGCGACAGCGAAAAGTCTACTAAAGTTGCGCCTGCGTCTACGGGACCTAGGATAGATCCACGTAGGAAGCCAAAAGATTCAGGCGATAGTGGTATTCTGGATCAAAAACCTAATAATCTTGACTTGCAGACCATACTGCAGAATTCTAATTGGTACAAGGACATGAGTTCCACACAAAAAATATTCGTCAATCAACACTTGGCACCAATTACACAAATGATAAAGCAATACCAACAAGAGAAAAGTAGTGGTAAGCTGTTTGATCTTAGTGTCGTCCAGAGCAATAGTATCTTATGTAATATATTTACGAATTTGGGCATATCTTTAGGAGAAAATGGTGAGTTTTCTTATTTACCTAAACCAAAGGATGCTTTACTTAAAACTCCACTGAATTACAATCAGAATGCAAATCCATTTAATATGAACAGTAATTTACCGGGAAGTGGTATGGACCCTAATAATTTGAATCTAATGAATATACCGCCAATGAATATGGGCGGAGGGATGAATGCCATGAACGTAGGTCACTTGCAAAATTATAATCAACCATTTTCTGACCCTCGCGGGGGACCTGGTCCTGCTCCGGGTCTTTTAGGTATAGCGCCCAATATTCCGCATAACTTTAACAATAGCTTTGGAAATATGCCTTTTAATGGGCCAGGCCCCGGAAACGACTTCAATAATTATGATGGCGAACAAAATTACCAGAGGTTCCCCAACAGAGGTGGTCACCGCGGTCGCGGCAACGAGCGCTGGAATCGAGGCGGGCCGGGCCGTGGACATCGCGATCGGAAGAACTTTAACGACCGCGGCAGTTGGAAACATTAATGAAACCAATCGTTATCACCAGTTAAGTAATAATGGCAATTAAGTAAATTATTCTTAGGTAATAAGTAACCCACCCTTCCGCAGAATAGCAATTGTGATTACCTACCGTGATTATACTGTCAGACTTTGTACAGTTTATTTTTATATTTTTATGATCGCAAAGTTAGATAATTCTGTGTTTACAATTTTTAAGGACGTGTAAATATTTTATTACTCGTAGAGTAGTTCAATAATTAGAAAACGGTAATATCATTGTTGTAAATTATGTCTTATTATTAAAATAGGGTTTCTTTATGTAGTAAGTACTCATTACATAAGAGCCAAATTTTTTAAGACTGAATGCTAAGATATCGATGCGTTTCTTCTATTACGTGTAAATAAAGGTGGTAAGTTTAATGTCGTTTATAACATGATTAACGCATTTCTTACGATCTTATGGGAACGTGTTTAATTTCTACCTATCGGTGACAAATATTTTTTCTTGTAGTAATGTAGTTAATGTAATGTCATTTCTCTTACTATTGCTAGGTCTAGGTACTATTATCATTTATCAAATATGGACATAAAGTGTTCATTTCAATAAAACTAGAAAGAGCAATAATAAATCAACTGTTTCAAAATATGAACTGCTATATCCTAGCCTAGGTAGAAATTTGGCTAATTTTGTAAATTATTTAGTGTAGTGAAGGGAAAGAAAGCTTACTCAAAATAAATTGTTTATATTTCAGAATGTGTTAATTTTGTTACCTCGATGCGTCAGAGTATGAAAATTGATGCTATGAAATAATTTGAATGCCGCTTTTTCTTTCAGTACCATATTATGACTATGAATGGATGATTTTCAGTGGATGCATACTTCTGCCGTGGGCTGCTCGAAGTTTCGCTGTACCTTATGTCCAAAATTCGCGAACTTGTACAACCTAGCAAAATTTATTCTGAGGCTCGTAAAGACCCCCATAGCTGCGGTTTTTATCTAGACTGCAGGCTGTTAGACATTTGCGCTGTGGTTTGTAAGTGGATGATCTTAAATTGGATTATAATCAAGACAAAAATAAAACTTCTATTACCTATATTAGCTATAATATTCAAAATATTCGAAAGGTACAAAAATATTAAAAACATTTCAGTTGGATTTGTTTATTGTTTGCAAAATGGAAACTACAAAATTAGAGAAGTCTACTTTCAATCGATTACCTCCAGTCTTTAAATTCGTCGTAACTTGGGACACCTTGGAGAAAGTTGGAGCTGAAAAAAAGATCAGGTAAAAACTTAGGTATGGTTAAATTGAGTTAAACTCCGAAGAAGTGACTTTACTGCCTAGTGATATTTGCATCTCTGGCACCAGCCGTCCCTTTTACCCACTGTCACTATGTTTCATCGTAAAGAATGACGAAGAGTGATTTCCCGTCTCGTCTTTATTATTATATGACCACAATAGAGTACCTAGATGGAAAAAGTACAAAGATATCCAAATATTTAGATAAGTACCTACTTTGCAATTTCGCTTGCTATCTATAGTAGTAAGTACCCAATGGCAAGATACTGGCGCTCAGATTGAGCACTTGGATGACTAATGTATGCTATGGAGATGGTGCCTTAAAAAATACAGGATCCAGTTTTGGCCTCTCGTGGTATGCTAATTGTCGTTCTATGTATGTATAATTATGTTCGTAAGTATGCAAAATGTTGCTGTTTCCAAAAATTGACTTACATAGGTTCAAAGACTCCAAATCATCTTGCTCATCCGTGCAGTTGTAAAACAGTACACATTGTTTGGACGACAACTTGGGTTGCGAAACAAAGTAGTTGTAAAGTAATTCCATTTCGCGGCTAGCAGTCTGTGCCGTGCCTGGTGAGCATACCAGAATGACTCCTTGTACTCCAACTCGAAGTGCTGGCCAGCATGACTCAAATCTACGTGAAATTATGAGATAAGTACTTGACTTGTGGCCAGAGTACCTTGCTAGTATCAGCAAACTATTCTAAATACGCGCGCCGAACTATCAAGATATTTTCTTCCATCGTGAATTCGCTTAGTAAGCGGCGGTTATTGAATCTCCCAAGTAAGTAAATCTTGCTTATCTTGCAAGGTTGCAAGCTAGAGCAGTAACTGGTGTATCGTTGCGCCAATAGGTGGCGCCACTGATTCGTAATTCCAATCGTATTATTGAAAATATGTGACCGTCCATGCCTAAAGGGTCCTTATGGCAGGTATTGAGTTAAGCACAGTTCCTAAATCTATGTTAAATAAGCTATTTAACACAGAAACAATCATGACCCTAAGTCTCATACTTTTTTTAAAAAAATCATCAAACTTACACTTGCTAAAATTGCACTTTCGAGAAATCGTCAAAAGAAGTTTGAAATTGATTTTAAGTATGTTCCCATTGGAAGTTACATAGATTATGATTGATTTTGTATCTCAAGGGGTTTTTCTTTTGAATTCAGTCATGGTTTTATTAATGCGACTTCCAGATCCTGACAAAACAGCCTTTGACAACAGCAACACGCTTATAAGAATGAAATTAATAAACTATTTTTTTTCAGCTTTTTCTTTAATATATTGTAATCTGAACTATTGTATATAGTAGGAAATATATAAACTTACATTTTAGGATAGAAATAAAATCATACAGTTAACGAAATATTTCTATTTTAATTAAAACGTGGTAATTACTATACTTTTATTTTCCCCTATAACAAATAACAAATTTAGTATAGTGAGTTCTAAAATATATTTATTCAGCCCACTAGAGTATCATAAAGTTCTCATTATTATTCTACAAGTCTTATTTTTTTATTTATATACGATCAAAGTTACGTAAAAATCACAATTTGACTCCCATACATTTGGGAAAAGGGTCCTTATGACCAATCACAGACAAAACATATGAATAATTACAAAATGGCACATTATTAACATTATTTTTTTCCTAATCTAGTATTACCACACAATAATGAAGAAAAAAGGTTATTATAATTTTACTCAAAATCTTTATTTGTAAGAAGTTATTCTCATTTAACGTCAACGAATAATTAAAATAGTCTGTTACTACTAAGGAACCATTCATAGTAAGTATCACGTAATAAAGATAATTTGACGCGATTTCTGATAGGGGTAAGGGGGGAAGGGGGGGAGACACATTCCAATTATAATAATTTTCTAGATTGTGATTTATGATTATAACTTAATTTACCTACTACTAAATTATTTATTTTCTACTGGTTTCCTTTTTTTACAAAAGTAAACACCATTTCGTACTTGGTTCCTGTGGCCGAGTTCACCACAGTAGCTACATGTAAGTTTTAGTTCAACGTGCAAAACATCGTATGTAAGACAGAGATCTATAGGCTGAGCGGCGGCATAACGCGAGAGAACGTTCGCCGTCCACGTCCACGCCGCCGCGAGATGTTTTGACGTCAGACGAAAAATGTAGGGTAGGTAAAATATAAAAAAAACCTGGCAAAAGCTTGGGCACGCACATGTTAGGGTTCCGTAGCTAGCTAAATTTCATTTTGCGGTTGACTCCATACATTTTGTTCGGACGACTGTAACTACATAAGTTGGTCGAGTTGTACAAAAATAACTATTCATGATACTGAGTACGCCTTAATTTTATTTTAAAGTACTTACTTTGAGGTATATACCGTATCTTTTTTTGAATTATTTTAGTAATATTTCAAAAGTTACGGTGGGGGGACACCTAATATTTTAACTTTGTTTTAGATTTTTACAAGGTTTGATCTACATAGTTTCAAAGCATTTTTTGTGGCGTTTTAAAAGACCTTTTTAACGATACCCCACACGTTGGGGTTAGTCCAATTAAATTTTTTAAATTCAATTTGCTTTGTATGGGAGGGGGGGCTGAAAATAAAATGTTTTTTCATAATTTTAAAAAACATCTTTTGGAACTTCATTATCTATCTCTCCGCCATTTTACGTGATAATCGGTGGAGTAGCAGTGCGAGCCCGGACGGACGGATGGACAGACATGACGAAACTATAAGGGTTCCTTATGGACTATGGAACCCTAATGACCACTGATACTGTGCAAAGAAAATGTATTTGCAAAGTATCTAACTATTTAAGAGTTTAAACAAGTTTATCTATTGACCTTTGCCATTATTGTATGCAATTTCCCATAAGGACCCTTTTCTACTAAACTTTAAACTAGGTTTTAATTAAGAAATAATGAACTTACAAAACTGAAACCTAGGTATAAATATACCTCTTACTTTATATTTTACTATTTCGCATAAAACAAAAAAATGATAAAATTGAACGATTTTACAAAACAGCTAATATCTCCGTAACTAGAAACTGCCATAAGGACCCTTTTCTCATGGACGGTCACATATTTAGTTGTGTAGGTTTATCACTGATTGATGGGATTTACTATCATTTTAAATTGGATTATGCGATAAACAATCAATGTGTTGTCTACCTACCTATGATCTCCACTGCAGTCCCATAATTCTATATCATTGTTATAGATCTTGTCATTAACATTTATATTGGATAGTTCAAACTCAACAATCCGTACTCCTTGCGTAGGTTTAGGTGTTCCAGCTTCTTCGATGTTCGTCGATTCTGATATGAAGTTTGCTATTAACGATTTGCCACTCTGAAATAAGTGTAACATAAGTAAGCAGGTAATAAAACTAAGTATAGTAAGTAGGTAGGTAGTGCACTTTGTCAACCAGAATTATTATGAAATAAATTTAATTTAATAGTAGGTATATGTCTAGACCAGTTGACTGTACCTACTGATTGTTACGTTCACAGCCAGACCATGCTTGATGATGAGAGGAATTTGGTTAACTTAACAATAATTATTTATTACTTATTTCTATGTGTGTCACTTACACCCGATGGTCCAATTAACAAGATTTTGATCTTATTAAGATGCATTGTACTGCTTGCTTGACCTTAAACTGTTATTTAAGAAAATCCACAACGCTTTAACTTGATTAGGTATGACGCTTGTTTGTTGTTGTTGCTCACTGCTTAGCAACGTGTTTTTTTTAACATTGCATCGTTTCGGTCCAAATCGTATGTTAAGGTTAAAAAAGGCAACAAAATCAAAAGATTAAATCCCACTCGAAATATTCAGTTTATCAAAAGATATCAAAGATACGGTACGAAATATTAACACTATTTCTATTCTAATTAACAAAAACTCTGTGTTACATACAACTAACTTAAACATTAAAATATAAAAATTTATCAAAATATACAATAAATCCAGTTTACGAAAACAAAACTTTTAACGGAGTAAGTATAATTAGCAACATCATAATTATTTATTATTTTTACTCATATGTATTGCTACGCAGGGCATATCTACGTTTTAACATTAGGCATAATTTGATTATCTCGATGTTTCGGTCGCGTTTACTCGTGATTACGGTTGCTGTAACGCGGCCGAAATCTAAAGGCAATTAAAATCGTAGAAATAAATATGAGCTTTAATAGTAAGTAACGTACATAACTATTAATATAAAAATCGAATCTAACCCAGCGAAATATAGGTATACATAGCGCAGCGCAGATTCAAGATTCGTCCACTGTTACAACACGTAGCTAACAGTCTAACAGTAAATTCTTACAGTAAAATTGAGTCGTAATTACATAGATTGCAAAAACAATTAAAAAAGCAAGAAATGTGATTGGATTACAAAAATATGTACATGTTCTTAAAAATACAATGTTCTTAAAAAAATACAAAAAGACAGGTTCCACCGAGATTTGAACTCGGATCGCTGGATTCAGAGTCCAGAGTGCTAACCATTACACCATGGAACCGTTGAGGGCTTGGCTGAATTTAACGATTATTTGGTTAGACACGGTTTTCGTTTCTTTATGTTTGTATTTTTTTTAACTTTAATTATGCAGCCCACCGTACAGACAGCAACAAAGTTATTTGACACGGCCAAATTGCCAATAAAATGTGGGACACGATCTTAACGTCGAGACTCGAGACAATGAGAGCGTGTGTGCATATTTTTGGCAGTTTGACTGACGATATCATTGTTGCTGACTGTAGATATGACATTTTTTGCGCGAGAGTCGCATTTCTTCAAACACACGTTGTTTTAACTGACTGAAAATACTCGACTGTACAGTCAAGGAAATTGATTACTGTGCCACTTTGTACCTTTTCACAAGAAATATCACTGTGAACTTCAATTTCTACCTATCTCTGAACCAATTTTCGTGACACGGGACATCCTTATAAGTACAAACTAAAAATAACTGTCTATTTCAACTTGTACCTTACTTTTAATGCACTTTAGAACCAATTTTTCCGTAAATAGTGAAATCTATTTTTTGATAACTTCATGAATTTCGACTTAGTCCCCTCATGATAAGTATTTTGAGTCGCTCGTTCCCTAAATATCAGAATTGCAAAATACTAGATTTCCGACATACCTGCTTATTAAAATATCAGATTCCCGGAATACCAGATTTTCTTTATACTAGGTGCGTTTTTATTACAGTTTTGTAAAGTACTATGTTCTCAATACACCATTTTCCATTTAAAACCGAATTCCTCTAATACCAGATAACGAAAACACCTGGCTCGCAAAGGCTGTTTCGATATTAAAACGAACATAGTTAAAAAAATCTGGTATTCTGGGAATCTGATCTTTTGATATGCAGGTAATGTCGGCAATCTAGTATTTTGCAATTTTGATATTTAGGGAACGAGCGTTTTGAGTGTATTAAAATACGCGTGGAAACCCTAATCAGGGCTTAAAAAAAATCAGAAATTCCTACAGTTTACGGACCATTTTATAACCTTTTCATGAGATTGGTTGAGAAACGTCGCTGTTCTACTAGGAGACCAAACACCAGCTAGAAAAGGAAGCGTGCAACGGTTCCGGCGTGCCTGAGAGACAGCCAGTCAGGCTGATAACTGTTTCTAACAACCTTGACTCCTTGAGGCTTTACAAAAACTGTCATGGGCCCTGGATGGGCTTTCTATTCATAGCTTTAGAAGTCCTTACCGTTAGACAGTCACTTAGACATGCCACAACTAGGTACTACTTATAGGTTCAATGGATACTAGACTAGAATGATACGACCTTATTATTAAAACTTAAAACACATATAGAATATGCGTAACATCACGCCTGTGTTAAAAGGTACCTACCTACCTATACCTGGGTTAGGCGAGCACTCGAAACGTTAGATAAACAAGTTCTTGATTAGTTTAAGTTTTGGACCACTTTTAGCAATTTTAGGTTTCGAGTAAAATAAGTAAGTGTAAATATGCTAAGTATATCTAAATATTGACGGGTTGCTAGCTCATCGTGTCATCGTCTACACTTGTCTTATACCTACTTACTTAGGTACTTTAACCAATCCTTAGTAGCTTCTTATAACATCCACGTAAGAAATGAAGATGAATGGATCATCCGTTACCTGCTTGTTTCCTAGAATGTGTAACAGACCTTTGCCGAGGAACGGCTTTGCATAATCCTGTTGTAGTCCGTCATTATCGTCCCGCTACGGTGTGTACTGTGCTTAGGCTTTCATTGCTTGCTAACGGCGTGCATTCGCGGCTTACCGCGTAATACCAACTTACTGATCGTAATGTTATGGGTATTACAGGGCAAGGTTTACAATGATTACATAGTCTAAAAGTAGCCCATGTCACTCATTTGACATTAATTACCAAAATCTGTAATTATACCATCACTTAACACGTTCGCTGCGATAAGGGGTCTTTAGACCTCCTACGTGTACCTCCGGTCAGTGCGGGTGAAAATATCGTAGCTTCGCTCTGGTGCGTAGCTCGTAGCTCACACAATTTTATAGGTAGACTAGCTTTCCGCCCGCGGCTTCGCCTGCGTGGAATTCGGTTATATATTGCGGTATAAAGCGAACATTCCCTCGGGAACATC
>BHDV01047618.1:33715-53294 GCA_005406045.1 Adoxophyes honmai
ATGAATTTCGTGATAAAATAAGCATTTTAATATCCTTGTTCCTTGAGTGGTCTTAAGGCCCCTAACCGCACTGGAAAAATGGTACTGTTAAGGCCTAAAGACCTCTTATCGCACTGGCTGAAAGTAAGCAATATTTTGAGCCGCAGTGAACGTGTTAAGAATGTACCTAGTTGCCATAGTTTTTTATTTTCAATCTCCATATTTATTTACCCCCGTGTGTTGCCGGGTTAGAATAGCACCTCCCCCTTTCGAGTCGACTCTGGGAAAGGGTTAGTGTATTGTGGGCGATGGGCTAGCAACCTGTCACTACAATTATCACGTTTAACCATCTGGTTACCCTGACTTTGGTAAACGTGGCACTGGATTTTTGAATGCATGTGCTCTGCCTACCCCTCATGGGAATACAGGCGTGAGAATATGTATGTATGTATGTTGTATGTATGTATGTATATTTATTCTGCTTGTTTATCGTTCGTTATTTTGGCACATTTTTAAACACTAATTAAGTAGGTTTGTATTATTTAATGATTTACCTACCTTACAAAGCTAATTAATAGTAATTTACTAACTTACAAGAAAATAATTTAAAGCGAATTGAATAAATTACTTATACCTAACTTAACTTAAAATAATAAGTAAGTGAAATATTGTTACTAACACAACATGACCTAACTTTTGGTTGAAGTAAGTGTTAGGAAGCAATAAAACTTTATATACCATGGTAGAAAACATAAATGTAGGAATTAATTTTTAATGGGGTTCAAAGACAATAACAAATGCTCTGAAAGCAAAGTTTTCCCAAGTCAATTAGTAGGAACTAAGTAAGTAAATTGGTACCTACCTACTTAGTGATGTTTATTGGCTAGCGTTAACGACCTTTATCACTCCTAGCATAAATTAATCGCTTAATTGTAGCCTGAGGCGATGCTCAAATCGTTAATTTATGTTTTTCGCACCGCAGAAATGATCCATGAATTGAAGGAATCGTTAGTCTTTTTCTTTTATCGCCTATTGTGGGATTTGTAGTTAAAAGAACTATGAAAGTAATTAAAATTATTTTTACTCTGATTTTCTAACACTGTATTTTAAAGTTAGCAAAATAATGCGTCTGCACAGACAAAATGTTTTCGTACACTATATTCCACCGCTGAGCTTTACCTATTAAGAGGGACGTTGATCAAAAACAGTATACTTAATTGATGTGTGACTCTATTTTAAACTTATCTATATAATATGTATTTTCTCACCCTACTGCAGAGTTGTTGGCTAGATACTTATAATTAAGTGGGCGCGTATCCTAATGAACCGACCCTGCGACCTTTACGATTACGTGACTAAATTTACCTATGTTCTAACGTCCAAGACGTCCAAGTAGACATTCACTCAAGCTACATTACTGTGTAGTGGTACAGCTGTAGTTCGCCGATCCTGTCTGGTCACAGGCCAAATATTGGATTTTACTTAGGCAGACATTTTTATTTTAATCAAGCGAACTAAGTGTATCATTGAAAGATTGTCTCTGAATCCTGATCTCAGGATACACACGTCCATCCGTAAGTACACCTGCGCTTATAATATTCGTAGATTTTATTTGCAGCGCTTGACAAGCTAGGTACAGTTAATCTCGGAAATGCGGCAGTTGCCGTAGTTAACCATGCTAACTGTCGGACAGGTCCAGAACTGGATGTGCTTCTAAAAGCGTCTAATCTTTGACAAATATTTATAACTGCCTGGAAAGGACTCTGTGGTCAAGATCTCAGAACAGGTACCTAATGTAGTCATGTAATGTGCAGTAGTGTGCACGCACTTGGAGCATGTACGGCGATACATTATAATCGATTTATTTGAAGCAACCGATCCTTCACTAAAGCCACGGCACGAAAGTAATAGTGGGTAGGTACGCACTAATATCCCAGTAATTTAAATTCATTGTAACGTAATCTTTGTGCGTCTTGTCTTGTTCTCGATGTACTTAACATCGGACAAAAGTACGAAACACGTATAACTAACAATGCCAACTAAAAGCTTTATTAGTCGCAGTAAATCAGGCATGCATTGTAAGCATTAACAACACGTCTCGTAAACCTCGGCGGACTCTGGGATAAAAAGCATCCACATTAAAATCGTTCTTAATAGACCAAGCCTGGTACAACACAATGAGATTTTGAAATGGCATGGCGAAGGCTTTAAAATAAATCGCGAAGAGCGTGTTAGATCGGCCGATGAAGAGGGCACATTTCACCGACGCGGTGCTCCCAGCGGCTTTAATTGAAATAAGAGTAAAATGATTATTGCGGAGCTAGCCTTGCTTTGTGCTGGCGTCAAATTCTCTAGAGAAATGCTAAATTCTAATCCGACCTGTATCCTGTAATATTTTGCCTTTTCGGATAATCTGCTTCTGTTCTAGAATTTTGCTCTATGATTGTAGAGTTTGCAAGGCGTTAAATAAATTCCTTTTGGACGAAACTCTATTTAGACCGCTAGGGTCTGTCCAGCTCTATATTATAGAGTCTGAGATGTGTCACGAATGTTTTAAAAACATGTAGGTAAATTAACTTTAATATTATAACGAGTGGAATGGTAGCGTCAACCCTATTGTATTGTTTATGGAAATGGGTATAATGTCTCTACATGATAAGCTCAATGTTCAATCAAATGCAATGAAAATGAACCCTATTCCTGGTTGGTAAAAAGTAGCTAGAGTAGAGGTTTTTAGCACTTTCTACTTAGACATATCGAAATTCAACGCATGTTTATTATTGCTGTTGTTTTCGATAGGTATATTGTTATGATATACCGATTGTACTTGAAATATTTTATTTCTTTCTTTCTTCATTCTAAATTAATTTTCAACAGCTAGGAGTACAGAAGGTCCAAATCATGTTATTATTTATCAGATCGGTGCAATTTTATACATCAACTGTTTCAACAATGTGATTTAAAAACTTTATTGGCTAGGAAAGCAGATACTTATTTTTTCTGAGCATTTTGTTTTGTTTTTGATTTTCTTGGCGTATTCTTTCTTCTAATGCGTCGACGAACCATTCACGCATGTACACTTTGGACGGTGTCGGCGTAGGTTTATGATTCACTACAGTTCGGAATTACTGTCATTATACCTAGCTCGGTGCATTATGCCCTTGCATTGTGAAATGCCGTAACGGGGCATTATACATTACGGCATAATGTGAGTTCGAATGTGCGGATTCTTTCTAATGTATGTGAAATAGAATGAATGAGAGTATATTAGTGTTAAAGTAATAAATCAAATGTATGTGATTTAAGCATTAAGATGTAGCTGTCAGCTTTGTTATCTGGTGCCTCTATTGGCTCTGCCTCTACAGAAACAAGGTAGCTTATATTCCAACAATACCTATAATTTGCCGCTAAAGATCACACTGTGCTAATGCAGGTAATGTATAATATACTTCCCACAATCGCATTTACATTACAATAGCGGGCCCAGTCCCAGTTGATATTTAGCATGTATATCTGCCGACATGGCGTCCGGGTTCGAAGGAGCCCATGCACTTTTAGCCATAGTGAGCTAGACCTAGGCGGCCTAACCCGGGTCTGTCCCGCGGGTCATCGACCGCGCAGCCTGGGAGGCGGCAGATTTGCGGGATACGATAAATTTCAATAGTGCATTGACTGCATGCACTCCAGTCCGGGATCGTTACTTGTTAGACGGCGGGAAGTCCTTCATAAAATAAACCTACTTTAATTGCGGTGATTCCTCACTTCGCTTCCTTCAGATAAGAGTGATATCACTGGAAAGGTTGTAGCGAGGATGTTGCGGTTTTTATTAGTTTTAATTTCCAGTAGCTGTAGTCAAATGGTCATAAAAGTTTAAGTACTCGTAACATGCACCGTTACAAAAGGAAATCGTTAACAACACAAACATAGACATTAAAAGTCAGTTAAGTATGTGCAATTAGGATCATTGAATTTTAATGACTATTAATTAATCATCAATTCTTGTAAACTGATCGCGATAAGAACAGAAAATGAACAATTTAAATTGATATTCGTAATTAGGGTAAAAAAAAGAATAATTTTAGGTTTTAGATCATAGATATAGGCATCTACTCTGATTTTAAAATTAGTCAACGCCTGTTCAAGTTACTTAATGGTTAATTTTTTCACAGGATACGGTATACACACTAAGATCGTAGGAGTGGTACATACACTAAAATATCTTTATTATACATACTTGACATTTATTTACATAAAATTGACGTGTGATTCACCGCTATCTCACTAGATGAAAGGTGCACGAGGTCAAGGGTGTATCACACTGGTTCAGCCGATTCACTAACCTAACCTTGAAGTGAAGAGCCCTAGAATAGGTACATAGAGACATATATATATCTAGCTTCAAAACAAGAACATAGTCAACAAACTTAAACTTACCCCAGTAGAGCATCACGGGAGGTCGCTCAATGACGTGGTACATTCTGAACTTCTGAAGTGTCGAGGCAACGCACGTACTCAACTCAAGAATGATTTGAATAAGCAAGTACAATGTTCGTACGTTGCATACATGTCAATTATGACTATATTTATTTAAGGAAAAAATAATACCAGAAGTGTGACGGATACAAATGCAAATAGGTCCAAAGATTAAATTACAATGCAGATGAATGTAGATAGTATTGGTAAAACATGGATAAGTATGAACTGAAGTGAGTAGAATAGGTACCTAGAACCTAGATATTGTGTTGTATTGCGAATAGGAAGAACGTTTGTTTTTGGCCCCTTCAGCTTATAAATAGCAATAAGTAGATACGCGCTAACACTCAGATGTGAAGATGTATCGCAACGCAAGAAGGATACCCAGCATTATTATATAAACCTGCCTGCGTGGGTATAGTTTAGCATAGACATTTTTTAATAAATCAATTAGGTAAATACCTACGTGTACCCGTGTAGTATCGAGTTTAGAATTACATCTCGCTGTTTCCCATGTAAGTGTAGGCCATAAGCTAGCAATCTGTCACTTTTTGATCTAAGAGTGATTACCTACAACTGGCCCCAAAACTTCAATCACAACTTTAGTTAATGGGATTACCAGTAATCCCACGATTATAGAAAAATAAAGCACACATTTCTTGAGCTCGCCTCTGTAGATACGCTCTAAATGTAAGCCCGAAAAATTGTTTCCCTCATGCCCAGCATAGTCGCAGGCAGTTTAGAAAATTAATTTGGGAAAGTTTTACGGGTTTAGCGTACAGCTGTGGATTTACGAGGCGCAGTTCGCGGGCCGGTGCGAGCCGGGCCATTAGCATCATTACCAATGATTGTTGCTAGCAGTAAATGGATTACTTTATTCTCCCTTTAAGCTGTTTCTCAACGACACTACACAACTCATTCCGCACCGCAGTAAAAGCAAAGCTGCGCTTGAGTCATGTAGAGACGCGATGACGACGGCGACTAAGGTATTTGTGAGGTATTAATATTAACTTTATTATCTAAGAATCCTATTTATTTTAGTCATGCATCATAGCAGTCTGCGCTCATCGGCTTTTTATGCCGCAGCTAATGCTTTAGTATGTGCTGGTAAGCAGTAGGTGAAGCGCAAAGCTGTTTGGCATCTTAATATGATCTAGTTTACGTCTTTATTCTCTCTTCTTGGGTAGGTACTCGATCAGAAACGATTGTTTCTAGATACCTAAGTTGTTACATCTGTATAAATGTAGGTCCTACAATGCTTCAACCAGATGATTTAAATAATTTTGCGTTTATTGCAGAGATGAAAATTGTACTTTCATGATGATTGTTTTAAGACTTTTAAGATACTGCGCTACATTATATTATACAACCATCGAAGTGCGCAAATTGGCAAATGTAAAAATAAACATTAAGTAGTAACTGTATTTCTATTTCAACAAAATGTATGCAAAATCGAACTTGAATAAGTACTTAAATGCCAAAAGTTTAGTTCTACAGTAGCTAAAAATAATACTTTTCCTTTGTGGGCGATTTAATTTCTCACTACACATTGTGTGAGTACCTACCTCTTCTTTAAGCTATGTTATGCGCAATATTCCCGCCGCGCTCCACTGGATCGCTTAGACTTCATAATTATGTAAATTATGTAAAATTGCAGAAAATATGGCATTATTACGAGCACACGCTTGACTAATTGAGTGCAGAATTAGTAAATATCTGCGTAATGCCACCGGCGGCGCGGGCGCAGCGGCGCGGGCGGCTGTCAGCCGCGCGGCCGCCCTGCGTCACTCACGCGTGTTTTTGCGGCTTCACATAAATGCTCGTGTGGTCCTTTGACCTTTAAGTGCTATCAAAGCGATCTGTGCGAGAACGTGACACCACTTTTACATTAACTTTAATAAACAACAGTTATTCTTTACTGTACTGTTTACAGTTACTTAAGGTTAGACCTACGTAGTTTTGAGCAATGCCGATTGGTATTTTAGTTTTAAAAGAAAATGTTTAATCACACTTCAATCGACTAGCCCATCATTTTCACAAATTAGTAAAGTGTAATATATTATTATATTACGTAAGTATTCACTTACCTAAATCTAGGTACTTACCCTATGATACCCTAGATACTTATAGATAGATACACGTATCTAAATGTTCTACTCGTAGTCTCTTCGTTGTAGAGGTCAATATGTTTTAGTCGTAATGTGTAAAGATCTTCGAAGATTTTACCTGTGAAGTCTTTATCGATTTGAATGTGTTGAAAACGTCTATTGGCAGCGTAGGTGCAGTCGTTCGTACCTACCTACGGTTATGCATTCTGTAACGTCGTTACTGTGGTTTAAATTTAGATTTTATGAATATACTATACGGGTATTCAAAGCTAGCAAAACAGTTGCTCTCAAGTAAACAGTTGAAGGTCTTGTTGATATAACCTTTTAAAGTTCTAAAGACCACAACTTTACTGCTGATATTTTTGCCAAAACTGGTTCGGTTTTTTCGGAGGTCGATTGTTCTACTCTGTTCATTAATATATTTTTTATTGCAGCAAAGGTTCAGATCAGTTTAACGTTGTAATTTTTTCAAGTGCCTGAAAGATACGTGTCCTAGCATAAATAAGTTTGGTAACGTTTTTTAAATTTGGTATCGAGTCGGCACGCTAGCTCCCGAGCAATTTAAATTTTATATTTATTGAGAAGAAAATACATTGTAACTTCAAGAAGACTGATTGTCCCATTGTGCTCCTGAGTATGATTTATGGTTGACGTGGCCAGAACTAGCTTAGATACGAAATGCTCCTTTTATCATACATCTGCGCAGGATTACGGCGGCCCGTGCTCCTCTTTGTCTGGCCGATGTCTTTTAATTATAATTTACACTTTGACTACTTAAATGACTCGAGGTACAGGTTTGCACGCAGCTTTATACAAAATATTGTCTAAAAGTAAGGAGAAATTAATGCTATTTCACAGTTGTTGTCTCTTTTGTAATCTCAATCGTTAATATTAATTTAGGTACAATTTTCAGTAACATCTGGGTATAATAACGAAATATTTAATACTTCTTAGAACTTTAGGCTTAATATTTTAATCTTATTCAGTGATGTGTGGAAAGCTTAGTATGGTTAAGTGCATTTCAGTTACGTGGAATTAGACTACAATTAGTTAAAGTCGTGACTGTATTACGTCAATAAAAAACTGAAGGGTTTCAGTATCTAATCGAGCCCGAATAAACAAACATAAACGAACATGATTTTTATTTTTATGCTATTAGTATTGACTCGCATGCCTCTAGCTACGTAGGTTAGGTTTTGCAGATATACAATCCTTCTATTTCCTAAATGCTGCTTTAATTAACTAATATTCACACTGTTGTTAAAATGAATAAAATATGATTAATAAATATTTTTAAATTATCGAATACATTGTTTACGTAGCATAATAATTTTAAGTAACTGTTACAATATTTAGTGTCGTTGCAAAATTCCGGTTATTACCTACCTAGAGGCATTGAGTTATTCAATTTCTTGTGATGGTCCTACCCTACAGAAAAATGCAAAGTAACGAACCATTTCCATCTTCCACGTACTTCTTCCAGTGGTGACCGTAATAATGTGGGACGCTGTACAAATAACAGACGTGACTCCGCGTTTCTCTCAGGCGTGGGCTGACGTGCTTCACAAATATTAATTATTATTTTGCTGGAATCTCGCCGAGCTGGGTCCCTGTTGCAAATCGCGGCACAGATAAGAATGAATGATATTGGAAACTGTAGAGAGAGATTAATCTGGATTAAACCTACCGTCAAGTCACTATTTAGGGTTTAATCAGTATGAAATATTTTAAGAATTTAGACTTAGACTTTAGTATACTTTATAAAAGCTGTTTGGTTCAAAGATCGCTCATACCAAGACAGTCTTTAAAATAAGCTCTAGTAACATCGTTAAATACAAACTTACCTCAAAAACATCCATCACGTGGTAATGAGGTACTCACTTTCTTCATTTTAAAGTGCAAAATGGCTATAAAGTCTTTATATTAATCATAAACAAGGTAAGATGGGGTCAGCGGTCAGCGCGCAAGTACTTGAGACCGCGCATTGCACGTCAAGTTAATGAGATTCCTGACATATTCTAATTAAAATCAAAATGTAATTACTTGTGCGTATGTGTTACTTAAATTACCTTTTAAGTTGAGGAACAATTTTTGCAGATGTTTAGCTGGTTCTATTCCTACTAAGTAATCCAAAAAATAATAGTCAAATGATACAGTTTGTGCTGTGTTTAGACTGGTAGAGGGGCTTTGGTAAATTAAGGAAAGAAGGGCTCATAGCTTCCAAGTTTAGTGGGAAGCTGCCTTATAGAACCTAAAAGCGCAGGCGATTGATTTTATGAAAATTTTAATGCTAATGCATGAAACGAGCCACTTAAATATGCAAGTATCGTAATTGTAATGGGCCCGTCGGCGCTGACGCCGCCTTATCTGCCCATCGCACAAAGTGCTTGATGCTATCGGCCCTTAGGACAATGAGCTATCCCTGACTACCGGTTACTTTCATTATAAATGGATTGGCTCTATTGAAAATTCACGGAAGATTCATATCGATTATTTATTATTTTTGTAAATGCCGACTGTGTTGTCCTTGTCGGGGAAGAGTAAAAAGAGTTTCGGTTCCCATTCAAAGAATTTTGTTTCGTCTGAGCACAATTTAAGTATCTTACGAAAGATACAATGGCTATCATCGATTATTGGTCATCGTAGTAGGTACGCGTAAAGCAATATCTTCTTGTAATCGTTGCATGCGTGCAAAAAGTTTGAGGTAAGGAGTAAATAAAATTAATTTACGCAATCCTAAGGACACAGTGCCCCACGCTCGCTGTGTTAAAAATCGGCATTTACAACTCGAACTTAATGGCAATTGTCGTAAAAACATAAACCAGGGAGTCAATCACATTGGGCAGTTTACATTACTTAGGTACTTTTAATTTGATTACTTGACAAATAATTCTCAGAAAAAACGAGACTTTGCCATTGCTTCTCGCAGTAATGCTAGCATGGCCATAAAATGCACCATTTTCGGTTCAATGTGAAAATTTTCATCGTCTGGTCTGCCTGTCGCATGAGTTACCCGCGTCTATGTTAATACACAGCTCGATCGATTCATGGTCCCGCCAAACATTCAGATTAATTATTTCTCTGCCTCCCTCGTCAGCACTTTGAAACTAATAAAACTTGTTAAGCGCAATAAAATGGTCCTATTGAATGGGCCCGCGATCTGCTGGTAGGTAGCAATAATTGATTGCGGTTGCGAACATCGATAAGGGTTATCTCCGATCGGAACGTACGCACAATGTCCAATAAACTAGGTGATGTTATCTGTCCTTGTAAATGAATCAGAGCAGGCTGCATCGAAACCTTACGCGAGATGCAGCTCTTGAATCTGTTTTATACGTGCATGTGTGTATAAAGAAACAATTACAATCTAGAACACACATAAAGTACTTACGTTTTCTAATTTGTAGGATCTGTGTGGCAAATGTATTACATTACATCAGTCGTTAGTATTACAATTGAGACTATGAGACTTTGGTCGACAAAGTACCTCGGTTAGGATCGATTTCCAAACGAGAATACGGTGAGTCTTTGAATAAGTTACTAAGCTTTCTTCATTATGAAAAATGTAGGTATTTAGCTACTCGCGAGTAAAGAGTGACCTATTCCAAATGTAAGTTGTATTCCCGTTTGGTTAAATGCAGCCTTATTCCAACGAACGCAGTCAACATAGAGCAGGGGTTCCTAAGCTTTTTTTCATCGAACCTCCCCGGGCCACAAATAATATTTTCATTACCCNNCCCCCCCCAATTTTTTCAGTTTTTACAATGTAGATTCTACGATAAAACGGGTTAATTATTTTAACAATGTTTGATTTTATGTACATTGAAATTTATTTTTATTGAAAACCTAAACGTCCCTTGAGATTGTTCTACGCCCCACAAGGTTGAGAACTTCTGACATAGAGGATAATACCCTGAGCCCTGAGTATATCAGCATCACCAACTCATGCGTTCGACAATATCGGAGATTTCAGAAAAGAATGTTAGTATAAAATGCAAAATAAAGTTTTACCACGGTTTGGACATCAGTTTTGTTCCTCCAGGCATTTTGCTAATATTAGCTGAATCAATAAGTCTATGCTATTTTCCAGTATGCTTGCAGATATCTGTATCGTACTTTATAAAGTTGATATTCTGTTCATGTTCAGGTATGGTGCGAGTGGATTCGTATCTTATCTTTCGTTTGGTACAACGACTCTTACATTGTATGTGGTGGTAGCTATCCAGCTGTGAAAATGCGATACTTACGAGTATTTTTCACTTTTATATGCGTATTTACGCCTTTTATCTCGAAGAATAAATACAGACACACGATATAAGGCGTTACGCCTGTTTAAAAACCCATTTAGTTTTTGCGTGAATTAACAACCAACGTCCTTGCATCCATCCATATGAACTTTCGCGTTTGTAAAAATATACAATACATATATATACATACATGCGTACGTCATACCTGTATACCCAAATGGGATAGGCAGAGTACACGAAATGTTACACAGAAAAATCATGATTATTATAACTTCACATTTCGCCGCCACTTCTTGCATACATATTTTTTGGATTTAAGTTAATAAGGTTGTTAGCCTGTCGCCTAAAATATACCTTTTAACCTATTTCCTTATGGAAATGGATAGGTGTTATTCTAAACCCAATACCACACGGATTTTAATAATAAGCTTCCCATGCAAAGTATTCCATTAGAGTATAACGATTTGCTTATTTCACGTTTAGCAAAAAGGTCTAACGTACCAACTAGCTGTTAGTCTGCGAAAGCAATCGTTTGAGGTTAGAGTTTGCATTACTTAATACATTTAGTTGTAAATGTATGTAAACGAAGCTTCAATTGACACCAAGGACCCAGGTAACCCGGATCTCAGGAGCTATTTTAAGTTCTCATTATTGAAATAACGGTATATTAGCATTAGGTGAATGCCTACTTATTGGTATTAAGATTTTATACTAGATTAAGACGGTCAAGTCGTAAACTTGTTATGGATGAAAAGCTTCTGCGTTTAATTACTCCGCTTCCAATTTGTTCAAAACAAATGACGTATAAAAGTTTTCAATAATTAGATAAGCCGTGTGGTGTCGGTTATGGAATAACCATCTGTATATTTTAGGCGATAGGCTAGCAACCTGTCATTATTATATGTATATGACAATATATCAATGTCATGACAACTTAAAACCTAAAAAATATGCTAGAAGTTGGCCACGGAACGTGATATTGTCGTGGTTTTCTCTACATAGCGTTTCGTGTGCTCTGCACAATTTTGGGAATACAGGGGTGATGTATGTGTGTACGTATAATTAGATAACAATATGTTTTGCTAGGTAATACTTCACAGTGAACCAACTCTACTTAGATAAATCTTCATTTGAAAATTTCATAATTTCAGTCAACAACAGTAGAGCGCTTTTGATGAGTGAATTTTTTGGTACATGTACTTATTCGAAACGACCAAAAATCTGACCGTTCGTAATGTAACACACTTTCACAAACTCAGTTAAATACTAAATTCATTACCTACATTATTATATTATTACTTTGGGCTGACTCACCAAAGTCCATACATATTCGATTTCTTTTATTACGCACTGTATGTAGCTAGCTGGAATAAATATGGTAATAACGTCATAGCGAGCAATTTGCCGACCAAGTGACGGTAGCGTCCTCGGGGGTGTGTAAAAACGACTCCGCGAGACAGATACGAGCGCATTATTTGTCGTTAGCGATGTGGACGGCCAGGATTGGGCGGACTAACAGACAGAAATGATCGCCGTCTATCTGCCAAGTGACGTCTGCGCTGGTAAGCGTGCACTGTAAAAAAAACACGACCCAAATGAAGAATAAGTACGCATGAGGTTCTCGCAGAAAATAGAAATAAAATTACGTAAAAGTATCCAGTTGATATACTGAGATACAACGTCGTAATAAACTACGCTGAACTGGCTCTATGCTCGTCTAATAAGCCAATCAAACGGACTTTGTCATTTTGTAACGTTTATCATAATTTGATGCTGCTCTACCTGACCATTCTGAGTTGGACTAACAGCTTGCGGGACTGTCGAGCTAACGCTCGGAGTATAATTTCATACGTTCAGTGAGTATTAAATAATACGGAATGGACAGATGTGTGTGGGTAGACCAGACCTAAGGTTGGCTCATTACGGTGACATTAGGCGCCGATTTAGTTCGCCACGCACGATTAGTCTCGTGCGAAGACGACTGGGAACCGGCATTAGATACAAGCTGGTTTTACAAATAAATACATAATTAGATTACCAGCACAGTGACTATAATGTACAACTTTTAAAATAAAACCGATTTGCTACAAGACCTGACATCATGCCTAATTACAATTAGCCACTTATGTTTCTTGTGGCTCGAAATGTTGATTTGTTGCGCTATTCAGAATTAAGTACGAAGTTTCTTTCATGTTAAGTAATGAATGGGTAGGTTGCTAACTAGGTTTTCTGATGTTTTGGCGTGATTTAAAATATTTCATACTAATTAAAATTTAATTACCTCGTGTAATAAATTACAAATTACCATTTAAGATGTCAGGCGCCATCTTCGTGAATAGGGTCTTGACCTACGCTCTGGGTCATACCTATTGCAAAGTTGTCCGTTGTTGTTCCGTGCGATAATGCGGCTAGCGTTTTGGGGCGGTTTTGGGCGCCTGGAATGACGCGGGGTGGTATGTTTGACTGATGTTGACCAAAATCGTAGACAAAATCAAGACTCAAACTATTTAATACATCAAGTTTATTGTTTGAAATATACTTATTGTGAAATAAGAATATTGTGGTCTATTTAGATTAAAGAACTAATGTGATTGTGAACGTCTCTTTCCGTTAGGTTTTTTCTAAACTCGTGTGAATAGTTTTTTTAATTAAAGTAAATTTTAGACGATAGTTTAGCAACTCAACTTAAAACCCAAAATGTATGCTAGAAATTGCTACACAACGTGAAATATACTAAGTCATGATTTGGCTATGTATCATTTCGTGTGCTCTGCCTATCCCATTTAGGCGTGGTTTGTGTACGTACGTATGCATAATTTAAAATTTGTAGTCATCTACCATTCGGCCTTTCACGCTCGACCGAATAATAATAAAACTCAAGTTTTTTTTTTAATTTAGGAATACAGGCGTGATGTATATGTTGTGTATAAGTGCTCTATAGAATAACATAACTGTAGAACACCTAGAATATCTAGACTGTAGAAAATGTAGTCTTGTTTTTCGACTCCCAAAGCTATTTATCTCGGCTCATTATAGTTTCTGGATGGCCTTTTAGAAATACAGACGTGACGTACCTCTATGTATGTACATGAATACATCACGTTTGTATTCCTAAAAGGGATACATAGGCAGTGCGCAGCGCACAAAACGCTGCTTAGACAAGAACCATAACCAAGTAGGTATTTCACGTTTGCCGCTCCTAGAATATTTTTTAGGTACGTTTTAATTTAGCAGGTATGAGTGACAGGTTTCTAGCCTGCTGCCTAAAATATACCTTAACCTACATTCTTAGTCACCTAAGTGCGCCCTAGGTGTTTTCCTAAACTCGAGATATTATGGCTAGTTCCTGGATAGCCTTAAACATTAGTTGTACATTTATCATAATTTTAGACCGCAGCTCACCTCGCCAGTAATTATTAGTCTTTGCCTGCGCCGCCGCGGTAATAGTCTCTTAATTAAGTTTTGCGGAGGTTGTACTTAGTAATTTTCTTTATGATGTATACGGAGTGAGTATTAGATTTGTTTTCATCTCATTATTAAATCCTTTGGTGGGATAAGGATGCGCACAAAAAACTTTTCGCTGCAGAAAAACTTGCGTAAAACGAAATGGTGTTTGTAGGGTTCCGTATTTACAAAAGCAATTTTGAGGTGAGGGTACCAATAATGGACAAGGAACCTGACAGTGACACTTACTAAGGAATGGTCATTTATTTTTGTGTGTATTGGTTTGTGTCAGCTGAAACTGTCTTTAACCGTTAGGTACCTTATAGGATCACTTCGCGGACGATCTGTATGACTGTCAAGACAAACGTGTTAAGATTATGACTTCTCGATATTCTGTAACCATGAAATTTTAAAGGTCTGTAGCAAAGTTCGAAAAAAAATACCTTTATGATCTCAATTCTATTTTTGCACTTCATGTCCTTTATGGAGACAACAGACTAAGCTAGTCCTAGTAGTATGTTCTAGCTGAGTAACGATAAAATTTTCTATAGAAAATGGTACAGAATCCTTAGTGCACGAGTGCGACTCGCACTCGGCCGGTTTTTTCTCTGTAGCGCAACGAATAACAGAGTTTTAAATCAGCTTCGTACGCATAGCTTCAGTTTTATTCATCATATTTTCATTTAATTCGCCGCATAGCCTTTGGTCAGTTTCATCAATCATTATGGGTACTCAATATTGATGGGCGTAGACGTCCGCCTCACTTTTACATATTTAAATTTTATTTAATACGGAACACAAGCAAGCATGCGCCTTCTTCGTCTCAAGTATTATGGAAATAAAATAAGAAAATACTTTTACGTCCTCAGTCTTGATTGTTCCCAATATGGGAAAGTACATTATGTATTTTAAGTATTATGAGTATGGACTTTTTGTTTTATCACTAAAATAAAACACAGAATGCCCTACGGGAGAGTTTTTCCTTCCATAAACATACCAGTACTTATAAGCAAAAATTTAGAAATAAATTAATTTAATTTATGAGGAGGTTCAGCGAACGATGGACAGAAAAACCGGCCAAGTGCGAGTCTGACTCACGCATCAACGCTTTTGCTTACTTTCATCAAGTAATTAAGTAATTCAACACAGCGGTACTTACCTTACAACTATATCATAATACCTATTCTTAGTGCAAGTTTACGGCTTAGGCAATTCTTAAAAGTAGGTGAGTCGGGATCTTATAGTTTCTTAGAAACTTGCTTAGTAAAGTAATTAAGGCAAACTGAAGCTAAGTACTGGAATGACTTCAGTTTACGACCATGATTACTTTGAATACTATGTTAAAATGCGGGTTAGTTTGCAACTCTGTATGCTAATTACGTATATCCATCTAACCCTATTCCGTCGAGTTTTTGTGATAAGTATGCCAAATGCCAACCCAAGAGAAATACATTTATGTATTTATGTTAATATGTGCTTATTGAATACATAAGAACATTAAATTTATTCCAAACTATATGTACAGTCAAGTGTGAAAATACCTTTGGGTGCATAATTGATCATGCCTAAATGCGTACCACATATCGTTCAACGTTAAAAGAGCTATAGGAAATTAATATTTGTTGGTCAGGTTTTTTAAGAGAAATGAAAATAAAAGTCGTCTTTGATTCAGGTATGGTTTATTCCTGCGCAGGCGGCGCCGGCGAGGGCGCGCGTGAGCCGGTCTCGCAGGCGCAGCGCCGCCGTGTCGAGCCGCGCGCGGCGCCCGTAGCGCGCGCACTCCCCCACCACCGTCGTGTTGCACGACTCCTGCAACGTCACGAGCCAGTTAGGCCCACTGCACAGCTAAGCGAATGGCTTGCGATCAAGGCAACACATCAACATCTAACATTCAATGTCCCAAAAAAAGATGACAAAAAATTAACAAGATACAATCATACCCGTGTTTCTAAATGCCAAAGACAAATGACAAACGACAAAGCTATGACTATTTCACGTTTCGCAGCCACTGTTGGCATAATTTTAGGTATAAAAACAGATGGAAGAGGTATAACAGTGACAGGTTGCTAGTCTGTCGTCTACACCTATTTCCTTAGTCGCGTCTTACGACACCCACAGAAGCAATAGAGACGTTATTCTAACCTAATACCACACAAGAAAATAAACAACAATAAAGAAATATAAATTTAAGACTAACCCCTTCCCTTAACTCAGCCGATTTTATCAATTTAATCAGTAATCCGGATACTTTCAATTTTGATGAAGCTAAGCTTTGTATCCGTAATTAGATAAACTTAGAATAAGAACTCATCTAAATCGATTTACTTTAATTTCAAGAAAAATCAGTTTATCTCACACGATACGACCAGTTTAGAAGCAAAGTTGCGCGCTGTTTTTGCTAAACATGCTCTTTTAGTGTGATCTCAGCTTTAGAGAAACGTGGGACACAGAAACAATTCGACTGGGATGCCAGCTTTGGTGAGAGTTTTTGTAATAAAAGTTAGTTAGTGGCTTTCAGTTCAACGTTATTTTGAAATAAAATAGAAGCTACTGTTTATTGGCTATTATTGTTGAAAATATTTATAAAAATCGTGGAAGCGTGAAAAGCTTGTGGAAATTTCAACAGTTTTGGTTTTTAACTCTTATTAAAATATGTTTAGTAGTGTATGTTTTTTACCTCTTCACGCCCAAATGACGCGAGCAATTTTTATGAAATTTAGTATGTAGAAATGTAAACCCTGGATTACCACATATGGCTTTTTATCCAAGAAAATACACAGATACCGTGGGATTGCGATAAATTAACTCTACGCAGACGAATTGCAAGCAACAACAAGTTCAACAAAAACAAGTTTCGTATAAAAACTTAGATAGGAGAATGATGCCTGTTTTTGTAAAAAATAGGAGTTACCCATTGAAGAGTAAATAAAAAAGGAATAATATTGAACAAGAAAATATTCTTACTTTATAATGATTTAGCTGTACTTCGCTGAAGGGTGCTGACCATCCATCGTATCCAGGTGATCCAACGCTGGCCAGAGGGTAGTGGTTGAAAGCAGTCAGCACCTTTTTTGTCAACATGAAACTCTTGCTGTACGATCCCATTGGACTGATAATGGCTGAGCGAACTATGTGACTTACTAATTTAGGCACGACTAATTCTTTACCGCATCTTCTTCTATATGTATCAGTAGATTCCTTATCTATATTCTTAATATCTATGACTTCATCATTCATTCTATTTACATCGTCTATTAATTCTATTTCATCTAAATATTCCCTCTCTGGAATCCGTACATCGTCACGCTTTACGTAAGTTTTGCTCTTATTAGAATATTGTTTCTTTATTTTATAATTATCGACCCCTTGCATGAAGTCGAAGAAAAATGCATTTTTTATTAAAATTGATGAGCTTTGTGATGGGTTCCATCCGTGTTTGATAAGCCGGCTTAACAATTCAGACCATGTATACGCCACTTTGGGTAATATTATTTCATCAATATCTAATGGAACAATGAATTCAGATTCTTTCAAATTTCTGTAAAGACAGTCATTGTAGGTTATGATGTGGTCTCTTCTTCTCTGCCACAGTGATCTTTCTAGCTTATATTTAATAGGAACATGAAATAATCTAATGAAGCCTTGGCGTCTGTAGTGCATGAGAACGTCTTCACATTCCTTGGTGATGCGGTCGACGTAGATATCTATCATGTCAACACCGAGTATCCTATTGGTTTCTATCCACTCCACCAGGTTTTGTGATACATCTTTCTCAAAATTCATGTCTTTCACGCAAATGGTAAAGGTTCTTTTCTGTTTAGTCGCGCCTTGATTGGGTTCTAAGTTGAAAGCGTTGGTAGGATCATCACAAGGCTGTGTCACAATTGATACAGTTGAGGGTCCATACAGCAGTTCGGTAAGAGGGCACGACAGGAGCAATGGCGTTTCTACATCTGGTGTCGTGGTATCCCACTTGTGCCACCAAATTTCCAAAGGCTTAGCTGCGACCACTTCAACCGATTCTTCGTACGAGTTGAGGGACCGAGTTTGGCAGAACAATGGCACTTCGGCAGAAATGTTGCGACCTGTGGACAAATAAACGACTCAGTTAAGTCAAGTTACTATTACCAATGTACCTACATTTCAGTCTTAGGCACCAATTAGTATAAACATTAAGTGACTAATTAATGTTTATGTTACTCTATCATCTGCAATGAGATCATATTGGTGACATTAAATGAAAATAGATTAACCAAATTATTCCGTTTATGTTTTTATATTCTACGTCTTCACAAAATATTGATAAAAACATTTGTGTGATTAGTGTCCTACAACAGGTTTTACTTTTTAACTGTACCAAGATGAATAGAGTTATGCCGATTAATGTAAATGGCAATGTATTTGATAAAAATAGTACGAATGACCAACCATAAAACATTGATAAAATGGAAGCGGAAGCATTTACCGTAACATTATATCAGAGATAGAAGACAGGTCTATTATTTATTTCCTATAGAGAAAGCTATTACTGATATAATAGTGATTTAGTTGAGTCGAGTCAATTCCTAAGGCAAACTGCACAGCGGTGCTTTCAAGGAACTGTCATTACAACGGTGCTTCAATTGCGGCCTTTTCTAAACAGGATGGCGCGACTTCCCACCAGGAACGAGTAGAATTACAAATCAATTTTGCCCATAGAAATGTCTTTTTGCTTCCCTTGCTTTCCAGTTACTGCCTTGAGCATCGACACACGTGTCGTTGCCTTGCCGGTTATGGTTCATAATTTATAAGTGGGATGTTATTTCTAAACCTAAACTTAACGAATGCGTGAGAGATTAGCTATGCAATAACGAGCTCCATTTATGCAAGAGCAATGCAGATAAACGGCAGGCTTAGTTATTATACAGATTGACAGCCTGTGAAGCGTAAACGCGGACATAACTAAGGTAAATTATGTAGAGCAACAATGTTAAGCAAGAATTTCAGCTGGTGTGCTACGTCATAAAATGTAATACTTTATTCCTCCTAAGGTTTAAAATTGAATGCAGGTTTTTGCTATTACTTAGTTGAGGTAGATTGATTTTGTAATTAAATTTCATATAAATAATAGACAAATGTGCTTTGTGTGCGCATAGTAACTTGAAATATTGATTAAGTTGAGTGGACCATCTTAATCTGGTCACATTCTGTAATATTAATGATAATAAAATTCTGCGTCTCTGACTGAAATATAAACGACCGATTCACGGTGGCATGTTCGTTTTTTTTATCGTAGCTAATGAAGGTGTGGCGACTGTTTTGACTTGTATATATGTACATTACTTAGGT
>BHDV01047723.1:4073-24752 GCA_005406045.1 Adoxophyes honmai
TGTATCAGTATACGTTGCCCGATTTGAAAAACTGTGTTAGATGCATTCATATACGTCACTTTATTTCCAAAACTAATAGGAATATTGGTATGAAATTTTTGTGGTTGGTAAATATAGACATACTAATCACAAAAATGCAAAAAAGTAAAAATCTGAAAAATGTCACTCGTACCAGTATACGTAGGAGGTATCGAAATGCGTCTGCAGTCAGGCATATTTAAAACTTTTCTGGGTCAGAGTTTTGATGTCGTCAGATTCAGAAATTGGCTATTGTAGTGTAAAATACAGCGTGCAGATTTCCTCGTGATTTTTGCTTACCGAATAATAGTAGATAATTTTTGTGACGGTTGAGGGAAGGTTAAAATAAGCACAAACAAAAGGGTTACTTAATATTTTACGATTCGTTGCCACTTTTTCGATGTTACAATTTAGATGGAGTTACAATTAACACGTCGTAATAGTGACAGGTTGCTTGCCTATGGCCTAAAATACACACTTCATGTTTCATAGCCACTTCTAGCAAATGTTGTAGGCTTACTACCTACAAAGGTATTGTCCCCGTGTGGTGCCGGCTTAGAATAGCACCTCCCCCTTTCTTCCCGTGGGTGTCGTAAGAGGTCGACTCTGGGAAAGGGGTTAGTGCATTGTGGGCGATGGGCTAGCAACCTGTCACTGCAATATCACTTTTAACCATCTGGTTACCCTGCTGAAATTGCTAAACGTGGCACTGGATTTTTTAATTCATGTGCTCTGCCTACTCCTCTTGGGAATACAGGCGTGAGAATATGTATGTATGTATGTATGTATGTAAAGGTATTGTAGTGACAGGTTGCTAGCCTGTCGCCTAAAATACACCTTAACCTTCCTTAGTCGCCTCTTACGATATCCACGGAAGACATGGATATGTGTTATTCTAAACCCAAAACCACAAATTAAATTACATTTTAATTAAATTGTACCATAGTGCTATTTTAATTAAGAACTAGATATTTTATAACCACATTTACATCACCTACAGCATTCCACAAATTCCTTAAAAAACGAAACATCGACCCCATCCCTTTAAAAACTCATTTTCACTTCTAATTAGTAAAAAACGGCCAAGCGCGAATCGTACTCGCTCGCGGAATGTTCCGTAACACAAGCAATTTTTATAACACAACAGTGCAAATTATGTGCTTCTGATAATTTATAATGATTATTTTTGTGAATTATTCAGAGTATGTAAACCGTGTGGTGCCGGGTTAGAATAGCACCTCCCCCTTTCTTCCCGTGGGTGTCGTAAGAGTCGACTCTGGGAAAGGGTTGGTGTATTGTGGGCGATGGGCTAGCAACCTGTCACCACAATATCACGTTTGACTATCTGGTTACCCTCAAGTTTCTAAACGTGGCACTGAATTTTTGAATTCACGTGCTCTGCCTACCCCTCTTGGGAATACAGGCGTGAGGATATGTATGTATGTAAATTTTCCGTGTGATGTCGGGATTCAATAACACCTCATTTTCTGTGGATCTCGTAAGAAAGGTTGTGGGATGTGTTTTAGGCAATCTTTCACTGTAATACCTGAACTTAAAACCTAAAAATTGTGCAAGAAGTGGCTACGTAACGTAAAAAAGAAAAAGTAACGGATTTGTCTATGTGATATTTCATATGCTCTGACTACCCCATTTGGGAAAACAGGTCAATTTGGGAATTACATTTAAAGAAAAATACACATACATATTCTCACGCCTGTATTCCCATGAGGGGTAGGCAGAGCACATGAATTCAAAAATCCAGTGCCACGTTTAGCAAATTCAGGGTAACCAGATAGTTAAAGAAAAACAATTTACTACTAATAGTTTAGTATACGCCATAATTGACATCCCTAAGGCGACCGCCAAGGTTCATGAAAAGTGAAGTACATACATTTGATTGACTTTTCTACGCATCTGTTCTCTGTAACAGGGTCCCTAAGGTTCTCTGTTTACGGAACTCTAAGAACATCTATAAATAGTAAAATTCCTCGCTTTAATTAGATTAACATACAATGTAGATGCGACGATAGCACGCACGTGCGCCGCATCTGTGCATTGTAAACATCGGCCAGGGGTTGGCAACCTGAAACTGTTTTAATAAAAAAATAAATATGAAATGCCGTTTTTGACTGAGATGGATGATGATGATTGTGTGACAAGAAATGTTTTGCATAATTTATTTGTATTTCTACTCGTTTGGTGTCGGGTGGAATAAAATCTGTTGATTTCTCCCGTGGATATCGTAAGAGGCGATTAAGGAAGTTTTGGTTCTTTATGGTTTGTTGCTAGCCCGTCGCCTAAAATATACGTCGCCTCTTATGACATCCACGGACGAAATAGAGAGGCGTTACGCCACACGGAAAATTATAAAGATGACGATAGAAGCTATTCAACGCAAATCAATATCCTCATCATCCAGCCGATACATCTCTAACTATTGTCTCAATTTAAGAAGGCATGGACTAATTTCCACGCAGGCCCAATCCAGATCGGGAACTTACATACATACATACATACAATCACGCCTGTGTTTCCAAATGGAGTAGGCAGAGCACACGAAGCATAGTCAAAACCATGATTATGACTATTTCACGCTTCGCAGCCACTTCTAGCGTAATTTAAAGTTTGAAAACAGATGGAAGAGGTAGTATAATAGTGACAGGTTGCTAGTCTGTCGCTTAAAGCAAACCTAAACCTATATCCTTAGTCGCCTTTTACTACATCCACGGAAGAAATGGAGAAGTGTTATTCTATCCCGACACTTCACAGGAACGTCATATGCAATAATAGCTCGTGAATCCATTTTTAAAAGGTTCTCTACCCCTGGCAGCATAACGTAAACAAAGCCTGCGATTGTACTTCCCGTGCACTCGTCGCTCAATTACGTACAGTCGGCCACGTGTGTTGCTTCCTGTATTCTGAGGATCGCGGGAGACTGTACAGTCACGAACCGGGATTGTTGAGCCACTTGCCACTTCGCAATTTAGTCGTGTAATCAATGACCGATGTGACCGACTAGATGTCAGCTATTGGATTAGTATTACACGACCAAGTTACAAACAAGTACAGCTCAAGTCTCAACAATCCTGGTTCGTGATGGTACCTTGGTTCGGAAGGACTTATGAACGGGCGTTGACCTTGATTTTTTTTTAGTCACGCTGTACGACAAGATTGTGTCTCTATGTGGTATTGGGACATCTATCCATTTCCGATGACATTTTAATGAAGGTAATTATTTTTTGCATAATTTTGCTTGGTATTTTATCGATTGTTCGAATAATCAGAGTAGGGCTATTTAGTCAGGGACCCTTGAAGTACTAAACTCCTGCCAAAAAGGTGGGTTAGGTCAGAACTGCGACCTTTACATAATGTGAATTCCGAAAGAGAGTGGGTTAGGTTAAAACTGCAACCTTCACAGAACCAAAAACCATCCAAAAGAATAACAATAAAATTACACTACATGTGACGACAGTTTTCGGCAGCATTTAGTGCGTGCCGTTGCGACAACAGACGACACATCTGCTACGTTATGTCGTCGGTTAATTATTATCAAAATGATTTATTACTTAAAGTAAAACGTCACCCACATGGTCGTACACGTCCGCGAAGTACCAAACTCTGAGCCTCTAAACAGTGTTGCCACCTTGGATTTTTTAAAGCACTAGATCACAAAAAGTCGCCAGATTTAGAAGAATTTGGATCTAAAAAAACCACCAAATCACAATAAATATATGGAATTGAAATATATAGACAAATAGACATATATACATACAATCACGCCTGTATTCCCAAACGGGGTAGGCAGAGCACACAAAACGCTACATAGACAAAACAATGACTATTTCACGTTTTGTGGCCACTTAGCATAGCATAGTATTATTTAGGTTTTGAGGCGGCAGGTACAATAGTGACAGGTTGCTAGCCTGTCGCCTAAAATATATCTTAACTTCCTTATTCGCCTCTTACGACATTCATGGAAGAAATGGAGAGGTGTTATTCTAAACCCGACAGCTCACGGAGTAAAAAATATATGGGATTGAAATATCAGACTAAATAAACTTTTAATTTAATTAACTAACGACGTCTAGAGATATCCCGCCGGTTATTAGAGTAAGCATAGAATATTACGAATTTCTACAACTGTTGGGGATTTCGCTCTTAAAAACGAGTTGCTGGGTTCTATATCGAAAAACCAAAAAAACCGCTAAACGCAAAATTAAACCACTAAAAGCGTCGAAAAAGTCGGTAGTTCTGGCGGAAAACCACTAAAGTGGCAACACTGCCACTAAACAAGAACAAATTACGACAAAACGGACAAAGAGTTAATTGTGTACGCACAGACGGACAGCAAGGTCGTTTTAATCAAGCCCAGAGATTGCTGTATCTAATCTGCACTATTGTAAGTATACATTTTATCCAATACCGTCAGCGTAAAAACTGATATACTTGTGGGAAAGACTCCAAGATCTCTCTCCAGGCAGATGTTATGCCTGGGGACCGAAGCCTACAGAGAGGAAGTTGAAAGTTATATTTATGCAACCGTTTGTCGAAACTTCGTTAGCGCGATGTAGGATCGTTTAGTTCTGCTATTCGACGAATGTGGCGCTAAGCTAAATTAGGTTGCTAGCCTGTCGTCGAAAGTATTCCTTAACCATGAATATTATTAGTTTATGGGGTAATGAAGAATGTACATGTCTTTTACAACTAAAACCTAAAAAGAACGGACTATAAACATACTTATTAATAAAAATAAAAATAACTAAAAAGGGCCACCGTGGCATGGTGCCCAAAAGGCTGGCATCTATTTTTCCTTAACCTATTTTTAGATGCCTGTTATGATATCCACGGAAGAAATGGAGAAGTGTTATTCTACGCCGACACCACACGGAAGATTTTGCAATACATATTTATTACAACAACCGTGGGTTGTCGGGTTTAGAAATATTAAGGTAGGGCAGGAGTACCGTTTGTGGCCACCTTAGCGCCATTTCTGGCCAGCTGACATTTTAATTAATTTATAAAAAATCACAATACTAAAAGCATATTTTTATTATATTTCCATCAATTCACGTTAAATTGAATCGAATTTTTTATGTTTTGTTAATGTAAATTTAGTTTTATTCTTTATTCAAACAAAAAATGGCCACAAAGGGGTCGGTGGCCACAACCGGGTCACCTGCCCTACCTAAGCTTTAGGGGCAGGCAGCAACCTGTCACTATGAACAGTGCTCGGCATTCAAATTGGCCAAAATTGACAGATGTAGGTTTTATAGGTAGCGATTGGTTCGCAAGATGATTGTTCGCGTTTACCGCGCGATTGGTTCGTTGTTTGACATTTGCCTCCCGTAGGTAACTGTCAATTTTGGTCAAGTCGAATGTCGAGCTCGTAAGATTTAGTTGTAGTCTTGACATAGATAACACTTATACCGAGCTAAAGCTATATTAGTATATTTATCTCATTTTATGCAAATCAAGGTTGGCTTAGTGATAATTTTAATTACAATTCATAGTAAATTCGCATAATATAATCAATTAAACTATTTTACTATTGAATAAATTAGAAATGCTCCGGTTTCCTTTTAAGAGGGCGCACACATTTTTTACGAACGTAATTATCAGATCAGGCGGGGAAGAGAAATTCAGGGGCAGGGCAGGGGTAAGAGGCACCACAGACCATAACTCGTCGAGTTATGAGTGATTATGGTCTGTAGAGCCCTCTTATCCCTGCGTTTCTCTTCCCCCACCTGACCTTAGTGGTTTTGGACCAATGTTTAAAAAATCGTGAAAAATAAATTAACTCATATTTAGCCATGAAAAAAATATGGTTAGACTAAACATATTCTGTAAATTCACAATAAAATTGTTTCATTTGTAATTATAATAAAATCAATGAGAAAAAAAATAAAGTAATAGTTCGACTTTGAAATTATGTACAATGATATTTGAATAATAAAAACCAATAATTTGATGCATGTCTCTCCGTTAATCCCCAGTAGACTATATTGTCTATCAGATAATAACTAGTTTATATCGTTTATGGTAAATTTTAATGGAAAATTTTCAAGTGAAAGACAGCTCTGACGCGTATTTTTGTGAAAACCCTTCAACAAATTGGCTAAGTAAAAGAAATCTGTGTTGCTAATAAAATATTTCTTTCCGTTAATCCCTAGAAAAAGAGTTGATTTATATGTTACAGTAGTTTTTCTTTAAAAACTTAAGGATTTATAGCTTTCTAAAGCATTTGAAAATCATCAAAATCACCGAATTTTGTGTGCACCCTCTTAAGTCGTTACCTAGTTATAAAATTATTCAATAAAATGTGAATTCCTTATACAAACAAATATAATTTTCCTCAAGGTTAAGGTACATTTAGGCGACAGGCTAGCAACCTCTCACTATCTAACTAAACCTTAAAAATATATGCTAGAAGTGGCCACAAAATGTGAAATAGTCATCGCTTTGTCTATGTAGCGTTTTGTGTGCTCTGCCTACCCCATTTGGGAATACAGGCGTGACTGTATGTATAAATTTCCTTATACAAAAGCAACCTAGCCTGTCAGTTAAAACATACCTTTAGTTACTTATTTCGTTAGTCGCCTCTCACGACATCCACGGAAGAAACGGAGAGGCATTATTCTACACCCGACACACAAACATATTAAAAGTCGAATCCACGAGTACCCACACTTGTATCATAAACAACTATTTTCTATTCCAGAGTACTGTACTGTATACAAAATGACTGAAAATATCCGCGTTTGCGTATGCTGACGGTACCGTAAACAATGCTGCTAAACACCTGTTGGAGGCCGGTTAGTCACTGCCCTCTGCCCACTCGTGGGCTCGCGATAATACTGTGATAATGAGTGAACCATCCTTGTTAATTTCACAGATATGCAAAAGACCCTAATAGACTACTGGCCCGTCTTAGAAAAAACATGGGTCATCTGAACCACCAGGTGACCTATCTAGAACGATATAAGGGCATAAAATAATAAGATTCAGCACTATGCCGTCACTTGTAAGCTGTCCAACTGAGTGCAGGTGATAATTTATTCAAAAGTACAACCCTCGATTATTTCCTCTTGTCGCATGATTTTTGTACGGGGTTTCGGAATAATGGATTAGAACTGGTATTGAAATAATATGAAACTGGTTTCATAAAAAATCAACCGACCAAATTTACCCTGGGAATAGTCGGAAAATAAAAAGAAAATCCGACTTTGTGGCTCAACATTTTATTCGGCACCAGTTTCATACTATTTCAATACCAGTTCTAATCCATTATTTCGCAACCCCGTACAAAAATCATGCGACAAGAGGAAATAATCGAGGGTTGTACTTTTGAATTCTCAACTGCACTCAGTTGGACAGCTTACAAGTGACGGCATAGTGCTGAATCTTATTATTTTATGCCCTTATATCGTTCTAGATAGGTCACCTGGTGGTTCAGATGACCCATATTTTTTACTACATGGGCCCACGGTCTATAAGACCCTGTCCAGAAGCAGCGAATACGCCGCGATTCTGAACGCGTTTGACTATTCATTGCTGCATTTGTCACGCTTAATGAAACTACGACGCATCGTGAAGAAGCAATGTACTCCAATACGCGGCCAATTCGCGCGTACTTCTGGACAGGGCCTAAGCACGTATTTTAAACGCGTAGTTGAAGCGTATATGACGCGCGTATACGCGCTTCGAACGCGATCCGAACGCAACCTTGTAATACTTAACCTTAAATACTAAGGTCCTGCACAGACGACAGACTATCCGCGACGCAATTTTTAGTCTATGAAAATATTTTATAACCTATGGAATTCAGTAACGCACACGACGCGCAAAAAGTCTGGCACACAATGCATAAAACCCTTGCGAACTTTTTATGCGCCGCAGACTCAATGGCACACAAAGTCTGTCGTCTGCGCTGCCTCTAAGACCCTTAGCAAACTGCGTATAAGTGTCCTTACAGACGAACTGTAAATTGTGAACGGCAGAAGCTACTTCAGACGGCAGCCGTCGATGTACTGAGTACTGACTGCTGCCGCCGACGCGTCGAAGGCTGCCGTCGACATGTGGCGACGGCTGAAGTAGCCTCTGCCGTTCACAATTTGCAGTTCGTCTGAAAGAAGCCTAAAAGAAGTTGACGCGCGTAGAATCGCATAATTTATTTTCGAGGCCTAAAACGTGTCGAATATAAATTTAAATACGTTTCGGACTAGAGAAGGTATGCGAAATAAGCCCTAAAATTTAGTCTAGGCAAGAAAGCGTCTTCGTTGGTCGCAAACTATTTAATCCCAGCCTTAAACAATGGGTTAGCAACCAAAGGACATCACAATGGCCGCCTAAACAATCCTTGTAAGTGGGTTATCGCCGGCAAACAGACACACTTTCCCCCTTTTTAAAGCTACGCTGCACACGGCCGGTTGGCCGTACAACTGGAATAAGTTTTTTCATTCATTTCATACGTCACTGTGCTTCCGGATGGTTCCCGTTAAAAAAACGAAAATATCGATGCGAATGTTAAAAAATGATGCGAATATTCGTGACTTCCCTATTCGGTAGTAAACCGATTTTCATGAGAACTATACTATACTCGTCTGGTTGAAGAGGCTCTAAAGCCATTTCACAATTCTCGGCCACTTCTAGAAAAAATATTTTAGGTTTAGAGTTGGCAGGTATAATAGCGACAAGTTGCTAGCCTGTCGCCTAAAATCCCCCACCCTCCCCAAAAAAAAAAAGGAAATACCTTAACCTATTTTCTTAATCGCCTCTAAGACATCCACTGAAGAAATGGAGCGGTGTTATTGTAAATCCGACACCACACGGCAATAAACACACGGGAAAAACCTATTATGTACACATACTCAGATAGGTTGCCCGTGTGGTGCCGGGTTAGAATAGCTCCTCCCCCTTTCTTCCCGTGGGTGTCGTAAGAATCGACTCTGGGAAAGGGTTGGTGTATTGTGGGCGATGGGCCTGTCACCACAAATCACGTTTGACCATCTGGTTACCCTCAAGTTGCTAAACGTGGCACTGAATTTTTGAATTCATGTGCTCTGCCTACCCCTCTTGGGAATACAGGCGTGAGAATATGTATGTATGTATGTACTCAGATAGGTACATGCTGAGTTAACATCTTAAATTATAATACTCAATGTTGTATGAAACTTTCGAATTTGTATGGCAGCCAGACTCGCCCGTCAGATTTAGAAAATGAATATTCAGTTATCGCTCCTCAGACGTCCACGGCGTATAATAAGGCAGCCGGAATAATATCTACCAATTTCGGATTACGCTCTGCCTATTGTTGCCTGTAATCCATTTTTAATTCTAAGGAGTTTTTGTGGGATTTAAACGAAGAATAAGTCAATGTTGTCTTGGTTTAATTTTTTTGGAGTTTGAATATGTATATTTTTTACTCGTGTGGTGCCGGGTTAGAATAGCACCTCCCCCTTTCTTCCTGTGGGTGTCGTAAGAGTCAACTCTATGAAAGGGTTAGTGTATTGTGGGCGATAGACTAGCAACCTGTCACTGCAATATCACGTTTAACTATCTGGTTACCCTGAATTTGCTAAACGTGGCACTGGATTTTTGAATTCATGTGCTCTGCCTACCCCTCTTGGGAATACGGGCGTGAGAATATGTGTGTATGTATGTATGTAGGTACATACTCATACATCCGCCTGTAGTCCCAATTGGGGTATGCGGAGCACACCTAACAATACACAGACAAAATCTCCGACGCCTCGTACGACATTTACGGGAGAAATGGAACGGTGTTCTAAATCTGACACCACACAGAACATTATCACGAGTAAAGGAATTTGTATAGAGAAGCGCCGCATGGCGGTCATTTCTAGAAGTAAATTTCTCCATACAAATTCTCCATACAAATAGTTAGCGAGTGCGGTCACTGTATACTCATGATGATCATGAATCAAAGGGCATGAATAAAGGCACAGATGTGAGGCGCGTGCGGCGCGGACACAGGGTGCTTACTTTTATTAAAAAAACTGGCCCGGTGAACTTTGTTTCACTTTGGCATGTTTTTTCGTGAGATTTCTAAATTTTCTCACCGTTTCAACCTCCCCTGGTTTTCTAAAATTATTATAAGACTAAAATTAGCCAAATCGCCAACCGTTCTCGAGTTTTAACGACTAACGAACAGCAATTCATTTTTATTTATATGACTGTATGGATAGACAGATTAAAAAAACTCAATGAAGATGTCTTATCATACCAAATTTTTAAATATGAACAGATCATCACGCCTGTATTCCGTGGGATAGGTAGATCGAAACGTTACATGTTCTCGGGTTTTGTAGCACACTTTTAGTATAATTCGCCAATAATTTTAAGCTTTTTTTTGTTATTTTTGTATGGCGATGGTTTGTAGAAAAACAATAAACATTTTTCTTTTTTTTCTGCTTTCTTTCAATGAGATAACAATGAAAGGTTGCTAGCCTGTTGCCTATTTTCATTGTCGCCTCTTTACGACATCTAGATATGGCAGATTTTTTTAGGGTTCGCCATACCCAAAGGTTGAAAACGGGTCCCAATCACTGAGACTTGAGTGAGGCGCTGTCCGTCCGTCTGTCATCAGGATGCTACCACCAACCATGCAAGCTAGACTGTTGATATTTTCACAAATGTATGATAGCTCTATTGCCGTTTAAACAAAAAAAAAACTAAAAATAGAAGAATAAAGATAACTTTATGAGTGGCTTCCATATAAAAAACTTTTTTTTTTTTGCAGTTTTTGGTACGGTACCCTTGGAGTCCGAAACGCACTCCCACTAAGCCGGTTTTTTTATATCTGTACATTCTCAATTGCCCGTGTAGTGCCGGGTTAGAATAGCACTACCCCTATCTTCCAGTGGGTGTCGTAAGAGTCGACTCTGGGAAAGGGTTAGTGTATTGTGGGCGATGGGCTAGCAACCTGTCACTGCAATATCACGTTTGACCATCTGGTTACCCTGAAATTGCTAAATGTGGCACTGGATTTTTGGATTCATGTGCTCTGCCTACCCCTCTTGGGAATGCGGGCGTGAGAATATGTATGTATGTATTCTCAATTATTTGGATCGTCCTGTAGCTCGGTTATATTTTTACCCGGCGATCGCTGGCTCTTTTGTTCTTTGATGTGCGCAACACATGGCCTTAAGTCTAAAATAGCCGGCTTATAAAGAATCTTGGCTAATTTAAGGGGAATCTAGCCGTCGGAGGTGTCCGGCTAGAAAAGAAAGGAAGAAAGAGAGAAAGAGAAAGAAACATTTTATACATAATGTTATTGTTATTAAGACTTGTTAGGCTGAGTTAGGATTTTAATTTGACTAGGTAGATATAAAATGAAAAACTGGCCAAGTGCGAGTCGAACTCACGCTAAAAAAGTTCCGTACCTAAAATTGAAAAAGAAAACCATTTTTGAATGGGAGCCGCCCTTAAATAAGCTTATTTTATTTTTATTTAATTATCAACTTTTGAAGAAGATATACAACCAAATATTCTGTCAATACTTCAAGTGTGGTAGACACCTTCATTCTGTTACAGTTATTTGTTGTATGGGAGAGCCCCCCTTTATAATATTTATTTTGTTTTATTTTTCGTATTTTTGTTATAGCGGCAATACTTATGTAGTAATACTTAATCTGTTAAAAATTCAACAGCCTAGCTAGAACCCTGGTGCTAGCTTCATCCTGTTGACAGACACACGGACGGACGGACATATGTATCTTTGGGTACGGAACTCGGACCAAATAGTTGTTTTAATAATCCACCTTCCTAGAGCGTTAGGCATATTTACACAGCATTCCTCAGAAGTTAAACACTTCATTTTAATGCCACTTGAGATCTCTTCAGGCGATTCTAAACAAGCTGACTCAATTGCTGAGTGACAGACGGATAGACAAGCAAATATTAAATAGATGAGTCATGGACACGAAAAGCCGTGGTAGCCCAGCGGTTCGAACCGTGGCCTCTCAAGCAGAGGGTCGTGGGTTCAAACCTCGGGCTCGCACCTCTGAATTTTTCGGAATTTATGTGCGATATCGAATTTGATATTTATCACGAGCTATTCGGTGAAGGAAAACATCGTGAGGAAACCTACACACAGCGACGAAGTAATTCAACGTTGTGTGTCAAGTTCCCAATCCGCACTGGGCCCGCGTGGGAACTATAGCCCAAGCCCTCTCATACTGAGAGGAGGCCTGCGCCCTGCAGTGGGACGTATATAGGCTGATGATGATGATGATGAGTCATGGACTCGAGTGGTGTTGGGTTTAGAATAAGTCATCGCCATTTTTCCCGTGTCGGTCGTAAGAGGCGAGTAGTCAGTGGTTTAGGCGACTGGCTGGCAATCTGTCACTGTTATACCTACTTCTTTCATCATTGTTGTTACCTTATATCAGCGTTTCTCAAACCTATTTAGTGACGGAACCCTTTTGGAAAGCGAAACACTTGACGGAACCCTACAAAAAAAACAGCACATTTTAAAAGTATTATTTATCCACCCGTCCGTCCATGTATTCGCCGCGTCAAAACTTTCGATCACAGAATGGCGTTTTGTTTTATTTTTCTAAATTCTTGCGGAACCCCATCAGGGACATCACGGAACCCTGAGGTTCCGCGGAACACACTTTGAGAATGGCTGCCTTGTATCATTCTAAAAGTGGTTGCGAAGTGTGAAATGGTCGTGATTTTGATTGTAGCGTTTTGTGTGCTCTGCCTACTCTATTAAGGAATACAGGCGTGATGTATGTATGTATGTAAAACAAATTCCCTTTGACAACTGTAAGATGAAACGACTTATACTCCGTTTCATTACATACATACATATTCTCACGCCTGTATTCCCAAGAGGGGTAGGCAGAGCACATGAATTCAAAAATACAGTGCCACGTTTAGCAATTTCAGGGTAACCAAACGTGATATTGCAGTGACAGGTTGCTAGCCCATCGCCCACAATACACTAACCCTTTCCCAGAGTCGACTCTTACGACACCCACGGGAAGAGGGGGAGGTGCTATTCTAACCCGGCACCACATAAGATATTTAACGGTAAAATTCTGACATTTTTTTTTAATAAATCCAAGGCGTCACCATAAATGGTGATACCGTTTGTATTGAGAACATTAGAACAAAGAGTTATAAAAGTGTTATTGTATTAATAATTTTACCTTTGGATTCCTGTCAAAAACTCAAATTCTGTCCTTTAAGTCTAAGCTAAAACGAAACGGAGTATACACACCTAAAATTCTTGACAAAAAAAAAGAACAAAAAAACTTTTAAGTAAAACGGTTTTATTTTAGTCTAATCAAACCGTTTTATTAAAAGTTTTTTGTTTCCTTTTTTTTTCGAGCTTTTAGTTTTTTTTTTTAAATTTGTTGTGCACTGTATTCTCCTTCCAAAGACCTTTCAATTGATACCCATATTGATGGGGTAGATAAGAATTAGGTCATCCGCCTTTTTTGTGGCGGCGGCCATTTTGAATTTACAATGACAATGAATGTACACTATTGCATTGTCACCACAACTAAAAGCGCATACCGAATTTCAGATCAATCAGTTGACGGAAAGAGGGTGAAATTTCAATTTCTAAATTTGAACCAACAAAGACCAAAGAATAAAGACTAAAACAAACGGGGTAAGCTAAGTAAAACCGTTTAAAAAGCATTTTCCAAAGTCTTATCTAACAGCAGACAGAGTTCAAACTAGACAAAGAAAATGGGTTAGTCTGTGCCACCGTCACTACGGAATGACGTAGATCCGCCAAACTTTGGAATCCCATTTGAATTGAATTGACACAGTTTCGTCCATGAATACAACAAAGCAAGGTACAGAAAATATTCAGCAACCCGCTTATTGTTCTGATGTATGTATTATTGCTATGGTTGTATTTTTAGGGTTACGTACCCAAAGGGTAGAAACGGGACCCTATTACTGAGACTTCGCAGTCCGTCTGTCACCAGGCTGTATCTCACAAACCGTGACAGCGAGAGAGTTGAAATTTTCACAGATGATGTATTTCTGTTGCCGCTATAACGACAAATACTAAAATCAAAGTAATAATAATAATTAAGGGGGGCTCCCATAGAAAAAAACGTGTTTTTTTGCTGTTTTTGGTACGGAACCCTTCGTGCGCGAGTCCGACTCGCACTTGGCCGGTTTTGTATGCTAATCGTAGGCGGGACCGGGCGCGGTTGGGCGCGTTCCTATTTCCGCAAATTTATTATCATGCTTTTAGGATTATAATATTTTTTAACTGTGGAATTGAAAGCTGTTTAGGCTTAACTTTTGTGTCACTAGATGGCGCTGTGCCGTGAATGCGAAAATCCTACATGGCGGTAACGTTTGTCTACCCTAGAAACTATAAATAGGTTTGAATTTTTCTCTATTTGAGTTTGAGTCTTGCTGAGTTGCTCCTCTGGTAGCTCGTCATTCTATGTAGTATGAAGTAGAGGCCAACTGCAACAGTCCCTTAAAAAAACTCTGTACAATAAAGTGTTTACCTACTTACTTACTTACTTAAAACTAATAGAGTTGGATTTTAGAGTACTAACTGGTATGTACATTCTTACTTTTTGCTATTTCACAAGGCCTAAGGACCTAGATGAGACATTTTATACCTGTATAATACCTCTTTTTAGGGTTCCGTGCCCAAAGGGTAAAAATGGGGACCTATTACTGAGACTTCGCTGTCCGTCAAGTCTTCTAGTGCAGAGGCAAGTACTTAGGTACGGTCAGGGATCCTAATTCATGAGCCACCATAGAACCTTTTCATAGAAAAAAACATTACGATTTCCCTTGATGACTAATGGGATGTCACTATGACGTTTACTGTGAATTAATTCCATGGTGGCTCATGAATTAAAGTCCTTGACTGTACAATTGTAAGACATTGTTCTACTCCAAGTTTTAAGTTAATCCAGGAGCGCTATTGTCCTACGCACCAGAAATCTATATGGTTTTTAATTTGAGAGTTTCAGTGCCAGTTCGCTGTGAAATGTTTTAATTTCAAAGCGATTTTTGGTTTCAACTGTCAAATTAAAAACGATGTAGATTTCTGGTGCGTAGACAATAGCGCTGCTGGTTTCATTTTTCACTGAACGACCTTCTCAAAAACCTAGTCAAAACATAACCTTAAAACACACTTAACATTTCACACTAAGGGCAGCCATTTTTCAAAATGCCAGAACCCCTTTGGCATTACAACAAAATGGCCGACAAAAATACAAAATGGCGTATCTCCTCGACAGAGAGACGCTGTTACGTCGTTACTTGGTACCAAATGTCAAAATGGCGATGAAATGTCGTGATATTTCGGCCGCTTCGCACCGCTGGCCACCCCTGGAAATCTTTATTGTTTTGCAGAGCGCTATTTATTCTTGCGTGGTTTAGCATAATAGGGACTCTGTTAAAGCCTCTTGGGAATCTTTAGCGAAGATAATAGGGCCTTTTGGGCGAAAGCTATTGATGATCCTGCTATAGACGGCCATGAATTTAAGTAGGTATGATTTTTAACCGACTTCAAAAAAAGGAGGAGGTTCTCAATTCGGACTAATTTTTTTTGTTTGTGTGTATGTTACTCGATATCTCGGAGACCAGTGGACCGATTTTCAAATATTTTTTTTTAATTGAAAGGGTATAACTTGAAATTGGTCCCATTGGTACGAAACCAGGATCTGATGATGGAATCTTGGACAAATCGAGGGAACTGTACTGGAGATGTACGGCGTTTTCGGTAATTTGTTGATGAAGTCAAGATTTTACATTCAGTAAACAGAAAACTTTCAAAATATTGCTAACTAGCTTTCCGCCCGCGGCTTCGCCCGCGTGGAACTCGGTTATATTGCGGTATAAAGCACAACTATGTATAAGAAAACTTCTCGTTTCAAACGACACAGAGCGCAATCGATCTATCATCGATTGATATCGATCTATCAAGGCAACTATATTTTTGTTTTCCCTCGGGAACATCATTTTTTCCGGGATAAAAAGTACCCAATTATTTAATCCGGACTTCTATCTTTATGTCTGCAAAATTTCAAAGCAATCGGTTCAGTAGTTACGGTGTGAAAGCGGAACAAACAAACAAACAAACTCACTTTCTGACTTATAATATTAGTAAGGATTTGAAGTGGGTTTTTTTTGGTTTAAAGTTATATTCAATGAGTTGTTGGTTACATTCTCAAATTAACGCGGGAGCGTGTCAAGACGAGTTCAACCAAAATAACTGTCAACCGCCGAGTGTTATTACACGAACCACTTGGTGCCACTTTTGACCAATTCCAAATCCCTCAACATACTTCCTTAGTCGCCTCTCACGACATCCACGGAAGAAATGGACAGGTGTTATTCTAAGCCCGATACCACACATACAATCTTACATAGTAGTGGGGCAGGCAGAGCATACGAAACGTGACATGTATGACTATTTCACGCTTCGCAGCCACTTCAAGCATAATTTTAGGTTTGCAAAGATGGCAGAGATATAATAGTGACATGTTGCTAGCCTGTCGCCTAAAGCATACTAAAACATATTTTCTTAGTCGCCTCTTACGACATCCGCGGAAGAAATGGAGAGGTTATAGGTGGTGTGTGTGTTAGAGGTGTACGACACCACGCGGTACTATCGAACCAACTGATTCCTGACCCACCGCAGAACGTTGTCACAATAAACGTCATAAACATTTCCTTTGGCAAGCAATGCAAATGTCACTATGACGTTCACGGTGAATAGGTTCTATGGTGGATCAGGAATCAATTGGTTTGATGGTACCTTAATACATACATACAGAAAATCACGCCTGTATTCCCAAACGGGGTAGGTGTTCATAGAACAGAACATTACATGCAGCTCGGCAACCTAGTTAAATATAATGTTGATATCAGCACGCCGAGCTGCACTTTAAACTCACTAAATTAGCAAATAAAAGTAGATTTAATATCAGCACCCAAATCAGCCGACTGGCAACTTACACCTATAGAATACATAAATATAATTGTAGTAGTGTGCATAGAGTAAGATTTGTATATATAGCTTTGTAGAATAATTATTAAATCAGACAACAACTATCCGTTGGTGTTTCATTCCATCTACCCAAACCTCTTCACTCTGCCCAGGGCTACTCCCTGGGGTGAAGGGTCCTTCCCAACCCCTAGTATAAGCTCCTCCTGTTGTGGCAAAGACACCTTAGCCTTAATCGGTTGCCTGAGTCTGGGTAATCGGCAACAGGAAAACCACAAATCCACCACCCACATCCCTCCCCGTAGGGTTCCGTCTGTCACCTTAGGTCGCCCGGTGACAGACATCCTTGTCAAGTCGTATGTTAAGGGTAGGTTAGGGCTAGGGACTTAGGGTCTAGGCTTCCCGGGTTCATACCCTCCACCCTGCATATGCAGCCTGTGCAGACGCGGTCAGTCAGAGATACCTACGAACCACGTCCATAACATAACGTTGGTATCCAGACTACCCCCTTGCCTGTACAGTAGGCAGAGCACACAAAACGCAACAAAGTCAAACGATGACTATTTCACGTTTTGTGGGCACTTCTAGCATATTTTTTTTTACGTTAGTGACAGGTACATTAGTGACAGGTTGCAAGCCTGTCGCCTAAAGTATACCTTAACCTATAAGTCGTCTCTTACGACATCCACGGAAGAAATGGAGAGCCCTTTAAGCCCGAGACCACACGGACCCTAATAAACTCCATAATCTCAACTCCAGTCCGTCGAAACCACAGATTAGCAACAGCGCCACTAAAAACGTCAATCCAAGATGGAGTCCGCCCTTTCGCCAACTTTACTACATCGTAAACTATCCCGAATTAACTGGCGGCTGAGGCCGTTTAAATATAACGTTATGGCGTCCCATTGATGGACAGACGTACATACATATACAGGGTGGCCCATCTAAAACGGTCAGTATGGGGAAGTCCGAAACTATACGAGATACGAAGATCTCTTCTTAGGAACCATGACATCGATTTTAATAAAAAGAAAAACTGCATTCATACATTTAAAAAAAAATGTGTACTCAGTCCGGGAATCGAACCCGGTTGTTTTAAAAAAAAAAAGGAAATTTCTATTTAGATTTCGATTGTGTAGGTCTTAAGTAGTAAATATGTGCAGGAAACATGATATCTAAAATGAATAAAATGCATTGTTTTCACATGCTTTTATTTATTTTAGTAGGTGTTCAGAGTGATCACAGTTACAAACGTAGTAGGTATTGAGAAAGGCGGTGGTCACTTCGAACACCTACTAAAATAAATCAAAACATGTAAAAACAATGCATTTTATTAATTTTAGAAATCACACACACACACATATTTACTGCTTAAGACCAACACAATCGATATCTAAATAGAAATAGTACTTTTTTTTTCAAAACAACCGGGTTCGATTCCCGGACTGAGTACACATTTTTTTCTAAATGTATGAATGCAGTTTTTCTTTTTATTAAAATCGATGTCATGGTTCCTAAGAAGAGATCTTCGTATCTCGTATAGTTTCGGACTTCCCCATACTGACCGTTTTAGATGGGCCACCCTGTATAATCACGCCTGAGGAAGGCAGAGCACACGAAACGTGACATGGACAAAACCATGATTGCTCCGTATTTATGTGTTATTTCTTCCGTGGATGTCGTATGGGGCGACTAAGGAAATAGGTTCAGGTCTGCTTTAGGCGACAGGCTAACTAACAACTTGTCACTAAGTCACTATTTATTATACCTCTGCCATCTATTCTTAATCCTAATATTATGCTAGAAGTGGCTGTGAGGCGTGAAATAGTCATTGTTTTGTCTATGTTACGTTTTGTGTGCTCTGCCCACCCCATTCGGGAACTCAGACGTGACTATATGTATGTATGTATGGCAAATATAATGTTACGACGGCGCATCGATGGACGTATGGCTCGAACCTTGATGTATTAGTTGAGGATGTTACCCGCCACTCCCAGAGACCTATGGGTTTGTGACAACCACAACAACAATCCAGCCTTATTACGTCCCACTGCAGCACAGCCCTTCTCTCAGTATGAGAAAGTTTGAACCATAGCTCCCACGCGCGCCCAGTGCGGATTGGGAACTTCGCACACAACATTGAATCACTTCGTCGTTGTGTGCAGGTTTCGTCACCATGTTTTCCTTCACCGAATAGCTGGTAAATGTCTAATTCAAGCTTGAGCGGAGCGCCGTCGTCACTGTTACTGTGTCGATTCTTAAAATTGCGAAAAAGTGGTGCTGTGAAAAAAGGCTTCAGCAGAAAAGTTTTGAAAAAAAGTAAATGGAAATTTTGGAACTAAGAAAAAACTTATTGGGGAAATTATCTAACAAATCAACGAAAGCTAACCAGTAAGTTTTAAAATAGATACTAAAACTTACATTATTTTTAGTTGGTTATTATTCGTTTTGATGTTGCTTATTGATAGTACCAGAGCCCACGACCAAACCCATGTCTCATAGCAATACGGCAAAAACCCTATAAAATCGTTAGATTATATGATACTGAACCCGACTAGGTGTGTAGTAACGGTCGAAAGTGTAGCAACTGCGTGGGAGGCCATTTCTGCTGTGTCAAAAAAAAAAGGCAGTCGGTATTATAGCAATACGTCTGATAGTGAAAACGTACATAGATTTTATAATTGTATTACGAAAAAGTTTGTTTTCAGACATTTTGCGCGTAGCATATAGCCTGAGCGCATTTTTGAAAATGTCAACAAATTTAGTCGACCTGTATTATAGCAATACGGATAATATTTTTTTTTAACTTTTCGTATTGCTGCCAGGATTACCAAAAACCTGTTTTCAGACACTTTAAGTGTAGCATATACTCCCAAAAACGAAAAAAATTTGGTCAGATCAAACGCTACGCGGAAAATGTCTGATATTGGTATTTTCGAGTTCAGGATAATCGTATCTATCGATTTGATGCGGTTTTGGCCGTATTGCTATGAGACAAAAATTTTGGTCGTGGGCTCTGGTACTATGAGTTGTTTAGAAACAAATTGTATGGGTGTAGTTATTTTTGTATGAACAACTTCCGGTCTTACTGTGAATAAGAATCGGAATCTCATATTTCTTGTTTGTAAAAGTTTAAACCAAATTGAAATTACTGTGTTTTATAAACAGTGTATTTATTTTAAGAGCATTTTCAACGTACGTACCTACATCACGTTGTATTCCCAAATTGGGTAGGCAGAGCATACGAAACGCTACATAGAACACGACATAACCAGGACTATTTCACGTTCCGTAGCCATTTCTAGCATGATTTTTAGGTTTGAGTTAGGAAGTACTTAAGTGACAAGTTGCTAACCTGGAGTCATATCATAAAATTCATAAACTATTTCCTTAGTCGCCTTTTACGACATCAACGGAAGAATTGGAGAGGTAGGTGTTATCCTAAACCCGACACGAAGGGGTCCATGTCTTACGTGGATATCGTAAGAGGCGACTAGGTTTAGGTATGCTTTAGGCGACAGGTTAGCAACCTGTCACTATTATACCTCTTCCATTTGTTTTTAACCGACTTCAAAAAAGGAGGTATTCAATTCGGCTGTATTTTTTTTTTTATTTTTATTTTTTTTATTTTTTATGTATGTTACCTCAGAACTTCTAAACGGGTGGACCGATTTCGATGGTTCTTTTTGTGT
>BHDV01047723.1:26036-50005 GCA_005406045.1 Adoxophyes honmai
TTTAGTAAATACGTACATAAACAGAAGTTTCCTTTCAGGATAAAGCTAATTTGAAGTCGGTTTTTTTTTGTTTAAAATTATTAATCCTAAAATTATGCTAGTAGTAGCTTTGATTTGTCTGTGCCCACGTTGTGTTCGCGTTTCGTGTGCTCTGCCTACACCATTTGGGAATACAGTGATTGTATGTATCCGTACCAATATATAAATGTGAAAGTGTGTTTGTTTGTTTGTATGTTTGTTTGTCCGTCTTTCACGGCTAAACGGAGCGATGGATTGACGTGATTTTTTAGGTAGAGATAGTTTAGGGCATGGAGAGTGACATAGACTACTTTTTGTCTCTTCAAAAACAAAAAATTCCCTAAAGTGAGGGGTTGAAGTTTTCAATGTAGAAAGCTATAAATTGGTATTTGTGCTATCTCTTCTGTGATACCCCGAATTTAACGCAGGCGGAGCCGCGGGCAAAAGCTAGTTGGATTATAATTCAAGGTTACAATAAGAAACAAACCGAAATAACCCAGTCGAAATTCGGACCGAATCCCCATCCGACAGTTAGACTGAAGTTGAGTAACTCAACAACAATATCGCAGCATTAGAATTTCAAATTAATTTGCGAATTCGGGGATCCGCTTACGAATTAGATTATTTGACCACTGGACTGTGTATACAGATTAGTTGAGACCCTGAAATAGCATGAGAAAGGATGGCGAAGTTTTTTTTTACCAGAAGGTAAGTTGCTTTGGTTTGGTCACATGGAGAGAAAGGATTAAGCAAGGGTGTGTAAGCTAATTTACAAGGGAAGTGTAAAGGCAAGTCAGTCGAGGGCGCCCTTGGAGAACGTACTGTACGACCAAATCGGCGATGTCCTAAAGAGAGGTTAGATTAGAAGCAGATACCCGAAACCGACGAGCGTATGTGACGAGAGTGATGAATGTGAGTGAAGAGAGAAGTATGCCAGAATAGAAGCAAATGGCTCTCTGTTGTCTCTGCCTACCCCGCAAGGACGTGATGTTTATGTCTTATCTTGTAGGTAGATATATTTAGTTACTAGGCCGATGATTCCGGGAATTAGCGGTCGAGTGACAACCTCTCTCTAGCCTTTACTCTTGTTAGGCCATCTAGTGCCTCCTACCATCGAATAGTAGAAGTTCCACTGTCAAAATGGTATCATATGTATATATCCCGCTATAGATATTTGGAAGATCATGTTGAAAATTTAACGGATAACTCACGTACATTAAATTGAGTTTAGCTCGACATGTTTCGGACTAATTCTTACGTTGCAGAAAGTTTATCAGAATTTCAGCTTCAATTCTAAGCCTTCGATAGCTCAGTTGGTTTAGCGGTAAAATTAAAATTAAATAAAATTAAAAAAATATTTTGAAAAATGGAAGCATTCCATCAGTACTTTCTTATGACGTACGGTAACTCAAAGGTGTCGAATCGTATAGGGCATAAGGTAGGCTAGGCCTGGGTTGTGTGAGTTCACGGGTTTGCCGCTAGATGGCGTTGAAATTAATTTAAAATAATTGGTATGCGAGCTAAAATGATTTTTTTTAAAGAAAAAGTACAAAAAGCTACCTCTAAATTGCGACGACACGTTTGAATATACTGTAATAATTGATTAATTTTAATTAAGACGTTGTCACGTTCAACTATCGTCAGTAAACCGACTCTACAGACCCGTCCCGTTTTTTTATGCAAAACGCTTAAGGGTCAGTTCACACCGAGACGAGACGCGACGCGGCGCTGCACGATTTTTTTTAATAGAACAACTCAAAATATACTTTATTTATTACAAGATATAGATATTTCATTGTAAGTATTCAGAATACGTTGCGTTGCGCAGCGCGGCGCCTCGAGACGTAGCGCTGCGCCGCGCTACGCCGCCACCCGCGCGGTGTGTGGGAGCGGTGCTGCGCACGCAGCGCTGCCAACTCAAAATATACTTTATACGCTATACAATAAGGTTCACATTTCATTGTGAGCATTCAGGAACGTCGCGCTGCGCCTCGAGACGAAGCGCGGCGCCGCGCTGCACCGCGCTGCGCAGCGCGAAATACCGGCCTCTTTATGCATCGCCGCGTCGCATTGCGTCTTGGTGTAAACTGACCCTAACGCTACTAGTCTTGTCGATCACGACAGTTGTGTAAACGTGCCGCTGGGAGGCGCTGTCTCAGTTCCCATACAAACTGATGCGTTTAACGCAGACGAGTTGTTATTTAATGTTTGTTGTAAACATTTGTTTGTTAATGGCATAGGAATGGAGAGAGAGAAAGAAAAAAAAGAAAAAAAAAAGAAACTTATATGATAAAAACATTGAAAAGGAAAGGAAAAAAGGAGAAAAAAAAACTTTAGTTGTAATTAATTTTAAGACCATATATTTTTAAAAAACTGCTGTCTTTACGCGGAGCGCACAGTTTATTCTAAAATAAAAAAAATCTAAAATCATCAAGGTACCACGATTCCGTAGACGAAAAATTTGTTAAAAAAAAACACAGACGAGAGTGGCTTCTGTTTTGCTTGTGGTACTATACCTATCTGTTTAGTTCTTACGATCGCATTAAAGAATAGCACGATGTTCTTCCGGCCGCCTATCTATCCTTATCCTTATCAATGAAATTCCGTTCCCAATAAACTGACCACAAATTAATCCATACCTCTCGTGCTGACCTCCCGTTCTGTACGGTGCTTTCCACAGACTTATATCGAAATAGACCGCGAGTTCCTGCATTTGTATGAAAACCAAGCGTGCCACTTTTTCTACCAACTGTAACGTCAGAGAGCTTTAGTGATGGGAATTGACAGTCCGAGTGAATCGTCAAAGGTGACGTCACCTTATTCACGTCCTGTCTCTAGGCAGTTAAACCTAATCTAAGTGGTACAAGTGACTAAATGAAATCGGGTCAAAGGAAGAGCATTGCGCTCCCTTTTGGCTCCCTTTTGGCACGCGAAGTACAGTCACGAACCGGAATTGTTCGCAATTTAGACGTGTGATCAATGACCGATGTGACCGACTTGATATTAGCTATTGGATTAGTATTACGCGACCAAGTTACAAACACAGGTAAGTGGCTCAACAATCCCGGTTCGCGATGGTACTACACTTCAGTCGCCTATTCCGATAAAAGTCTGTGCTGCCCCCATTTACATTCCTAAATAAAACAGTCTGCCATAAAACAATGCCATGGGGGTCGGCGACCCGTGACCCGGTGAATGACCCCTGTCCGAGGCATTGTTCCACTATAATGCTCTATTAATTCTAGAACGATCTGTTTGAGTTTTTGGCGAAAGCTTATTGTAGTTGAAGTTTGTTGATGTGTTCTATCGCTTTGTCAACAGTGTAACTCGTATAGGATCTAACAGCCAGTGAGGTGTCGGATTGGATAACCCCGCTTTTCTTTTGTGGATGTCGTAAGAGGCGACGAAGGAAATAGGTGTCAAATTTTAGGCGACAGGCTAGCAATATGTCACCGTTGTACCTGTCAACTCAAAATCTAAATACCTAATATTACGTTGCATGAGGCTAAGATGGATGTCTTGTGGAACGTTTCGTGTGCTCTGCCTACCCATTGGGAATACAAGTGTAACGTATATTATGCACTGTATGTATTTTTTACTCCGTGTGGTGTCGGGTTTAGAATAACACCTCTCCATTTCTTCCGTGGATGTCGTGATGAAGGTTTAGGTATATTTTAGGCGACAGGCTAGCAACCTGTCACTATTGTACCTGCCACCTGAAATCCTAAAAAATATTATGCCAGAAGTGGCTACAAAACGTGAAATATTCATCGTTTTGTCTATGTAGCGTTTTGTGTGCTCTGCTTACCCCGTTTGGGAGTACAGGCGTGATTGCATGTATGTATGTATGTATGTATGTATGTATGTATGTATTTTTTATATGTATGTATTTGGTAGCTTTTGTAACCGCTTATATGTTCCTCCCCATTGAATTATCTATATCTATAATAATAATACTTATAAAGTAGTAAGTACGTAGGTACGCTGTAACATATACATGTATATTGGTTTTATATGTTGCATCACGACTAGACTCAAGTTTAGTAGGGCATTCCACTCTCTAGCCCTTAAGCTATTTTAAGGCGTTGCTGAACTAAAGTTTTGTGTCGATGTGTACTCGACCGTAAGACATTTTGATTTCAAGCGATTTTTAATGTTATAATACCTCTCTATTTCATTCGTGGATGTCGTAAAAGACGAGTAAGGATACAAATAAGGCAAAAGAATACAAGCTAATGTGTTCTTTAGACTACCTGTCAAATATTATACTTCTTACACATATTTAGCAGATACGGAAAGATATCTGTTAAGTACTGAACAGATCATCTGTCAATTTCGCTCCCTACATGTATAATTCAATGAGCTTAGATTTACCGTCAAGTATCTGTTGATACAGACATATGGAAAAATGGCATTTATACGCAGATAAAATACTATCGTATATGCGTAGTCTGTGACGTGCAAGCCTTAAATTGTCCTAAAATGTAACTAAAAGGCGCGTTTGATATGGGTTTTGTTGTACTTAACGTTTATTTCATGTGCTCTCTGCCTATTTCGTTTAGGAACACAGTCATGCGTTTATGTCCAAACATCTTACGTAATCAGGACACTCCAATGCGGAGCTATACGTCTATCCGTCTATTGAATAGTTATACTACATGTTTGTTGGCAGGCTTTCACGGCGCAGTGCAGATGAATGCAATCCGTCACCATAGCGCAAAAGGCGGCTGCGGAGGTCAACATTATACAGATTTTTTGTAGAATGTTTGTAGAGTTCGTCATGTGGAATATTAGCTATTCGACTGAAGTCCGAACTAGCCTTAAAGCCTAGTTCAGAGTAGGTAGTATTTTAATCGAGTAGTAAGTAATTTATTAACGAAATGTATTCGAACAATGAAACTCGACAATATGAATGTATGTATGTATTATGTATGTATGTATGTAACTCGTTATTGTACAGAATAAACATGACAAAATAACAAACAAAACAGCAAACATTTTTTTTTTCTTTAGTATCTGTTGTGGCTATGCCCCTATGATTTGCTTTTCTCGATATTCTAATTAAGAAAGAAAATTGTAAGAAAGAAATTTAGAATATCGATAAAAGCAAATCATAGGGGGCATAGCCACAACAGACACAAATGAAAAAAAAAAATGTTTGCTCTAATGTCATTATTCAGGGAGAAAACAGGGGACTACTTTTGTATGGAGAAATGGTGCGACTCCTATCCTCTTAAGCTTTAGCTACTAAATAACTTGCAATTCGACTAAAATACCAAGTCCGAACTAGGCTTTAGAATGTTTCCTTGGCCACCGTGACCCCACCCCATCTATCGCCCATACAAGCCGTACGTTAATTAGCGATCTATTTGAGCCAGCGCCGGAGTCGGCGCGTCTGGCGTCTGCGCGGACGCGGCTAAATCACCGCGAAGATCCAGATACAGATAAGATTAGCTTTCTACATTCTGTAGGAATTTCGGAATTATAAAGAAACAATGTAATAAATTTATCGATATTATATATTATTCTAACCGTGTCCAATAAATAGATCTCTCTCCTGGCAGACGTACTGAAAATTACGCGAGTCTGTCCAGTTTACAAAGGCAAAGGAGATAAATGTTCGGTAGATAGCTACAGACCTATTACTATAGTGCCGAATATCTCAAAGATTACTGAATCGATTTTATCAGATAGCTTAATGCGACACTTGGAGACAAATGACTTACTGACTGACAAGCAATTTGCATACAGACACGGTAAATCTACCACACTGGCAGCGTATAAGGTTTATGATTGTATCACAACAGCTTTAGATACAAAGAATAAAGTTGCAAGTATATTTTGTGACCTATCAAAGGCATTTGATGTTATCGACCACCAGTTGCTGTTGGAAAAAAATCAGCATTATGGAGTCAAAAATAATATTCTAAAGTTGCTTAAGTCTTTTCTCCAATGCAGAAAACAAACTGTTTGGTGCCAATTAAATGGAAAAAAAGTAAAATCTGAAAAAGGTACGGTTCAAATTGGCATTCCGCAAGGGTCCGCTTTAGGAAATACCCTCTTTTTACTTTTTGTAAACGACCTAGTAGGCTCAGTCACCGATGGTCTGGTGGTTTTGTTTGCGGATGATACAACCGTTGTGGTATCTGCAGATACTTACGAAAAACTAGAGGACAAGATAGGAATTGCTTGCAATCAAATTCAGGAGTGGTTTACAGCAAATGGACTCATAATGAACATGACAAAGTCCAATGTGCTTTTGTTTTCAATTACAAATAGACCGGAGATCCCGCACATACAGAGCCCATTGCCGCTGTGTGATACTAGTAGGTTTTTAGGATTTGTGGTGGATGCAAGGCTGAACTGGAAACAACACGTACAAAAGCTGTGTGAAAGACTGTGTGGGGCAGTTTTCGTACTAAAAAAACTTAAACCACTAGTCTCTGGGAAGGCACTGGTTGACATATACCATGCCCACTTTCATTCGCTCTTGTCATACGGGATTATCTTGTGGGGGAACTCAACGGACGCTGACAAGGTTTTCAAAATTCAAAAGAGAGCTTTGCGGATATTGGCGGGTGTGAAACCTAGAGAGTCATGTCGGGAGCTATTCAAAAAATTTGGGATATTGACGCAGTACTCTCAATACGTCTACGATATTTTAGTAATAACGAGACAAAATATTAATTCATTTAAACGCGTCAATATCCCAGGGAGCCGCGGAGGTTGGCGCTGCTCGACAAGAACCCGCGCGTCATAGGCCCTAGGTTGTACGAGCGCCTACCCGCTGACTTAAAAGATGAATGCTCAAACAGGGTATTTGGTCGCCGACTCAAAGAACTTCTCTTGGATAAATCGCTGTATTCTGTAAAAGATTACTTACAATAACCGAAATTTGACATCAATATGATAATTTAATTGTTATTAATTTAATAATCTTAGTTTTATTATTTATTATTAATTATCATTATTATTTACCTTTTGACGATCCTTTTGTGAATTGCTTTTAGATTTTATTATGTACTATTTATGTTTACCTTTTTGACATTTACCCTTGACATTATTTTTTTGATTTTAACATTTTTCACGTTTTTGTGATTTTATTTTATTTCGTTTTTATATTCTTAACATTGACATTATTGCTATTAATTTGGTATTGTTTTTATTATTTATATCATTTGACGATCTTTTTGTGAATTCTTTGTATCTGACATATAACTAGATGTAATGTAATTTTCAAAAAGAAATAAATAAATCTATCTAATCTATCTATGTTGTGCCTGAGGACTGAAGTCCTCAGAGAGAAAGATGGAAGTTGTATTTGTGCAACCGATCTTCGAAACATCGTTAGCGCTGTGCAGATAGCGTTTGTAGTAGAAGTTCAGCTTTTCGAGGATAGGTGGCGCTATACAACTTTTCGAATTTTAAGTTCAGGCCACTCTTGATACCAAATTATTCATCCTTATGTATCTACATAACGTAACAGTTTAACAATGTTCTGGTTCTGATTCGTACTGTAGGTTTGTAAACGAGAATAGCCGAGTGTTGTAACTTTGGCATTGTGTGTCTATCAGTGACACCATAGCCCTCGAACAGCTTTTAATGTTTTTTTTAATAAAAGCAAGTTCCATTCCAAGGTACTAAAACGATTTCAAAAAAACGGCTACATTTTCAATTCTGTTTGATAACGTTTTCTTATGTCTAATGCTATACGGTACGAAGTATACACAAAGCATGCCACTCTAGTAAAAATTAGAAACTACCCTCCAAAACAACTTAAAAGAAGGCACCCACCCACGCCAAATTCAACTTAGTAGTCCTGCAGTAAAGTTACATTTCCTTTGGTGGGCGCGTGGAGTTATAACCTTTTATAGTGGGGAGGGGGAAGTATATATAAATCAATCGATCGATAGGATCGACGCGTGCGCCTGCTGGCGATCAAACGTGGTTATTTTGGGAGTGGCGTTAAGGGTAGGGTGGTTTTTTTACCTTTTTTTGTAATAGGGTAATGATTGAGAAACAAGCTACTCATATTCAAAAAAGTGAAAGAAAGTGGGTTTGTGTTTGAATTGTATTGCGTAAAGATTGGATTGAATGAATGGATTAGTGAATGATTTCATTCATTCTTCCATTCATTGATTCACTCATTCATTCATTTACTCATCCAGTCCAGAGAAAAGCTTTCTTAATAGACGGGCGCAGTTTCTACCTTACAAAACATACATACAATCACGCCTGTGTTCCCAAATGGGGTAGGCAGAGCACACGAAACGTGACATAGACAAAACCATGATTATGACTATATCACGCTTCCCGTTCAATTTTTGCATAAGTAGTTTTAGGTTTGCAAAGATGGAAGAGTGGAAGAGACCTCACAAAAAATACATATTTTTGAAAGTAAAGTGACATTAAGCATGTTATATACAGGGTAGCCGGAAATTGACCGTTTATATTTTAACCAGTAGTCCGTTATACGCGTCTGAAGACCCCTGTGTTTTTTTTACGAAACTGAAAATATTGGCTTCTTTTCTTTTGTACTCCGGCTCTTAGTCAACCGCGTAGCATCGCAATGTCGAACGATTGCATGTGCGTACGCGCCGACTAACGGGACTTGCGTACGGGACGTAAGGTAGGTAAAACACAGGGCGCAATGACTTGAAAAGCGATGAAACATTTATCTCCCAGAAGGTCAATAATGAAAATTTTCAGGAAATACTTTTTACAAGGGTTTTCAGAAGCGTATACCAAACTGGTTAAAGAAGTATAATAGTGCCAGTTTGGTAGCCTTCCCGTTTTCTTTAGTCACCTCTCACGACATCTACCGATGAAATGAAGAGGTGTTCATATTTAATGTACGCGGGACTTAATCACGATTTTATTTACCTTCTCGACGTTTCGGCCGCGTTACAGCGACCGCGTCACGCGGTCACGAGTTGACTGAAGCAGAGCAAGACGTTTGTTTCACAGCCCGGTTCTTCGAACTACCCGCACTTGATTTTCATCAGTAACAGCTTCTCGAATTACCCGCGTTTCATCAATGTTATCCACCGTCACCCTATTACTCATATAAATATGAGTGAGAATCGCGAAAGTTTAATATTACATAGTAAACCGTGAAGAGGTGTTAAACACATTCCACTGTTTCCCGTGTGGTGCCGGGTTAGAATAGCACCTCCCCTTTCTTCCCGTGGGTCTCGTAAGAGTCGACTCTGGGAAAGGGTTAGTGTATTGTGGGCGATGGGCTAGCAACCTGTCTCTGCAATATCACGTTTAACCATCTGGTTACCCTGAAATTGCTAAACGTGGCACTGGATTTTTGAATTCATGTGCTCTGCCTACCCCTCTTGGGAATACAGGCGTGAGAATATGTCGCTGCTTAAATACAAAAGCGACACAAATCAAAAATTTTCAAAATCGTTTTTATTGCAAAAATAGCATTTAAAATATCCATTTTATACCATGCCACAAAGACACCCACTGAATTAGCGTTAGAAATACCTAAATAACGTAAGTGCCCTTTTTGCACTAGCCCGTTTTTGTACCTAAATACAGAGCAAAACCGCCATATTTCCAGTTGGGACTCAAATTTCAAATAATTTATCGTTAAAAGTGCCCTATTTGGAAATGTTGCAGTGTTGAAAGGAAAATACACGTAAGTATTGTTATATTTTATTTAAGCAAAACAGCCTTATTTCGAAATATTGCAGTTTTGATTTAAAATTGCTCTTAAAATTATCAATTGTTCAAATTCAAAAGTGTCACATTTTGGAATACTGCCGTACTGAATTTAAATTACTCTTAGAATATTTATTATTTTAAAGACATAAGTGCCACATTTTGGAATACTACACTTTTGAATTAAAATGACACCCCAAATAAGTGCTGTATTTTGTGTTGTGCCCATTTTGAGTTGAAAATTCAATCTTATTGTCACGTTATCAATTAACAAAACTGCCATTTTTGTGAATGAATCTGGTTTGCTTTAAATTATTCTTGAGTAAAATAAAATTATTTTTATACAAAAACTATTAAATTTGATAAGCGGCTTGTTTGCTTTAAATTATGTTACTACAAATGACGATTTCTTTTATAAACAATACTGAAATTACTTACATATTGCATGATAATTTCACTAGATACATAATAGCTACTTGGGTTTTTTATAGAATACCTTTATTTTTTGGTATCTTCTAACTGTATGTGAATTTTAACAACTATCTTGCTTATTAACAGGCTTTACTAACATTTTCATTGGTTTTTTCGAATGGGTAGCAGAGCAAAGCGCATATTACAGATGGCGACTACCAACATAATGGAAAACATAGTCTGATACAGAAAATTTCGATTCTTCGGATACAAATTCGATTCCTGATAGCCAACATGGCTTGGATAGTAGGTATTATTCTTCTTATGGTGCAAGGTTCATGGTTCATCGACTTGGAGAAGGCTTATGACAAGGTGATGAGCTGATGAGGACTGAGTTGTGGTCAGCGTTAGCCATGCAGGGGATAACTGTAATCTGATACGGGCACTGTAATCTCTTTATGAGGATCCTAGTGCTTGTGTAGTGATGAATGGGGCGTATACTGAATGGTTTAACATTGGAAAGAGTGTGAGACAAGGATTTGTCGCGTCACCTTGGCTGTTCAACCTATTTATGGATACGTGCCTGAATGATTAGAAAAGTTGTGACTGTGGACTAAAAATGAGGGAGTTGACCATCAAATGCCTTATATACGCTGACGACCAAGTGGTGGTCGCATCGTCGGAGAAGGAGTTGCAGAGAAAAGTTAACATTTTGTATGGTGCATTAGAATGGAAAGGTATGAAAGTTAATGTAAGCAAAACGAAAGTTATGATGTTCCAGAAAGATGAATGCGGGATAGAATGTAAAATTTTGATAGAGGGTAAGAAAGTAAAACAGGTAAAAGAGTTTGAATACCTGGGATCGGCGTTTACAAAAGACGGTAAGTCTGAAAGTGATATTGAAAGAAAAGTGAATGCAGGAAATATAGTCAACGGAGCGCTGCGTGCCTTCGTGAGCAGTCAGAAGATGTTAAAAAATGCGCGCCTGGCTGTCCGCAGAGGGGTGCTCATTTCAACACTAGTGTACGATAACAAAAGTCGGGTAATGGCATGAGAAGCATAAAAGTTGAATAAATGCAGTAGAAATGAAAGCGTTAAGAAGTATGGAAGGTACATAATTGAAAAACAGAAGAAGAAATAGTGTAATAAGGAAAAGAGCTGGGGTGAAAGTAGGTATAGTGATTACGCAGGTTGCAATTAGATGATTATTGAATGGTAAGCAAGGATAAGTTACAAACCTAAACCCTTTCACAATGTGTTGATCTCAGTGCTTTGCATTTGTAAGGCAAGTGTCTTTAATAGTACATATTTCATTGATTAATATAAAACTGTCAAAAAGTTTAAAGATGTAACCTGAGTTTTTAGTTTTTTTATGTAAAAGTAACAGTTTTTGTTTAGTATTTTTGATGTAATAAGTTTACCTGATAAACGTTTTGCAATAATTACCTCTGTATATCCTATAAAGTGATGTTTTTTTCATAGTATAAGAAAAATAAAGGTATAATTTTCATAGTTGTGGCCTTTTCTTGTGAAAAATATCAAAAAATGAAAGCATATTTTTTATGCAAAAGGGACTTATCTACCTAATTTAACCCCCTGAACGTAGTTATCATAAAAGTAAATAGATGCATCGAAAGACGTTTTAATTACGCATAGATGGATATACGACACGTATGATTTGTCATATTATAAAACATGAAATTTAAAAAAAAACTTTTCAAAATTTTTAAAAGTGCTCTCCTGTAAAAAAGTGAATTTTTGACTTGTGTCGCTTTTGTATTTAAGCAGCGATGTGTATGTGTACTATTCCCCTTAACCAGTATAGTAACGCAGGGCGGCGCACTCTCCGTTACAGAAAACGGCTGGAAAATGTCGAAAATAGCACAAAAAATAACCCAACAGCCGCTAGCCGAAGATTCTGACGTTATATTTATGAAACTCTTTGAAAATACACACATACACACATATTCTCACGCCTGTATTCCCAAGAGGAGGCAGAGCACATGAATTCAAAAATCCAGTGCCACGTTTAGCAATTTCAGGGTAACTAGATGGTTAAACGTGATATTGCAGGGACAGGTTGCTAGCCCATCGCCCACAATACACTAACCCTTTCCCAGAGTCGACTCTTACGACACCCACGGGAAGAAATGGGAAGGTGCTATTCTAACTCGGCACCACATGGGTAAAAATGAAAAAATGAAAATGAAAATGAGAATTAGCTTGGTGAATCTGGTGCCTCTTCATCTTCAGTCCAGAAGGTTGGCAGTTTGATCCCTGGATTTGTTTCTGTCAGTTGCCTGGTGAAACAGCTAGATCAGTGGTTCCTAACCTGGGGGTAATTACCCCCGTAGGGGTAAAATGGAAATTCTAGGGAGGTAACAGATGGCACTAAACAAAATAATAGTATGTTTGAATATGTGTGGTTTTATTATTTTAAATTAGCTAGGGGTAAACTCAATTCCCATACTTGTTCACAGGGGTAGTGGATTGAAAAGGTTAGGAACCACTGAGCTAGATTGAGACAATCCTAGTCTACCTATCCTAGGCTATTGTTACGCACTAAAAATGTAGATTTCACGGGAAAAACGATCTAGATCTCAAGCACGGTAAAGCGCTTTCGAGAAAAAAACTGGATTATTGTGAGAGCATTTTTAGAGCTCACGCAAAACCAATTTTTAGTAAATCATTCGTTCAGTTTGGTCTAAATGTCAAAGTTCTAGGCATAGGCTTCGGTTGCGATGACGTTCTGTGATACCAAATGTTTCAATTTCAAAGCGCGATTAGGTTTCAACCGTCAAATTGAAACCGATGTTGATTTTTAGTGCGCACTAGCGCGATTTATTAGCCCCTTTTTAATCGAAATCAACAAATGGTAACAGTCTAACAGATAGGCACTTGTTTACCTATTCTATGGTACGGAACCCTTCGTGTCCATGTACGACTCGCATTTAGCTGGTTTTTCACTCTTTGAAATCGCTGTTCTTTCTGTGCTATACTTAGTGAATACATTTGTATAATTGTCACTGACCCTGCCAGTAGGCAGATTTCTACTGATACAATCATGGTGCACTGAAATATCCTTAACTTCATGGTCAAGCTAACACTCCTCCTTAAAAGTTGCACCAAGAGTTTAAAAATAGATCAATGGTGAAGGATTAACTTGGTTCAAACACTATTATCCAAGAAATCCCAATTCAAATGCAAAAGCCTTGTCGCGAAAGAGCAATCGCAAGCAAAACGACCTGCGACGATTTACTAAAACAATTTTCTAAATCCCTTACATAATACGGCTGAGTTCAACTTACTAGCTACTCCCATATCTCAATAGGTACACTGAACTGGAAAACTCGAGAAAATCTCCAACAAAAGTACTCCCAAGTATTCATATTACATATTACCAACTCCTATCGTATTCTACCAACATCGAGAGTAATATGAAAGTACAAACCCCCACTTAAGCTCATCCCTAACTGTACCACGAATCGGTGGTATCATCCTCCTGTGTTGGAAAGTGTACACTCACACAGACGCACCCGGTTCGATATCGTGACCTGTTGCACGTTCCACGCACACAAGGATAAACTCTACGCACACAGATGTGAAAAGGGTGGTTCCGCTTTGCTCTAACGTCTTGCGTCATCTGACCTATTTAATTATGCCTCGACGACTTTCATGCCGTCTTTTCATGGACATAGAGTTATTTGTTAGCGGGAATGAGTTTATGGGGTTTTTATGCTTTTTTTAATGCAAATGCAAATTAAGGGTAATTAAATAGAGCAGGTGATAAAATACGACTTCCTGGCGTGTTTTCTTTGTAATGTATCTGATAACTGAGGTTAGGATTGTTAAGTAGATTTAATTTAGTCTAAGTTATGAAGTGCGCCTGGAAAAGAGTACAAATATACATGAATATCGATTGCTAGTCATTGGTGCCTAAAAAAAAGCTGAAACTTGTGGATTAAAAAAATATGAATGTGAAACTATTAATTCCTGTGTGGTGTATAGATAAAATAAAACTTCTTCCTTTCTTCTGTAGATGTCGTAAGAGGAGACGAAGGAAATGAGTTTAGATGTGCTTTAGGCGACAGATTAGCAACCTGTCACTATTATTACATCTTCCATCTGTTTACAAACCTAAAATTATGCTAGTAGTGGCTGCGAAGCATGAAATAGTCATAAACATGATTATGTCACTGTCACGTTTCGTGTGCTCTGCAAATCCTATTTGTGAACATAGGCGGATGTAGGTATGGTTTGGGGTTTGGCTTAACCAGCATTTACATTAAATCGTTACCCACATGCTACATGCCGTGATCGAAAAAGTATAAAGAGCATGGTAGTCGGTTGCATTCGGCAAGCGGTAGCTATCGCAGCCTGATTTTAGGTGACTGCGGTCGGCGGACAGTCTAGCTAGTGCATCGTTTCTTAACCTCGGGTCGCGACCCAAATTTGGGTCGCGGGCCATATCGAGATAGGTCGCAGGACCCGCGGGTCTTTTTGAAAACCAAAACCGCGATCACGTCATTTTATTTATTTTCACTGCTTGATTGGGTCGCGGGCTTCTAATTTTTTTTTTTTAATTTTTGGTCCCCAGGCAAAAAGGTTAAGAACCGCTGGTCTAGTGTAAAAACGACGTTACCTAAGTAGATGGAACACTTGAGGCGACCGCATAAGATGAAAAACTCAGTATAACTGCGGCTTTATACTCGATGTCACATAAAACAACGCAACAGAAAAATACACCAAAAATTCATTCACATTATTCCATTTACCATTTGCCACTAGTCCCGGAGAAATTTCTAGAGTAAGCCAAATGCGGCAACATTTTCGGCCCGTAACGAATGGCACGTTATTATTGAGATGGACTAGGCGTGTTACGTGAATGGCGGGCATTATGGCCCGGGTGGCAAACGGAACACACCTTTTGGCTATTTGGGTTGAGCGAGGGACAAAAAATGGGTTCCGTCCATATTATTTTTTCATTAACTTTTGGGGATTGTTTAACGGTTTTCCTGAATGAAACGTTGGATATGATAGCTGAGTTTTGGCTGAAAGGCTTGAAAGTTTCAAACAGAAAATTGCAGTGGCTTGTGAGTTCCATACGTATTGACAGCAAAAGCGGGGTGACACGGCGCGGTGGCATGATGGAACATACATACATACATATAATCACGCCTATAACCCAAATAGGGTAGGCAGAGTGCACGAAACGTGAAATAGACAAAACCATGATTAAACTAAGCAGACTTCGCAGCCACTTCTAGCATCAATTTGGGTTTGAAAACAGGTGTAATAGATAGTATAGTAGTGACAGGGTGCTAGCCTGTCGCCTAAAGAATACCTTAACCCATCGTTTCTTAACCTCGGGTCGCGACCCAATTTTGGGTCGCGGGGCTTCTCTAGGTGGGTCGCAGGACCGCGAGACTTTTTAAAAAATACCGTAATCACTGCATTTCATTTGTTTTTAATTTTTGATTGGGTCGCGGGCTAATAAAATTTGTGAATTTTGGGTCGCCAAGCAAAAAGGTTAAGAACTACTGCCTTAACCCATTTCCTTAGTCGCCTCTTACGACATCCACGGAACAAATGGAGAGGTGCTATTCTAGACCCGACACCACACAGGTAATATGATGGAACGAAATACATATTTCCCGGCTGGTGCGATGCGAGCTCCTTCGTATGATTTCGAATATTACAACCGATACCGTGACGCCATTGCGCCGCGCCGCCCGATTCCGCTGTCAGTGCAATTGGAGCTTTTGCGAAGTTGGTCTAATTCAGAAGATATTTTGTGTGAGAGTGCTGTGTGGATTGTTATCGATTTTTACTTAGTTAAAACAGTTCGCTTCAACTATTTGTGTATTATCTATACTAATATTATAAAGCTGAAGAGTTTGTTTGTTTGTTTGTTTGAACGCGATAATCTCAGGAACTACTGGACCGAATTGAAAAAATCTTTTTGTGTTAGATAGACCATTTAACGAGGAAGGCTTTAGGCTATATAACATCACGCTGCGACCAATAGGACCGAAGAAATATTGGAAAATGTGGAAAAAAAACGGGGAAAAATTGTCACTATTCCACGCGGACGGAGTCGCGGGAACAGCTAGTAAATAATAATCCTGTTTAAACACGTCACACTGCTGGGCACAGACCTCGACACAGTATGAGAGGGTGTAGTTCCCATACCCAGTGCGGATTGGGAACTTTACAGACAACATCGAATCACTTCAAAACTGTGTACAGGTTTCCTCACGATGTTTTCCTTCACCCTATAGCTCGTTGTAAATATCAAATTCGATTTCGCACATAAATTTCGAAAAATTCAGAGGCCTGCCTGGGATGCGAACCCAAAACCGTCTGCGTCTGAGAGCTGGAGGGCGAAACCGATGGGCTACCACGGCTTTTATTTGTGTGTTAAATTTGTATATTAATATAAAGAATGGCCTCAAATTTATGGAACGAAATCTATTCTCAAGACTGCCTTCACGATGGCCAATAAACTTGACCCCTCATCTTCAAACATTGCAAAGGTTGCGGAACAACGGAAGAGGTCATGCTAAATTGGTTTCCTAGTTCCATTTCACCCTTTGAAGAAATCTATTTTAGGAATAAGGGAGATATGTTATTTTGGGACTATAAGTAAGTAAGTAAGTAAAAACTTCGAAGTAAAGAAATGACAAAAATGCAAACGAAATGTTAAAGTTCAAAAGAGGACTTATCCCTTAAGGGATGTCTTATAGCCAACCTTTGCGAGACAGTGAGGAAACTTAGTTACTAAAACCGACAAAAAGAGAGGCTAAAATACAAAAGTGGGTGAAATATCGTACAATCATAAAATCAGAAAAAGCTACTGAAAAAAAACTACTTACCATTACTTACTAAATATAAAAAAGCTATAATGCACTTCTTTCATCTATGTTTAAATCTAAAAGTATGCTTTCTAAATGTGGCGACTGGCGACGAAACGTGAAATTTTAATTTGTATGTAACGTTTCGTGTTCTCTGCCTATTCCATTAGAAAATACATTTATAATTGTTTTTGGATAAATTAATCTTCTACTATATAAAAATAAGTCGAGTTTTCCTTCCTGACGCTATAACTCCAGAACGCACGAACCGATTTCCACGGTTTTGCATTCGTTGGAAAGGTCTCGGGCTCCGTGAAGTTTATACCGCGATATAACCGAATTCCACGCGGGCGAAGCCGCGGGCGGAAAGCTAGTCAATTTATAAAGCCATACTTTTCTCCAACCACTATGACGAGACGAGAGCATCTACATTTGATTTACTGCTTTCCTTATATACCCTGTGGCTCTGCTCAATTCGTTTATCCCTATCCCGTGGGAACTATCCATTTTCCGGGATAAAAAGTGGCCTAATCAAGTTACTTTGGGACGCCAACTGGCACCAAATCAAGTCAATCCATTGGGCCTTGCGCAGACGACAGACTATCCGCGACGGACTTTTTACATACATACATACATACATATTCTCACGCCTGTATTCCCAAGAGGGGTAGGCAGAGCACATGAATTCAAAAATCCAGTGCCACGTTTAGCAATTTCAGCAGGGTAACCAGATGGTCTAACGTGATATTGCAGTGACAGGTTGCTAGCCCATCATCGCCCACAATACCCACTAGCCCCTTTCCAAGAGTCGACTCTTACGACCCCCACTGGAAGAAAGGGGTGGTGCTATTCTAACCCGGCACCACACGGACGGATTCACGGACTTTTTAGTCTGCTTTTTTTATTTTTTATATTGCTTGATGACAAATAACGTTGAACACAAAATGGTACGTAGTTTATACGCGAGTCCGACTCGCAGTTGGCCTTTTTTTACATTGGTTCTGGCTCTTTTGCTTCTGAGAACAGCGTGTCACACACTAAGCAGATACGATAATATTTTATCTGCGTATAAATTCCATCTTTCCATGGTGCCAACAGATACTTGACGGTCTAATATAAGTTGTCTGCGTGTGTTAGCTCAATGAATTGTATAAGGAGCGATATTGACAGATAGGTATCTACCTATTCAGATACAGATTTCTTATCGTATAGATCTGCTAAGTATATGACAAGCTTATAGCTTTCTTGGCCTAAACGTTAGGTGTCTGAGTAACCAAATTGCCCGTCCGGCGATGACGGGAAACTATTCGCTGATACACAAGAATGTTGGACGACGACAGACTATGTGTGACAGTACTTCAATGATTATACTTAGCTGTTAAAGTTTTTTTTATGTGCTGTTGTATACCTTAACAATAAATAAAAAAAATACATACATACATACATAATATACACGAAACTAAATAAACAAGCCATGGAAATTTCACCATTCCACGCAAATGAAATCGACCAACTCTTGATCGACTTCATGTAGGTGATCAAAACGGTTAAAAACGATAACAATTTCGTTTGCGAATTGACGCAAAGAACTTATAGAAACAGTGGCGACCGCGGCAGTTGTGCAAACTTGCCGCTTGGAGGCGCTGTCTCAGTTTCCATACAATTTCGCGGTAATACGCAAACGAAATCGACGCGGTTCTTGATCGACTTCATTGCACTAGAGTCTAGACCTAGAGTCTAGAGACTAGACTGAACCTGCTTACAGAAACGGCTCCCGCTATCATACTGACCATAGAACCTTCCTAACAGGTTTGACTTGGACTCGTTTTGGATTACTAAGTAAAAGTAACGTTTTATCTCTCATATTTTGCCAAAATACTTTTACGTGCATTGCCTATTAACTGACTCAAGTTGCATTTCTTTACATCAAGGTTTGGGCCTTTTGGATTTTATAAATGCACTAGCTTTTGCCCGCGGCTCCGCTCGCGTTAAATTCGGGGTATCACAGAAGAGTTAGCACACATACCAATTTATAGCTTCCTACATTGAAAACATCCACCCCCCATTTTAGGAAAATGGGGGGTTTTGAAGAGATAAAAAGTAGCTTATGTCACTCTCCATGCCCTAAACTATATCTACCAAAAAAATCACGTCAATCCATCGCTCCGTTTAGCCGTGAAAGACGGACAAACAAACAAACAAACAAACAAACACACTTTCACATTTATATATTGGTACGGATTTCAGTATTTTTTGACAGCTTGACGTCGAACTTGCCATCAGCTATGTCCACACCAGTGCGCTTTCACGTTCACCTTGCGTCTTCCTCTGACGCATGCCCGTGCAACCGCAGTGCATGCGCTGAAACTAGATCCGTCCTCAATGAAGACGCACTGGCGGCATGCGCTGTGGTTGGTGGTTGCACGGGCATGCGTCAGAGGAAGACACAAGGTGAACGCGAAAGCGCACTAGTGTGGACATAGCTAACGAATTTAGTTTATTACGTAGACTACTGCACCGACCGTTGTCCACTGCGCCCCAAGCCGCAGCAATACGATATTAACAAGTTTTTGATAGGCGCGAGTCACTGGGGTGGAAGGAAGGCGTTTAGCGAGCGTTTCCCGCATAGCGGTGATGGATGGCAGGGGTTTAACGGAAGGATGAGTTGTGGCCTTAATGTTGACTTATCATCACGCCTGTGTTGCCAAATGGGGTAGGCAGAGCGTACGGAACGATACATAGACAAAACCATGATTATTTCACGTTTTCAACTTCTAGCATAGGTCCACGTACCGGCAGACGCAGCGTGGGTAGGCCCCCGCAAGGTGGACCGATGACTTGGTGCAAGTCGCGGGAAGCCGCTGGATGTGGGCAGCGCAGGACCGGTCATTGTGGAGATCCTTGGGGGAGGCCTATGTCCAGCAGTGGACGTCTGTCGGCTGATAATGATGATGATGATGATGAACTTCTAGCATATTGTTTTAGGTTTTGAGCTGGCAGGTATAACAGTGATAGGTTGCTAGCGTGTCACCTGTAATATAAGGTATATTTAAAACCTATTTCCTCTTAAGTAATCCACAAAAGAAATTGAGAGGTGATATTCTGTATTCTCAAATGAGGTAGGCAGAGGAAAAGCATTACAGAGTCAAAACAATGACTATTTCACATTTCACAGCCAATTGTACAACATTTTGCGTTTTAATTTAATAAATACTTAGTCTGTCGCCTAAAGTATATCTACTCCCCACCTATTTTTCCTAAGCCACATCTTCTGGAAATCACGGAAGAAACTGAGAAACGGAGATATGTTATTTGAAACCTGACACCACATGGGTGTCCGTTCATAATGCAGACCTTGCCTTGTTACGTAATGTCAAAAAAATTAAACAAACAAAAGTGTGATCGTTGTGGACATTATCAAATTAAGGATAAGACATACAAGAAAGTACCAGACAGAGTACCTATAGTTCGCAAAATGCACTTTTTCCGCATGCAGTCGACCGCATCAGTGTTATGCAACGTAGCATCCCCGAAGTATGACTTATCCATAATAGGATCAGCGAAAATGCAGCTAAAAACTAAATTGCTCGCATTCAGCGGCCGACAGCTGACGGGCTGTCAGGGCACAGATTAGCACAGAAACAGACTGGCAAGAGGATACTCCATGGATTGCACGATTTTTAATTCTGAATCTTTATTTTTTTTTGTTCTCCGAATAAGAGCATAGTCGATAAAGATAATCCAAAAGTGACGGTTATTTTTTCATTCCGTCTCTATTTGTGTACATGGCGATTGCAGAATGGAATTGTACATTTTTTTAATTGGAGTATTTTTTTTACTTGCACCAAAAGCGTCCGCAGCAATTTTGTTTTAGTCAATTTTGTTCTATTTGAGAAAAAATACAGTTTTTAGGGTTGCGTACCCAAGGAGTAAAATGGGACCCTAATACTGAGACTTCGCTGTCCGTCTGTCTGTCTGTCAGTCCGTCTGTCACCAGACTGTATCTCGAGAATCGCAAGAGCAAGGCAATTAATATTTTCGCAGATGATGTACTTACTTCTGTTGCCGTTGTAGCGAGAACAGTTTTGTAGGCAACAAATACTAAAATCAAAGTAACAATAATAATAAAGGGGGGTGGGGGGGTTCCTATAGAAAAAACGTGATATTTTGACTATTTTTGTAGTCACCATTCTGCGAGCTGTATGTCAAGAACCGCGATAGCCAGGCTGTTGAAATTTTCACTGTTTAGGTGACACTGTCCTAGACGTGATATTTTCTTCCGCGGTCCTCATAAATTCATGATTTTTGTCTGTATCCTGTCTTTTCTGTCTTTAATCTGTGGCTGTGGGTGGGAGGGAGACAGACAGATCGTAACGCTCGGGGTCATCACTCGTAGCGACTTGACCTGGGGGTTGACGGGAGTTTCGATATCGATACGAATTTTCTTTTGGGTTTATCTATTGATATTACTTTCCGCCTATTGTTTGTCCGCCCTGCCCTGCCTGTTGTAATTTCTTTATCTCAGTACTGATTTGTACAGTCAAGTTTTTTTTTGTTTTCTGTCACTGTTATACTTCATTCAAATATGATTACTTAATCGTGAAATTTTGCTAACAGTGGCCACGAAGCGTGAAACATTCATGGTTTTAACTGTGTAGCATTTGAAAAACAGGCAAGTTTACGTATGTACTATTTTTTCATTTGCATTATCCGTTTGTTGAACGGAAGCTGACGGCCAACCTTCAGGACTGAAGAGGCACTTGAAGAAGAAGAAGAAGAAGTTTGTTGAAATTTACTCCTAAACCCTCCAAAATCAACCTTTTTCAATCATCTTGTACTCATATTTTACATACATACATACATATTCTCAAGCCTGTATTCCCAAGAAGGGTAGGCAGAGCACTCATATTTTTCAATAATACAATCAAACAGTTCAGAAAGAACGTTTTTTTTTATTTAAACGAGATTTTCAACAATTATTAATTATTATACGTCGCTAATGTAGAGGGGAGTGTCACACTGACTGGTACGACACTATTCGCGTGTCTAGCGAATAATAATATGTGTGGGCGGTGATTACTGATTGGCTTTCTGGTGATTGGCCAGCTAGATAAACGACTCAAGATATTTTAGGGTTCCGTACCCAAAGGGTAAAAACGGGACTCTATTACTGAGACTTTGGTGTCTGTCTATCTGTCCGTCTGTCACCAGGCTGTACCTCACGAACCGTGACAGCCAGAGAGTTGAAATTTTCACAGATGATGTAGTTCTGTTGCAACTATAACAACAAATACTAAAACCTAAATAATAATAATAATAATTTAGGGGGGCTCCCATAGAAAAAAAAAACTGTTTTTTTGCCGTTTTTGGTCCGGTACCCTTTGTGCGCGAGTCCGACTCGCACGTGGCCGGTTTTTTTATTTAAACTTCGATAATAAAGCAACAAAATTTCGCTCGCCAAAGTAGTCCAAAATTTCCTTTTCGACTTTCGACATTTTATCGACAAGTCCTTGTAACCCCCTTTTTGATTGACACTGCCCGAGTTTGCTGTCATTCTCTACCGGATACAGTGGGAGTGGGACGCACTTATACAAGCACTCTTGCTTAGACAAGGACAGAAAGATCCGCAGCAGTACAGACATTGGTTTTGGCACTGCGGTTCTGACCGACTTTGAAAAATGAGAAATAAATTGCGCAATCATTTAGGTATTTTGAAATTTGTTAAATAAAAACTTATTGCGTATCTTTTCCTTCTGTTTCAATCTTTCAATTCATGGGTTTTATTCCGATGTTTCTGCACTTACGTTTTTATTTTCGTTTTGATGCAATCAGTTTCAATTCGGTGCAGTTTTTTTTCATTTTGAGGCGAGGCGTAGGCAGAACACATGAAACGTTGCATTGTTTAGGCGCAGCGCAGACGACAGAGTTTTGTGCGATCGAGTCTGCGCAGCAATAAATTCTCTGAATGGCGCGCTGACAATTTCCAGGAATTTCCATTCAGAGTTTCGTGGAAACTGTCAGCGCGCCATTCAGAGAATTTATTGCTGCGCAGACTCGATCGCACAAAACTCTGTCGTCTGCGCTGCGCCTTATTGTAAAAAAACATATTTATACGGCATTAGGTACATTAAGAAACCAATACACCGAGAAAATTAGAATAATTCAGAATAAAGAATAATGGATGAAAGAAGACTGACAAAACAAATTTATACGGGGAATGTGGATGGGTGCGGTGGGAGGGGAAGACCTAGACGGACGTTCCGTGACCAAATCGCGAACGTTTTAGAAACAGGTCAGGTCAAGAGTACCCGAAACAGACGAGCATGTATGAAGAAGCTAATGAACGTGGATGAAGCAAAAGAGGTATGTCAGGGTCGTAGCGAGTGGAACAAAGTAGTCTCTGCCTACCCCTGTGGGAAAGAGGCGTGACGATATGTATGTATCATATGTATGTATGTAAAGAATAAAGTTATTTACAAATAATAATATAGATATTGACAAATAATGATGACAAATAAAAATTGAAAAGACCATTGAAAGAACCATGACCTATTTCATTTCTCGCAAGAACTAAGTGTTACAATATTTTTAGTTGAAAAAGGGGAGAAAACAGCTGTATGAAGTCGGTTAAAAATAGATAGTGATAGCCGCACTTTTCGACATCACGGAAAACAATAAATACTAAGTTACTAAAGCTCCATACCGATTCATATTCTCCGTGAGGTGTCTTAACGCCTCACCATTCCTGTAAGAGTCGACTAAGGATTAGGTTATGGTATATTTTAGGCGACAGACTAGCAACCTGTCACTATTACAACTGCCAACTTAAAACCTAAAATATTTTTAAACAAAAAAAACCGACTTCAAATTAGCAATATTTTGAAAGTACTTATTCTGTTTACTGAATGTAAAATCATGATTTCATCAACAAATTACCGAAAACGCCGTACATCTCCATATAAAATTTTAAGAGTTCCCTCGATTTCTCCAAGATTCCATGATCAGATCCTG
>BHDV01047784.1:0-24865 GCA_005406045.1 Adoxophyes honmai
TATTTTTTTCTATTCCCGAAACTTTCAGTTTGACCCTCGTATACCCGACCACTGGTTCAAATATTTACGGTTAATTTCTGGCTATCCTGAATCCAAATGAAATAGCGGAGTACAGTCACGAACCGGGATTGTTGAGCCACTTGCCACTGTTCGCAATTTAGACGTGTAATCAATGACCGATGTGACTGACAGATGGATTGGATTAGCATTACACGACCAACGAACGTAGGTAAGTGGCTCAACAATCCCTGTTCGCGATGGTACAAAGGCTGACTTATCCCTTACGGAATCTATTACAGCCAACCTTTGAGGCGGAGAGGAACATAATAGAGACCGACGAAAGAGAGTAAAAGAGAGTCGTTTGTTTGCAGGTGATAAACGCAGCCCGTGTTCTCGCTGCCCGCCCCCGCTCCCGCGTCGCTCAAGAAAACGCTACCGCCTTTGCGCGCGCCTGGGAGGCGGCCGTCAAACTGCTGACGGAAGCGGTCGATGATATCACCACTATTGATGACTTCTTGGCTGTTAGTGGTGAGTGAAATCATTGGAGTTCAGTCTTACGGTGATTAGTGACTGGTAGCGAGGTGATTGACCGCGCGTGTACAGTCGCTCGGTGATTGACGTCGCGCGGCGATTGGCGGTAAGAGATTGGTAGAACAGTGATCGGTGATAGATCACGCTTCTACAGTCGCTCGGTGATTGGTAGAGCAGTGATCGGTGATTGCAGACATGCGCTTGATTTCCTCCTACGCTGTGTCGGTCTGACATTTAAAAAATCCCGCAATGCGAAAACGATGGCTGTGCGCCCATAGTGCCGGCGCGCACTACGACTTTTTGTCGCGCGACACGATTTTAAAATAGCGCTGTCCATAGTGATTTTTTCATCATAGTGCGCGCGATGACATATAAACCCTTACGTTGCATTTCTGCGACAAAATTATCGCGCGACAAAAAGTCGTAGTGCGTTCTTAGCCATATTCATAATGTTTCTGGCAATATATCTCACGGACTAAATTTTTTTTTTTAATCGTCTACCTTATTCTTTATTCCTGATGTTCTGTTTTGTTACAGAGAACCATATCCTGGAGGACGTGAACAAGTGCGTGGTGGCGCTGCAAGAGGGAGACCCAGACTCTCTGGAGAGGACCGCTACGGCCATACGGGGCCGCGCGGCCAGGTACCATACATACATACATCCGTATTAATATTATAAATGGGAAAGTGTGTTTGTTTGTTTGTTTGTCCGTCTTTCACGGCTAAACGAAGCGTCGGAGTGACGTGATTTTTAGGGTGGAGATAGTTGAAGGGATGGAGAGTGACATAGGCTACTTTTTATCTATTCAAACCCCCCTTTCCCTAAAGTGAGGGGTGGAAGTTTGTGGAGAATTCCGCTATTTTCAATGTAGAAAGCTATAAATTGGTTGTGGGCTATCTCTTCTGTGCTACCCCGAATTTAACGAGAGCGGAGCCGCGGGAAAAAAGCTAGTACATACATACACTTGAGCCTCTTGAATCCCGATATCTATTAAAAAAACCGCTTCTAAATCCGTTGCGTATTCTCAAAGATTTAAGCATACATAGGAACGGACAGACAGGGACAGCGACTTTGTTTTATACTATCTAGTGATGAGTAGACCCCGCTATCGGAGGTGCAAAACGGTAGCTGTCAATTTCGTCCCATTACTAGGGAAGACTAATTTTTTTTTTGAATATCGATAAGTAATTATAATGACAGTCTAATGACATTTAATTTCTATTGTATAAAATATTATTAGACCAATATTCGTAAACACAGCTAAATAATCGTAGAAATGTTGTAAGATGACATGGACTATCTATTGACGTAAAAATAAATTATTATCAGTATAAGACTAAGTGGACCGTATTAACCTGTACTGAAAAGTTTTATTTCAAGAGCATTCATGCACTATCCTGCAACTTGAAACATAAGAAAAGTAAGATTTTTTGTTGTACTAATAACGATTTATATTTTTAATGCTAATGATTATCACAGATCCCAAAGAAACATTAAATTATATACAAATAAACGGTACTTGTACATAAAAAAAATGTATTGAAAAATCGAGTATCGATATCGACATCACAAAATATGATTTGATTACCCGTCCCTGAAAATTTGGCAGCTACCATTTTGCACCTCCGATAGCGGGGTCTAGTGATGAGCTAAAGGCCGGTCGGGGAGCACAGACAATTCGAGCGGTATCCGCTGCTATCTGCGACGCACGTGCTCAAGTGCGAGCGCGAGGGCAATATTACTGCACGTGTGTGACAGAGATAGATAGCAGCGCGTCACTTGGCTTAACAATCCCGGTTCGCGATGGTACTTATGTACGGCCTTCCTATATACACTCTACGGTACCTCTAGCCTTTTTGTTGACACTAAGCACTCTTCCAGGGTGTGTTCGGTCGTCACGCAAGAAATGGACAACTACGAGCCCTGCATCTACACCAAGCGGGTGCTGGAGGCTGTCACCGTGTTGCGGGACCAAGGTTAGTGGATTCATGGTCATTAGTGGATGGTCATTAACCGACTTCAAAAAAAGGAGGAGGTTTTCAATTCGACCAAATTTTTTTTTGTGTGTATGTTACTCGATATATCGGAGACCCGTGAACCGATTTTCAAAATTTTTTTTTTAATCGTTAGAGTTCAACTCGAAATTGCTCCCATTGGCACGAAACCAGGATCTGATGATGGAATCTTGGAGAAATCGAGGGAACTCTTCAAATTTTGTATGGAGATGTACGGCGTTTTCGGTAATTTGTCGATGAAGTCAAGAATTTACATTCAGTAAACAGATTACTTTCAAAATATTGCTAATTTGAAGTCGGTTTTTTGTTTGTTTACCCTTTCGATTAAAAAAAGAAATTTGAAAATCGGTCCACGGGTCTCCGAGCTATCGAGTAACATACACACAAAAAAAAAATTAGGTCGAATTGAGAACCTCCTCCTTTTTTTGAAGTCGGTTAAAAATGGATATCCCAACAGTTCTGTTTTAGCAGTTACAACCTGTGTGGTTTGTTTATTAATTTTAGGTTGTAAAACAGTAAATCAGTGACTATGCAGTAATCTATTCGTTATTATGTGTATAAATGTGTGTACATTCAACTTAATCGAGGTAAGTATATACATGATTTTTTAGTGACCTTTCTAGCAATTAAATTCTTTGAGGTTAGCTCGCTGTTAAACTCTGAAAACAACGGCAATATCGTGTAAGTTTTAATAATAATCACGTTTGCTAAGTGTTCACCATTAATAAAGGTAAGTAATGTATTAGTTTATGATGATTGTAACACAGATATCGAGAGTAAAGTGTGTGTTTTTTGTACAAAAAACATTATTGCAAAGCATTGGGATAGGTGTAAAAGTAAGATTGATAAGTAAGTAAAGCCTGACAACTATCTATTTAGCCCTGGCGCAGTGTCGCTACTATCAGTTTACGTATGGCAATAATGTGCATACGTCGTGTATAGTCAGCATGGTGTGTATTGGTTTGTGTTGATATTTGAATAATACCAAAACACTGTTTACAGAGAATCAGAGCTTTGTAATATTACATATTCGTCAAAATTCGATTCCAAATACTCAATATTTCTGTATTCTTCATATTCTGACTCTGGTGAAGTTTGGTCTTCCGTCAGATGTTGTGTCGCTTTCAGGACCATCAACCTCGATTATAAAACGTTCAGTCTGGGTTTCGATTATAGGACCTTTATTCTATGTAATGTGGATCTAACGGGTGATAACAAAAAAATGAGAATATGTTTTTAAGGTATTTAAAAGAAACTTTTGCGATGTTTTTAAAAAATAGTTATAATTGTAGAATATTTACAAGTATAAGTGTACAATAACGTTAATGGACATTGGCATAGGGTCCGTGGTCAGCTGTACGTCGGAGCCTAGACGATATGTTAGTACAAGACCGCTGGACAGCGTCTTTGTTCATCTTCCGCACAAATGTCCTTATTCTTTTTATTAATTGGGCACAGTTCTCTGCTCCCCAATTGTTTTTATACACCAAACTGCTCAAATTACCGAAGAAATCTTCTATCGGACGACATTGCGGAAGATTTGTTGGGTTACGCGTTTTTGGTACAAATGGGATGTTATTTGCCTCTAGGAATTGTAGCGTTTTTTTGCATAGTGCGAAGATGCTTTGTCAGGCCAAAAAACATATTCTTCATTTGCATGATATTTACGAATAAAAGGCACCAGTATTTTTTTCAGACACTCGTTTAAGTACACTTTTTGATTGACCGCCACACAGCTTGGTTCGAACCACAGTTTTGATATACCCCTTTCAAAAATGGATACATACAGCATAATTTTTTGCTCAAATTTGTGCTTGTACTTATGCTTTATGTGCTCTGGTGTGGTAGAAACATCGCTGGTATAGTACCGGTCATTTCCAGGAATATGGGTTTTACTCAAAGGAAAATAACTTTCATCGTCTAAAATAAACGATTTCCCGTTGTAATTTCGCGTCATCCAACGACATTGCGACATAACCGTCGATATTTGCTCGTCTGTGTATCCCGGTGCCCTCACCTTCTTCCTGCATTTCAGGCTGATCGTTTTAAACGATTTACAAATGTACGGTTGAGTACAATTGAATTTTTTTGCGGCATCTCTTTGGCTTATGGCATCGTTATCGTTAAAATTTTTGTGGAGTAACTTCAACGCCCTCTTGGTCATAATCTTCGCTGGTCGACCGCTGCTACCTTTTCGAGCTACTGTCAAGGATGCTAAAATTCTATAAATGGTAGAAATTGGCACGTTTTCCTCGATAAAAATGGTCCACTGTGAACTTTTTACCGAGATAAATGTTAGAATTATAAAAGTTTACAACGCGTAGTCTCAAAGCTTCTTGTTTTGACGCCATTTTCGGCAAACAAAACGGATTTAAAAAAAAATATTGCACGTTATATGATTCATAGAAGAGACAGCAACGTCTTATAGAACAAACTTTTTTTTTAATGTAGACAGTATTCTTTTTAGAGCTGCCCAAATGTATTCTCATTTTTTTGTTATCACCCGTTACATACACATTATATGAGAAAATAAAATCTATTAAGTTTAAGTATAACAACTAACCAGTTCAATACAACCGCACTGTAAAGCGTCAGTACCAGTCATGTCAGTAACCAATTGCAAAACATTTTTCAATGGAATACTATTCAATCCTTCGTCCTTTCTTTGCTTTAAATACTTAATTGTATTTAACAGGTTTTTCTTACATCTTTTGGAATATTTTTTGGCATTTTTATGATAAAATCGTTTAAATCGCGATATATTTTCGTTTTGTTTACATCGGTGACATTCGATGACATCCAACGTCTGATGTCAAAGTGTAATAATTGCCAGTACTAAAAGAAATTAATACCAATGAAAATACGCAACATGGCGAGGGCCAAATAGATAGTTGTCAGGCTATAAATATCAATAACGTACAAAATTTAACTTGTGATTAAATAATGTATAGCGACTTTTTTTTTGTCGCTAAGACTAAAGCAAAAGTCGTCATTTCTAGCGACAAATTCGCAGAATTATCAACACTGGGACACGGAGAGGTTCAAAAGTCTTAAAAGATGGTTCATACAGTAAATGAAAGATTGTTTTTAATAACATCAATTTATTAAAGCATCTGCTTGTATTTACATACAAAGATTACATGGATTGAGTATTTATAACTTAAAACTAAACTAGAACAGTATAAAGTGCAGAAAGTACTGAAGAAACTTTAACAAAGAAAAACGCAATGTGACTATTTCGCGTAGAACGAAAAATCCGAAAAACCCCTTTAAATGGCAACAAATCATCTATTCCAGTTTGCTTTTGTCTTTTAGAAAATTAAAAACAAACTAAAATAAAAACGTTATAATTTATTTACTCTACGTTCAACGTGGGTCTAATTTCGAAAAGCCAAAGTTAATAGACAATTGTATTATCAAATTGAAATGATCACCGGTAAAGATGAGTATAGTCCGGTAGGTAGAATTGGTAGAGACTTAGTGACGGCTTTCACTCTATAGAAGGAAGAGACCATCTTTGTAGAACAGAGTGCCCTCCTATACCCTCCCAAATGTGATAGCTGAGCGTATACACAGTCCCATGACTAATTGTGTAAAAAGCCATCACTGGAAAGTGATCTTTGCACCTAGCGGTTTGTAGATGTGTTTTGATTTTTGGCAATTTTTTTTTTCAATTAGACCCGGACTGAAAGGTTGTAGCTTTAGCTTAGTTCTTCTCTGGTGGTGGGGGGTGGGCGCGGATGTAGTCCAGAGCCTTGAGGATGGCCGCCGGGATCGGAGGGGGAGTGGGGAGGTGAGAACCCTGGAACAAAAAGGTGTTTTGTTCAATGTGGTGTTGGTTTGGGTAGTACAAAAGGAAAAAAACACAAAATACAAAAAACAAAAATTAAATTCAAATGAAATGGCGAAGTACAAAGGCGGACTTATCCCTTAAGGGATCTCTTACAGCCAACCTTCGAGAGGCAGAGAGGAAACGAAATTATTGAGACCGACAAAAAGAGAGGATACAATAAACATGGTGAAGTAACTGTACAACGAATACTATCAATTTATACTATGTAAATGAATAATACAAGTAATTAACAACATTAAATAAACATTAATGAAAGTAACATTGTTAGAGCCTGTTCACTGTAGCGATTCTTTTCGGCGATTTTTAGGCGATGCGAGCTCGCTAGTGTGAACAAGCCCTTAAGGTGTATTTTAGGCGAAAGGCTAGCAACGTGTTACTATTATACCTCTTCCAATTCTTTTCAAATAAAGAATTACGCTAAATGTGGCTGCGAAACGTGAAAAGTCGTAATCATGGTTTTGTCTGTCTCGTTTCGTATGGTGCCCGTGTGGTGCCGGGTTAGAATATCACCTCCCCTTTCTTCCCGTGGGTGTCGTAAGAGTCGACTCTGGGAAAAGGTTAGTGTATTGTTGGCGATGTGCTAGCAACCTGTCACTGCAATATCACGTTTAACCATCTGATTACCCTGAAATTGCTAAACATGGCACTGGATTTTTGAATTCTCTCTCTGCCTACCCCTCTTGGGAACACAGGCGTGATTGTATGTATGTATGTATGTCTTTCTTACCTGGGGCTGGAAGCCGTTCTCGTCAGCAACGTACTGGAGTCCAACTTTCTCGCCCTCGGGGCTGCTGTACGCGAATTGGCCTTGAGCGTTGATGGCAGCTCCCTCCTAGAATAGGTAGAGCGGTTAATATCGTTCAAGGCGGCAGCCGAAGCCGATTTATCTGTATTTACGAACACTAGAAATAACAAGACGTTTTTACAATTTTAGCAGACTGAGCAGGTAAGAATAGTCAGTGCGGACTAGGCTAGTATTTTATTTGAGTTGCGAGTAGGTTTTTTTGTAACTAAACATATTTGAACAATGACGTGTTTAGTTACTAAATTGCTCGCTACTCGACTAGGGTGACGGCACCAGTTATGGACGGTTTAAGCTGACAAGCACCAGTGATGGACACTTCATTCATAATTTAAAGACCATAGAGTTGTGAATTGATTGTTGTAAAACAAATGACTTTTCCTTAGTGGGTAGTAAATAAGAGTCATTGTCCATTACTGGTTCTATGTCCATTACTGGTGCGGTCACCCTAAAATACTATACTCTGTCGGTATAGGTACTTACCTAAAAGTAAACAAACTTTATGTCAGATTTGACAGGTTAAGAACGTTTTTTTCTACTACCCAACTTTTTTCGGATATTCAAAAAGTTTAGCAAAGGAAGGAAATAATAAAAAAATATGTTAGTGCCTAAAATTACCTAATACCAGAAACAATCGAAATTAAAACACTAACGTTCATCAGAGCAATAAATATTACGTAGCATTCCTTTGCTAAGCTTTTTTAATATCTGAAAAAAGTTGGGTAGTAAAAAAAACGTTCCTTAACCTGTCAAATCTGACATAAAGTTTGTTTACTTTTAGTTAAGTACCTAAACCGACAGATTATAGCCTAATTTGAACTAGACTTACAACCCCTTTAAAACACTGCGGTAGACAAGTCGATTCGATCCATGATTTTATCCCAGAGCCTTTATTCTGGTTTAAGTGGAGTAAGCTCTAATATCGTATCACCAATCTCACGACCCCCCCTAGAAACACATAGGCAAGCCCTGGACTCGATCCGGGTGACTTTACCCCGGGGAGACGTCATTGGTAGAATCCTCGGGATCCCAGTGTCTCTCAACCCTGGTTTTAGTGGATATGTGTCCCCCTTCCATGCGGGAAGATGGGGGAAAGAGTCCCACATAACTCCAAGCCTGTAAAATGGTGACTCACCCCTGAGCCTTTAAGCTGTCCGCTCTCGTCAGCAGAGATGCCGTTGGAGGTCTCATAGGCCCACTTGTAGCCCTCCGGGGCGACGTCCACGTCTTGCTTGAGGATCTGCGCGGCAGCGTCCAGGTGGGAAACACCAGACAAGAGATGAGCAGGAGTTTCCACTCCGTCAAAAAAAAGGGTGACCTTACGGGCGTTATTGGTAGAATCCTCGGGATCCCAGCGTCTCCCAACCCTGGTTCTGTTGGGTATTTGTCTAATCCATTCTGGCAAAAAAATGGGTGACCTTACGGGTGTCATTGGTGGAATCCTCGGGATCCCAGCGTCTCCCTACTCTGGTTTTAGTGGCTATGTGTCCCCCTTCCATGCGGGAAATGGGGGAAAGAGCCTCAAGCCTGTAAAATGGTGGACTTACCCCGGAGCCTTTAAGCTGTCCACTCTCGTCAGCGGAGATGCCGTTGGAGGTCTCATAGGCCCACTTGTAGCCCTCCGGGGCGACGTCCACGTCTTGCTTGAGGATCTGTGCCGCGGCGTCCAAGTGGGAGACGTCGGCCGCCGCCAGCGCCACCAGGCAGGAGAGGATCAGGAGTTTCTGGGGGAGAATAGACTGTCAAACTAGGATACTTACATACCTACTATATACCGTGGGATTTAATAACACGAAAGAGTTGATTTTAGAGCCTAATTAGAGTGAATAAAGTTTTGTGACATAAAGTCCGAAAACCTATAATTAAATAGATAATTATTAATTACTAACGACCGCCCGCGACTTCGTCTTCGGTGATTTCGGTTTTGAAGGGAGAATTTCCAAATTATTTAGTTTCGGCTGAAAGAGATCCAAACATCCATATTCACAAACTTGCACATTTATAATATTAGTAGGATTATTAGTGCCTGGAAAGCGTGAAATAGTCATAATCATGGTTTTGTCTATGTCACGTTTCGTGTGCTCTGCCTACCCCATTTGGGGATACATGATGTTCGAAGGCCTTTGTCCAAAGCAGGATATCAATAGTTAATTGACTAAGAAAAAACTAAAAAAAACTCCGCCTAGGGTGACGGCACCAGTTATGGACGGTTTAAGTTGACAAGCACCAGTGATGGACACTTCATTCATAATTTAAAGACCATAGAGTTGTGAATTGATTGTTGTAAAACAAATGACTTTTCCTTAGTGGGTAGTAAATAAGAGTCATTGTCCATTACTGGTTCTATGTCCATTACTGGTGCGGTCACCCTACCCCATTTGGGAATAAACATATTTTACAGAAACTACAAAAATGTACCTCCGTCATAATAACTATTCGGACGCAGACGTGGTCAAACCTAGTAATATTACGAAAAACACATTATTCATCCTCCATCATTAAAAAATTTGAATAACCTTAAACAAATAGTGGACGCACAAATAGACAACAACTGAATATTCATAAGCGGAGCGGGCGTTACGACATGCGATGAGTAAACGAAGGGCCGAGCGCTTGGTTATAAGCGGTAGCGGGAGCGGGCTAGACCGCACTCTTATTTATGAGTACCACTTTTGGATTATTGGGCACTAATGCCATTATAGTGTCTTCCCATTCGCGTTTCTGCACAATATCCGCCGCTGTCTTAAAAAATATAAAGCAATGATTAAGAAGTGAAAAAAATCTAATTTGAACAACATAATTTGTAATTCTGTTTTGTTTAATTATAAGTTTTATGACCCCCTTTAGAGACTTTCACGACTTCACACGGTGAACACTTTTTGTGCGAAATTTTAATCCTACTAATATTACAAAATCGAAACCTTTGTACAGTCGAGTTCATTAATATATGAGCAAAACTGAGGGTTCAAAAATATCTGTACACCCTTATGACATTGACAATAAGGTGCAAAAGTTTACATATTTGGCATTTGTCTGCTCATATATTTATGAACTCGACTGTATGGGTGGATGATTCTTTCTTACTCTTTAAAATCTCAAAACAACATTGAAGACACAAATAAACACTATACCCACAATACTATAATAGCAAAGGATCGTTTCCTTTGCTCGTGATATAGACATGAGTTCGTTTAGTGAAACTAAAACCGCTCCCGCTCCGCTTATCAGTGCGGCCCTAGAGCTATTCGTAGCCGTTTGACCCGCCAGCTATGCGCCTTGAAGATTCAAGGACTAGGTTCGATTCCCGATCAATATTTATTGTGGCTCTCATACTAATAAATTGTTTTAATTATTTAATTTCCATAAAAGTCAAAACATGTGAACTGTGTTTTTTGCTAGTTTTTTAACTGTTACTCAATTACATGTATAAATAATTTTGTAGTAGCTTGCTTTGATCGGAAATATGTTTGAATTCGTGAAAGAAAAAAAAAATGTTTATTTTAGGGTCTCCTAGCCATCTCCATACAAAAATTACAAAAAAAAATTAAAATTATTACAAAGCTTTGGTAACACAAGAAAATCGAAAATTTATCACAATTATTGACGGAAATTTTCTTGGTTTACAGGAACTGAATTAAATGATTCAGATTTTTGCACTTTTTACAGATTTTTTTTTGTTTAAAAGAGCAATAGGACAAACCTATAAAGATTTTTGGATAAACCCATAAATATTAGGAAAAATCTGTACACTCGAGGCAAGTTCATTTTGAATAACTTAGAAACCCGTTGATGTCTTTCGTATGTGCATAAATGTCACACATAAATATAGCGACAAGTGTTATGACAAAGCTTTTTCCGTCCGCGTTTTGCCGAAATGGCGTCGACTAATGTGGGGAGACCCTTAGGCGATAGACTAGCAACCTATTATTATCACACTAGTTGTGCCCGCGACTCCGTTCGCGTGGATTTGTGACTTAGGAAAATTTCCCCCGTTTTTCCACATTTTGAAGTGTTTCTTAACTCCTATTGCAGCGTGATGTTATATAGCGTAAAGCCTTCCTCGATAAATGGTCTATCTAACACAAAAAGAATTTTCCTAATTGAACCAGAAGTTCCTGAGATTAGCGCGTTCAAACAAACAAACTCTTCAGCTTTATAATATTAGTATAGATTCATCTGTTTCTCTCGTTGGTCTATGCAACGTATGATGTGCTGTTTTTTCGAGATATTTTTCTCTAACGAAATCTAAAATGTATTTACTAATGTTAAAATTAAAATTCGGATGCCCTTCTAACCTCTACTAAGCTAATTTGAGTGAACAAACAAAAACTGGTTTTCATTAATTATATTAGGCGACCTTGTCTACTGGTCATTACTATTCAAGATATTTATGACTTTATGACTTTTATACTCGTTTCGGGCGTAGAATAACACGTCCATTTCTCCCGTGGGCGTCGTAGGAGACGATTATGGTAACAGGTTGAGTCGCAAATAAAAGTACAAGGTAAAAAGGCGGGCTTATTCTGCAAGGGATCTCTGTCAGCCAACCTTTGATTGGTAGAGACATACAGACAGACGGACAGACAGTGAACAGAGTGACAGAGACAGACGGTGAACATATATTTCGGATTAGTTTTTTTTATCTTGTAACACTTGGTACAGCTATTAGTAACTCTAAATTAGATAAAAACTTTATAGTTGTATTTTGGTCTAAACACAATGGTTAATGGTTACATGCAAAATGTACCATCGCGAACAGGGATTGTTGAGTTACTTACCTTTGTTTGTAACTTGGTCGTGTAATACTAATCCAATAGCTAACATCTAGGCGGTCACATCGGTCATTGATTACACGTCTAAATTGCGAACAGTGTCAAGTGGCTCAACAATCCCTGTTCGTGACTGTACAGTCAGCTGCAGAGAAAGGTAACCCCCTAGTAATGAAACATTGTATGGGGGGGGGGGTTACCTTTCTCTGCAGCAGTCTGCTGTCCGTACATCACTTGACATTTGTGCACAGATTAAAAATTTTGAACTAGAAAAAAACATCATTAAAAATGTTACTTTTGTAAAAAAAACTTTAGTCTTAATTTGTTAAAATTACTTGCTATTTTTGTAGTTTTTTTTTCGTAAATAGGTTATTGATCCATTTTGATCTAATAAGATTCCACACAGATAAAATATATATCGCGAATTAGGTCAAATTTAATCCAATTTCAAGACTATTCTATATTTCTCTCCACTCACCATCTTTAGGTATTGTTCACACTGGTGTCTCACAAGTGACTGGCTTGTACATTGTGCCCGCGGCTTATATACTAAAGATGCGGCCGCGCCGAGGCCGCGTCGTATCTTCGCAAAGACAGATGGGTGCAGAAGTCAGTGCAGACAACAGACTTTTTTGTGCGATCGAGTCTGCGGCGCACAAAGAGTCTAATTGTATGCATTGTGCGCCGGATTTGCGCGTCGCGTGCATTACTGCATTGCATGGGTTATTTTTTCACAGACTAAAAAGTGTGTCACGGATAGTCTGTCGTCTGCGCGGCACACAGACACGATATTTTGGAAAGGTTGGGACCATTTCGAGCATTTGAAGTTTGAGACGCGTCTGTCGACGATTTTGTAGCTTTTTCAAGAGTAACTAACGGAACTGTGAAATTGTAACAAGTATACCTACATCACGCCTGCATTCTCAAATGGGGTAGGAAGAGCATGCGTAACGGTACATGGACAAAACCATGACTATTTCACGTTTTATGGCCACGTGTAACATATTTTTAACCGACTTCAAAAAAAGGAGGAGGTTCTCAATTCGACCAATATTTTTTTGCGTGTGTATGTTACTCGATATCTCGGAGACCTGTGATCCAATTTTCAATTTTTTTTTAATCGAAAGGGTCCCATTGGCACGAAATCAGGATCTGATGACACTTATAAATAGACATACAGACATTCTCACGCCTGTATTCCCAAGAGGGGTAAACAGAGCACATGAATTCAGAAATCCAGTGCCACGTTCAGCAATTTCAGGGTAACCAGATGGTTAAACGTGATATTGTAGTGACAGGTTCCTAGCCCATCGCCCGCAATACACTAACCCTTTCCCAGAGTCGACTCTTACGACAACCACGGGAAGAAAGAGGGGAACTTTTAAATAGAATATAGTCCAAGTCGTAGCACAGTGATCCGTGCAGAACAAGCTAGCTGGACAAAATTATTTGAGCTTTTTGAATTAAGTTAAATGTAGCATTTTGATATGGTTTATCATATAATGTGAGAAAAATTACAATTTTAGTTATACTTCTTATGTAAAAGTCCACCGACATAACCTGACCTCTTGTCACCTACTTGTACTATAGCGATCGAGGTCAGTTTAAGTTGGTACTTGTTCTTAGTTGCTAATAGTGATTTCCCAGGTTTAAATGAGTAATATAGTAAGTTTTCTCTTTTCTTCATAGGATTTATTCTATTTAAGGGTAAAAATGCGATAATTTACGAGATTATAATATTAAAAATAAGAAAAATGCAACTTTAGTGAAATTAATTACATGTAAGTAATCTATAAATCAAAACTTAACTAATGCGAATGAAACCTAGGTAAGCTGACGTTTTCCAAAGTTTCTTTATAAGAGTGAGACGTAGACTTGGAATACACGTAGTACGCCAATGCCTCATCACTTGTCAGACACCTTTGCTGCATCTGATTACTGCACTCTCGGGACAGTGGATGTCGGCCACTAACTTTTTCAGTCTCACTTACTTCTTTAATTTATTTATCGACGTTTCGTTTTCCAGATAACCTAGATGATATTTCAGCAGCGACTAACAGTTCTTCAGGTGTTCGTGACATGATCAAATCTTCAACACATCTACGAACGTTTTGGAAGTTTTGAACTCGCATTATCGAAGGCTGTAGTCGGTCGCCCAGAGCCCAGTTCATGTTCTTTCGTGCTACAGCATTCTTCAACTTGATCACAAAAAACATTTAATGTCAAGTCACCTTGAAACCACTACATATTGTTCGCTAAGAAGCGTTCTCGGTTTCTTCGTGAATTCTCCCATATTTCTGTAAGTTTCATGGAAAATCGGGAAATCACGGTATTTATATATTTAACAGACTACACCATTATACCGCTGAAATGTTGTATTTTGAAAACATAAGCGAATTGTGTACCATTTCGCTCATTTTTTGAATGTTTGGTCCAATTTAAAAAAAAATAATAATTTTGAAACTGTACGACTCCTTTCTGAAAAAAATTAATAAAAGTAAATTGGGCAAAAAAGGAGCAAAAATGAATAACATTTATAATAACCTAAATAGATGTAGCTACTCCGTAAAAAAAATCAAGTCGGGGTGAAGGGGGGGTTTTTAGTTACAGTCCAATGAATCCCAAATTGTGGTCATTATTTCGTAAAATTATAAGTTATCGACATTTTTTTTCGAGTAAAAGGAGAATAATATATTAATAAAGTGACCTATAATATAGTACTTACCCTTAATAGTAGAATCCATCACAAAAATTAACCGAAACTTGTGAAATCTGGCAATGACACTTAATCGCAATAGAAGCTAAAATGCAACTAAATTAAGGCACTGAACGTAGTTATTCTATACACTTACCCTTATTAGTCGTGTTGAAAATGATCTACGACAAAACAATACCTGCCAATGCTATCACCAACTAATATAGTAATTACCTTATTAAGGATTTCTAGATAAGTCAATTTTGTTTTTGTCCAGCTAGCTTGTTCTACGCGAGTCACAGTGCGTAGCAAGATATGTAACGTCAAAATTATTTATTATTATTTATACTAGACTCAAATCTGTACCAATACATATATAAATGTGAAAGTGTGTTTGTTTGTTTGTTTGTCCGTCTTTCACGGCTAAACGGAGCGATAAATTGACGTGATTTTTTAGGTAGAGATAGTTTAGGGCATGGAGAGTGACATAGGCTACTTTTTGTCTCTTCAAAACCCCCCATTTCCCTAAAGTGAGGGGTGGAAGTTTGTGGAGAATTCCGCAATTTTCAATGTAGAAAGCTATAAATTGGTATGTGTGCTATCTCTTCTGCGCTACCCCGAATTTAACGCGAGCGGAGCCGCGGGCAAAACCTAGTACGTCATAATTGACATCCCTAGATTGACCGCCTGGCGTACGTATGAAAAGTGAAGTACATACACTTGATAAACTTCTGTATTTATCTGTTGTGTGCAAATGGTTTGCTTTTTGACACATACCTTAACCGTGTCATGCCTATAGATCAGTGTTTTTCAATCTGTGAGTCGCGACCCCCTGAGAGATCGTCAAGCCCCTGCAAGGGGGTCGCGTGGATATGGATATTCAAAGTTGAGTAAATATAAATATGAAGTAGTATGTTGTTCCATTTATACATTTTGTAATCCTTTTACCTACAAAGGGGGTCGCACCTTAAAAAAGTTTGAAAAACACTGCTATCCTTACCAATGTAAAAATATAAAAGTGTTTGTTTGTTTGTCCGTCTGTCACGGCTAAACGACGAAAACGATTTTTTAGGTAGAGATAGTTTAGGGCATGGAGGGTGACATAGGCTACATTTTGTCTCTTCAAAACCCCCCATTTCCCTAAAGTGAGGAATGGAAGTTTTCAATGTAGAAAGCTATAAAATTGATATATGTGCTATCTCTTCTGTGATACCCCGAATTTAACGCGAGCGGAGCCGCGGGCAAAAGCTAGTAGGTCATAAAGAATAGTGGGTCCACGTTGGGTCAAAATTAGGGGTGGACATATTTATGTTTCCCTTGAATGGAAATCACAAATCTTGTTATTGTGTTAGGTAGGTACTTACTCCAAATGTTATTTATTATATTACATACACACATTCCGCTTGTATGTATTTCCAAATGGTGAAGATTGAGCACACGAAACCCTGCTTAGATGAAATGAAACCAAGTATATGTCACGTTCCGTGGCCACTCCTAGCTTATTTTTAGATGTTAAGTTATAGGTACAGTGATAGGTTGCTAACCTGTCACCTAAAATATGCCTTGACCTATTTCCTTAGTCGGCCCTTACAACATACAGACATACATACAATCTCGCCTGTGTTAGGCTGTGTTCCCAAATGGGGTAGGCAGAGCACACTAAATCATTATTATGACTATATCACGCTTTGCAGCCACTTCTAGCAAAGTTTTAGATTTGCAAACATAGAAGAGGTAGAATAGTGACAGGTTGCTAGCCGGTCGCCTAAAGCATACCTAAACCTATTTCCTTAGTCGCCTCTTACGACATCCACGTAAGAAATTGAGTTGGAAGATGAACAATGGGTTTTTTTACTCCACCTCAGTTATGGCGTCAAACGAGTTGTATCCGAGACACAATCGATTATCGTTCGTTGCGAAAAGGTGACGCGATGCACCCATTAATCATACGCTGGTTAGCGGAGACCGAATAAACTTTCGGCTTCGGTTTCGGTGAAAAACTGGTTTCGGTTTCAACTACTGTCAGGGGAGGTCCCGCAATTTCGGTGCTCTGCTTAACTATCTGGTTACCCTGAAATTGCTAATCGTGGCACTGGATTTTTGAATTCATGTGCTCTGCCTACCCCTTTTGGGAATACAGGCGTGAGAATATGTATGTATGTATGTATGCTACGGCAAGTGGGTAAGGGAGCGTTCAAGTATTACGTAACCCATTTTTTGAAGATTTTCGACCCTCCCATCCCCCTCTCGCACTGTAATGTTCTTGTCGGTATACAAATTTAAAGGGGAAATGTGTTAGGAGCTAGTCGGTCGAGGGCGCCCTTGAAGAGTTTATATCGTCCAGATCGGCGATGTATACAGTGGGCATATCAGGAGTACCCGAAACCGTCGAGCGTGTATGACGAGAGTGATGGATGTGAGTGAATTAAGTCAGAATAGAAGCACATGGCGCTCTGTTGTCTCTGCATACCCCGCAGGGAATAAGGCGTGACGTTTATGTATGTACCATCGCGAACAGGGATTGTTGGGCCACTTACCTATGTTTGTAACTTGGTCGTGTAATACTAATCCAATAGCTGACATCTAGTCGGTCACATCGGTCATTGATTACACGTCTAAACTGCGAACAGTGGCAAGTGGCTCAACAATTCCGGTTCATGCCTGTACGAGTATGTTATCTCCACAGACCCCTAAAAACGAGCTCTAACTTTATTAAAAATAAGGAAACGTATTCAGAAACAATATCCTATTCAAAACGGAGTCTAATCGTTTCAAGGCCTTGACATCCAATAGTAGCCGGCCTTGACAAAAATGTATATTAATGTGTCCTTTATTATGCCTGAGCTTGAACACTAAGCCTAATAAAATATTATAATTATACGAAAATATTTGACTTGGATCCCGATTTGTGTTAATTGATTTAGTTCTCTCATTCTCTCTTAGTATTTTATCTCAGAAACCAAAGGGTGAAAACGGGACCCTATTACTGAGATTTCGCTGTCCGTCACCAGGCCTTATCTCACGAACTGTGATAGCTAGGTTGTTGAAATTTTCATAGATTTATTTCTATTGCTGCTATAACAACAAATACTTTTTTTTCTAGCCTAGTATATCCCACTGCTGGGCAAAGGCCTCCCCTTTTTTACGCCACTCGTCCCTAACAAATACTTACAAAAAACATACGGGGGGCTCTTAAACAACCAAAAATTTTTTTTTGGTGTTTTCAAATCGATTTCGAAAACGGTAACGGGTCTACACAGAACATTCAGTTCACAGAATATTCCGTTGTGTATCTATTTAAAAAGTAAATAATTAAATTCAAATAAAATAAGTATTAAGAGGATAGGAGTCGCCCCGCTTCAAACAGTTCAAACCGCTTCTCCATACAAACGTAGTCCCCTGTTTTCTCCGTGAATAATGACATTAGAGCAAAATTTTTTTTTACGTTATATTTGTATCTGTTTTGGCTATGCCCCTATGTTTTGCTTTTATCGATTTTTTAATTTTTTTAATTTTTTTTTTTAATTTTTTAGAATATCGATAAAAACAAAACATAGGGGCATAGCCAAAACAGATACAAATATAACGTAAAAAAAATTTTTGCTCTAACTCTAATGTCATTATTCACGGAGAAAACAGGGGACTACGTTTGTATGGAGAAGGTGATTTGAAGCGGGGCGACTCCTATCCTCTTAAGGGAGGGCTTTTTTGATGTTTTTAGTGCGGAACCCTTCGCGCGAGTCCCACTCGTCAATGGCCAAGTTTTATTATACAGGGTGGCCGGAATAACCATTGATATAGGCAGAGTATGTATCTTATGTATGTAGGTATAGAAACGATCGGTGTGAACATCTATTTAGGTAAATCACCTGATTAAAAACTCGGCGACAGACAATCGATTATCATAAAACTTTTAATACAGCGGAAAATCATTACGTACGCAAATTTACATTTAAATTTCATCACCTTTCGATACCTACTTAGTTACTAATATTTTATTATTCGTAAAATGTATTTAGAAATAATGAATACAGCCGGCTTCATTAAAAAAAATCTAAAACCTGAAAATATTGCCCAGTTTTATGTACAGCGGGATGCAAAATGGCATGGACAAGTCCAAATGAAAGTCGTTTGAAGCTGTTTTACGCCGTGCGATAGTGATGGTTATCGAAACACGGCTTCTGACGCCAAACGATTGCCGCCTCTAAGCTATCCATGCAATTTTGCATCCTAGTGTACTCAACCGCACAACGCGTAGCATCGCAATGTCGAACGATTGCAGGTGCATACGTGCTTATTAACGGGACTTGCGTACGGAACGGTAATATACAGGGCTCGATGACTCAAAATGCGATGAAACATTGGTCTCCCACAAAGTCAATAATGCGAACTTTCTGCAAATGTTTTAGAGAGGTTTTAGATGCGTAGACCCAACCACTGGTTATATTATAATTACGCTTAGGACTTTTGGATGCTCGCCGTGGTTCTAGAATCCATGGAGTCGCCATTTATGTTAAAATTCTAATAAGATTTTTTTCTAAGTCTAAAAAATAGTCTAGTAAAATATGTAATAGTCTAAACATAATAATTTACTTTATTTAATTAAAACTAATCTATTTTTCCGCAGCAAATAGGTATGTTTTATTGAGCACTATTGAAACTCCGATGAGGTACTGTAACTTGTGTAGAGTTATGATAAGATTAATTAGTTACTGATATATCCGCATAAATTATGACACTTATTTTTACACTTTGATTTGTTGTTGTCAAAAAATATTTAAGATAATGGCGACTCCATGGATTTTAGAACCACGGCGAGCATCCAAAAGTCCTAAGCCTGATTATAATATTTACGGTCAATTACCGGCCAACCTGTATATTACGTAGTACGATGACATGTCCTACTAACTTACATTACATACATACATATCCTCACGCCTGTATTCCCAAGAGGGGTAGGCAGAGGGTCCATATCGGGTTGCATAAAGTATGAAGTCATACATTTTATAAGCATACATATTTTTGTCATAATCATCATTAAGCATAACTAAAGTAAGCCATAATTTTTTAAGCATAATGTTTTATGGCATACATTTGATTCGCATAAAACAATATACGCATACTTTATAATGGGCATACAGTATAAAAGCATAAACTGGTTGTGCATAAAACATGCGAAGCATAATGTACGATTCGCCATATTTGTTTTGCGCATAATAATTTTCATAATCTACCATAACTTAACCTACGTTTGTGGCCACGATTCGGTTCATGTGAAGTCACAGTTCTAACCTAACCTAACCTACTTTTTTGGCCGCGATTTGGTTCATGCGAGGTCGCAGTTCTAACCTAACCTAACTAACTTTTTTGGCCGCGATTCGGTTCATGCGAGGTCACAGTTATTCTAACCTAACCTAACCTATGTTATGGCTGGATAAATGTATGACAGCCATAATTATGACTGAAAATAATTAAAATAATCATCCATTTTATGACAACTATAAATTATGTCATTCGTCATAATGGTAAAACCATTTATGACTAAAAATAATTATGACAGGGAACATTATGACAATAGTGCACTTTATGCCAAAAAAAATTATGAGTTTCAACTTTATGGTAAAAGTATTATGACAATCGATTTTATGACAATGGTTTGTATGCGACTAGAAGGGCACCCGTAGGCAGAGCACATGAATTCAAAAATCCAGTGCCACGTTTAGCAATTTCAGGGTAACCAGACGGTTAAACGTGATATTGCAGTGACAGGTTGCTAGCCCATCGCCCACAATACACTAACCCTTTCCCAGAGTTGACCTCTTACGACACCCACGGGAAGAAAAGGGGAGGTGCTATTCTAACCCGGCACCACACGGGGACACATTACATTGGGGGCTAACTTACATTGGCGCACATAAATCTTTGTTTACTTTAAGCTTAAACTTTTCTCCTCAAGCCATGATCTACTAAACTTTAAATTATGTAAAGATCCTGCCAATTTTGTAACGTATGAATTTATGAGGACGCGTCCGACGCGATTACTCACAGTTGTGTCATTTAAAAAAGAGTTAACCCAATAAATCAAGGGTTAACCTTTACTGTCTTTAGTGAGTAATGTGATTCTTCATGGATTTCGTGTTTGTAATCGATACGGTGCTTTCGTAAAGTTTTATACGGAGCAATTACCTCAAGACACAGATAGGAACAATACCCCAAGTGTCATCACTCATCATACATTCATACATACATGTAATCACGCCTATGTTCCCTAAAGGGGTAGGCAGAGCTCACGAAACGTGAAAGAGACATACATACATACATATTCTCACGCCTGTATTCCCAAGAGGGGTAAGCAGAGCACATGAATTCGAAAATCCAGTGCCACGTTTAGCGATATCAGGGTAACCAGATGGTTAAACGTGATATTGTAGTGACAGGTTGCTAGCCCATCGCCCACAATGCACTAACCCTTTCCCAGAGTCGACTCTTACGACACCCACGGGAAGAAAGGGGGAGGTGCTATTCTAACCCGGCACCACACGGAAAAGTGGAAAGTGAAAGAGACATAACCATTATTATGACTACTTTACGCTTCGCAGCCACTTCTAGCATTATTTTAGGATTAAAAGCAGATGAAAGAGGTAGTATGATAGTGACAGATTGCCCGCCAGAATAGAAGCGAACGGCGCTCTGTTGTCTCTGCCTACCCTGCAGGGAATGCCGCAATGTTTATGTATGTATGAGTGTGTACAGATGTCAATCTGCTGTCCTGTGTTCGGAACCTTACTTGGCAAGAACTTACCTCCAAATACTTAAAATCTTGCCACATTAAGCTGAGAGCAATACGTCAAGCTTCTGTGAAAGAAATGTGGGTGGGCATCTTCGCAATGAACAGTCAAGCGTGTGCCGGTTAAACGTTCGGGTTCTCTTCGTTCCAACGACTTACAAAGATTCCGTTTGGTGTCGGATTTAGAATAGCATCTCTCCATTTCTTCCGTGGATGTCGTAAGAGACGACTGAGGAAAGACTAGCTGCTAGCCTGTAGCCTAAAATACACCTTAAGCTAATTCCTTAGAGCCGCCGCTGACTGCCGGCATGGCACGGCGGGTCATGGCAAAGGATTTCGTTACTGATAAAGCTATTTTAATCTTATTACTATGAGTTTAGAACTCGTGTTACTTTATTTTGATACAACGATGCTGAGAGAGGCCGCGGCATGCCACAGCGTGCCGAAGCATTCCTCGGGTTATTCTTTTGGATGCTGCAGCACAACTTACCATGCCGTCCTGTGCCATGCCGGCAGTGAGCGCCGGCCCTAAGTAGCCTCGTACAACATCCACGAAAGAAATGGAGAGGTGTTATTCTAAATCCGACACCACACGGTATCAGTAAGGTAAACGTCCCTGTGCTCGACACTGACCCAATACTTGGCACTTGCAACCTTTATGTCATAGTAAGACAGGTGACAGATGGGGTGTCGTCTACTGGGCGTTGAGGCGTCGAGCATTGGTACTTTTACCTGATAGTGGTCGGCAATAAACTTGTTTTTGTCGTTGGCGTGAGATCGCGCATCGCTTATGTTTATGTTAAAACGATGCGCAAACTTAGACCTACTTAAAACTTGCCAAGATATCTGCCGGCAGACCCCTAAAACTGGTGGCCTTTGCTGCGATTATCGGCAGTTATGTAACCAATTAACGAACGAAAAGTCGATGACAGTTCATCAGTCATCGCTAACAACAAAGATGATCGGCTCTGATGTTTGACCATTAAACACACACACAGGGCGCGTTCCACCTGGGGTCCACAACGCCCTTGCCCACGACCGCGGAATCTACCATTCCACTTGTGAAAAAACGCCGCGGGCGTTGTGGGCGAGTGTTTCAAGTGGAACGCAAAACTTGAGCGCCGTGGGCTTCCAATATGGCGGCATAGAGAAAACGTGCAGGTTTGGGGGTTGTTAGTAAATATTTCGCATGGATTGGAGCAAAATTTAATTAAACAGGGATTCCCGTTAATTTATGGTAGCATTTTTCGCAAAACGAATGAGATTCGGTAAATTTATCAAAATCTGATGACATGTGTCACGTGACAGATGACGTTTAAGTGAAAGCCCACTCCGACCCACCTACATTTTGCGGGCGAAGTGGGCGCGACGTGGTCGCGAGCAATGACGTCATCTGTGACGTCGAACGATTCGCCACAACGACCGCGGGCGCCAAGGGGAACGCTGAAGAGGGCGATACAATCGTTGTGGGCGCCATGTGGAACGCCCCCACAGCACATCAGCGCGAGTCGTTTCGCGCGCGGGATAGACGATCTGTCACTTTTTGACGTCTCTAGTTAGACAGTGATAGGTATAGTCTATCTCGCGCGTATCTCTACTCGCGCCTTCCTTCTGTGCTAAGCCAGCTATGCGTCTAGTTAGATTAAAACGATCATGGATTCGATAACGCTTTCGTTTGCGAATTAACGCGGATTGTCACTGTGTTTAAGTCTACATTAGCTTATTTTTGTATTCCGTGGTCGCGGGCGACGTACGTCACCTAGCTTTTGTACGCTGCTTGGTAATGTAGACTTAAACACAGTGACCATAAGGTTCAGTATCGTTTAAAGACCATACAATTCTTTCCGATTCCGGCCGTTTATTGGAAATCATGCATTATTGAATCTATGATCGTTTCGTTTTGATCAAAAATGTTTAACATTTTTATTAAATTACAATAACTACATTCACCACATTATTGACACGCTCCACAGAATACTGAGTAGTTTATTTACGGAAGCCTAAATCTAATTAATTTTTATCGATAATTCTGAATGTTGAGACTATTTATACCGACCATTATGTTAATCGCAATGAAGCGAGCTTGAATATCACTTGTTTCTAGTTAGCAGGTATAATAGGTTGCTAGCACATAGCGCAGAATCGAAATAGATACCGCGAGTTTGTATGATTGTATGAAAACCAAGCGTGCCACTTTTTCTCTACCCACTGTAACGTCCCATGAGCGCTTTAGTGATGGGAATTGACAGTCCGAGTGAAACCGATTCAAAGGTGACGCCGCCTTATTCAAGTCCTGTCTCTAGGCTGTTAAACATAATATAAGTGGTACAAAACTAAATGAAATTGCGTCAAAGGAAGAGCATGTCTCTGCCTTTTGGCACGCAAAGTACATAGGTAATAGTACAAAATTTCTTATGTCGCCTTTTTCGACATCCATGGAACACGGTAGGTGTTATTCTAAACCCGACACATCAAGGAATTTAATACACACTCATACATACATACATATTCTCACGCCTGTATTCCCAAGAGGGGTAGGCAGAGCACATGAATTCAAAAATCCAGTGCCACGTTTAGCAATTTCAGGGTAACCAGATGGTTAAACGTGATATTGTAGTGACTGGCTGCTACCCCATCGCCCACAATACACTAACTAACCCTTTCCCAGAGTCGGCTCTTACGACACCCACGGAAAAAGGGGGAGGTGCTATTCTAACCCGGCACCACACTGGGCATCTAACCCGAATAGGAGTTAGTTGAAAATAAATAAACCATCAAGCAAAGCACACCAGTTCGTTTCCTTGCTAAGCCCTTAGCCTACAATAGCGTGTGACCTCTTGACCTCTACGGTTCTGTGCAATTGTCCCGCAACGTTCTCTGTGTGTCTGTCAGTCTATTCACACTTTTTAGTTGTGTTGCCTCACCGGTGTTATTTGAAGAACAGTGACAGGTACTCATTAGATCGTCCCTTGCGATTTTTATACGCTGCGACGTAACGACGACACGACGGCGATTTTTACCCTACATGTTGTACATTTCTTACATACTATCATAGCTGGGCATTAACTCGTTAATCCGTTAATCGTTAATTAACGAAGTTAACATTTCGATTAACGGATTAACTTTTAAGTTAACTTAAAAAAAGGTTAACGGACTCATTAACTTCCGTTAATATAGTGAAAGTCCGTTAATCGTTAATCCAATGCCTATTATTCACCGCATGGCACCGCGGCGCGGCGATAAAAACAGCATGGGTGTAGTATGGTTTTGGGGGTTTAAACCTCTCCGAAAAGTTCAGGCTCCCATACACCAACCGGGTGTTTTTTAGTGTTTTTGGATTAATATAAATAGGTACTGGTAACAGGTAGACAATTGAAATATAGTGTGATTGGGCGATGAATGGTACGGAACC
>BHDV01047784.1:26645-83971 GCA_005406045.1 Adoxophyes honmai
TGCGCTTGTAGCGGATGCCATACGTTACATTTTTTGCGGTTGCGGATCCGCTTTTTAAAAACCGCAGTGCGTGTTAAGCCTTACTCAACCGAATATACTGCCCACACTCACGAAGAGCAGATGGCCGATGGGGTCGAAAAGTGCTTGAGTAGAGACCACGGACCAGCAAGCGCAGCGTAGGACGTCCACCTACAAGATGGACAGACGACTTGATAAAGGTCGCCGGTAAACGCTGGATGCAGGTCGCTTCCAACAGGTAGGTACAGTCGGGGAAATTGGATGTTTAGCAGATTGAGATACTTCTAAAATTGCGTTATTACTATTTCCAGCCAGTTGCATGACATAAATACTCAATATTGAACTTCATGGTGAAGTTTGTCCTATAATGCGAACAAATTATGAAGGCGGTCAACCTGCTAAACATTCAGATTCCCTGACTGTACTCATGGAACTCTAAAGGCCTATGTTCGGCAGTGGACGTCTTAATACTGAAATGATGATGATGACCCACGACAACTGGCCACGCTAAATCTGTGAACAAAACAAGTTTTTTTTTTTCGACATGATTTGGGCTAGTTGGTAGCCCTTCTAAGAGCCGCAGCTGCATTTCAATTAGCATTTCATCCGTGCGATGCCGGGGCGGGTCGCTAGTGGTACATACATACATACATCACGCCTGTACTTCCGAATGGGATAGGTAGACCTCACGAACCGTTTCATGGCCTAAAATAACATAACTTTATTCTCAGATTTCATGGGTCCATAGTAGAGGTGAGGCGAAAATATTAGATCAGATAAAAATACTAGGTATTTTCCGAGATTAGGCCGCACCTAATCCAAAGGACGCAGTACCTAATCCACCTAATCCAAGTTCTCACTACTACCGACTAGCCGCCTTTAAATTAAATACGCCTACTTCTTTGGCTCAATTTTAAGCTGTCAGTCCTAAGCCTGTAAAAGTATGAAGGGAAGATTACAATTCATTAAAAACAAGTTTACTTAGAATGGTATGGTGACACAGTGTAGTACGCCGTGGTACTGCATCGTATCATATGCTCAATGCTCTATAGGTACTATGTGGATTAGGTGCAGTACGGTACGCAGTACTGGTTAAGTTATCGTATACGCTCAATACTTTGTACTATGTGGATTAGGTATTTGGATTGGGTATTTTTGTGGATTAGGAACAGGTGTACCTGATATTAAATTTACCTAGTATAACCCATCTCTAGTCCATAGGTCGTTAGTAACAAAAGAACTTAAGTACAGTCGAATTCATAAATATATGAGCAGACAAATGCTAAATATGTAAACTTTTGCACCTTATTGTCGATGTCATAAAGGTGTACAGATATTTTTGAACCCTCAGTTTTGCTCATATATTAATGCACTCGACTGTACTATGTTAGTATGAGATACATTACAAAAATAAAAACAAATAAATAATACTAGACAAAGCCATGACTATCTCACGTAGCTATTTTAAGCATAATTTTACATAAAGTACGATAAAAAAAAGATTGTGACGGGCCAATCGCCACTGAAGACAAGAAGTGGTATCATCCAAAATAAATCAATAGACGGGTTTAATTATGATTAATTATTTAATTAATTCTTATTATGTACCGATCGCGGATTTTGTCACAATTTTACATACTCGTAATGAATACTGTTGCGTGTATTTAATTTTAAGCAAAAACAGACCGGTGACATTTCTTCTAAAATGCCAGTTTCTTAATCTGTTAGTTGTTCTCGTGTTTTCCTTATAAAATAAGAAGAATATAATGTTAGATATTAATTAAGGTAGCATGTTACGAGGAGTGTGAATGAGTTGGACTTTTTGTGAAACGACTAAAGGCTGACCGATCTTTAGTGAGATTTATCATAGCCCGTTCTTCTATACATCACGCCTGTATTCCCAAATGGGGTAGGCAAAGAAAGAACACAAAACGCTGACTACTTCACGCTTCGTGGCCACTTCTAGCATAATATGTTTTTAGGTTTTATGGGTTGCACGTACAATAGTGACGAGTCCCTAGCCTGTCGCTTAAAATATACCTTAACCTATTTCCTTAGTCGCCTCTTACGACATCCACGGAAGAAAGCGGAGAGGTGTTATTTTTAAATCCGACACCACACGAACTTATTACTGTTCGTTATACTTATAATGTTTTCAATACAGAAGGTATCACATGCTTGCGACGATGCCGTGTGATTTACTTACTTAACTTAAACATTTGTTAGGTTCTGGCAGTTAAAATTAGAATCTTAAAATGAACGGAGTATAGGCAAGCTGTAAACATGTGCCCAGACACCTCAACTGCCAGTAACAAAAAAAAAATGTTTAGACCCTTCACACACCGCCCAACTCGCCGCACGCCCAGCGGCATGTATAATGGCCATAATTTGCGTGTCAAGGGCGCTCAAATGTCACTGCCAGAGGGCAGAGGTCGCGGCCGACCGCTCACGGATTGCGTTCTAACATACATACATACATACATACATACATCACGCCTGTATTCCCAAGAGGGGTAGGCAGAGCACATGAAATGTTGCATAGTTAAAACCATGACTGGTTCACGGTTCGCAGCCACTTGATGTTTCTAGGTTTTTTTTATTGTAAACTAGCTGACCCGGCGAACTTCGTGCCGCCTTAGCGTAGCTTTGATGCACTACTTTATTTTGTATTTTTCAATCTTTCTGAGAGATTTTCTTAATATTTTTTTCCGTAAAAACCTTCTACAGAGTATTAGAAAACTGCCAAAAAAAGAATTAGCTAAATCGGTCTAGCCGTTTTCATGTTATGGCGTGACAACGAAAAAGGGGTTTAATTTTTATTTATATTGCAAATAGGTGCAATGGTGAAAGGATGCTAGTCTCACGCCTAAGACTATTTATCCTTATGCATGATTTCCACCAAACGGCCGGATTCGGAAAGAATTTTATGGTCTTTAAACGATACTCAACCTTACGGTCACTGTGTTTAAGTCTACATTACCTTATTTTTGTATTCCGTGGTCGCGGGCGAAGTACGTCACCTAGCTTTTGTACGCTGCTTGGTAGTGTAGACTTAAACACAGTGACCGTAAGGTTCAGTATCGTTTAAAGATCATAAAATTCTTTCTGATTCTGGCCGTTTGGTGGGAATCACGCATTAGTCGCCTCTTACGGCGTCCACGGAAGAAAGGAAATTTTACCGACACCACACACGGAACCAAAGACACCAACAAAATACAAAATAGCTTATACCTATACTCGTATGCCAGGCAACAAGCTAGCATCCTCTCTGTTGTACTATCGCGAACCAACTGATTCCTGAACCATCGCAGAACGTTGTCGCAATAAACGTTATTGAGATTTCGCCTGTCGAGCAATGCAATGTCACTATGACGTTTGCTGTGAATAAGTTCTATAATGGGTCAGGAATCAATTGGTTCGATATCGTAACTTAGAACCTAAAAATTATGCTAGAAGTGGCTGTGAAACGTGAAGTAGTCACGCTTGTGGCTATGTAGCGGTTCGTATTCTCTGCCTACCCCATTTGGGAACACAGTTTGATATATACATACATATACAAATGATTGGTGTAAAATTGTCCAATGATATATCCCTGGCTATTTCATCCATGGATGTCGTTCTTACGACAAATACTCTTGTACATACATACATACATACATACATATTCTCACGCCTGTATTCCCAAGAGGGGTAGGCAGAGCACGTGAATTCAGAAATCCAGGGCCACGTTTAGCAATTTCAGTGTAACCAGATGGTTAAACGTGATATTGCAGTGACAGGTTGCTAGCCTATCGCCCACAATACACTAACCCTTTTCCAGAGTCGACTCTTACGACACCCACGGGAAGAAAGGGGGAGGTGCTACTCTAACCCGGCACCACATGGGAAAAATACTCTTGTATCTGGTCATTAGTATGAGTTCTCTCTTTCCAGTGATGTCAAAGTTCGCGGTCCGCGTCGACGCGGCGGTTTCGGCGCTCGGCAGCGGGGGCGGCGGCGGCCTCGACGAGAACGAGTTCATCGACGCCTCGCGGCTCGTCTACGACGGCGTGCGCGAGATACGGCGCGCCGTGCTCATGAACCGGGTATGGGGGAATACTAGGGAAAATACTTGGGGATACTAGGTAAAATACTTGGGGAGTACTAGGTAAAATACTTGGGGAATACTAGGGAAAATACTTGGGAGATACTAGGGAAAATACTTGGGGAATACTAGGGAAAATACTTGGGAAATACTTGGGGAATACTAGGGGAAATACTTGGGGAATACTAGGGAAAATACTAGGTAAAATACATGGGGGATACTAGGGAAAATATTTGGGGAATACTAGGGAATATACTTGGGAGATACTAAGGATAATTCTCGAAGAAGATATTTGAAGAATACTAAGTAAATAGGTATGTAAGGGAAAACTTTATTTTTAAACCAAGAAAAATCACAGAAATGTACTTATTAATAAAAATAACTAAATTTATCCTAAACTTATCCTAAGCTAAATTAAATCTAAAAACGGTCCCCGTGGCATGGTGCCCAAAAGGCTGGCAGCGTTTCCTCTTTGAACAGCTATGCTTATTCTTTGTGCAAAGTAGCTGCCAGCCCGTTGGTCGCCAGTGGCGTCGACCAGGCGCTTTTTCAACTCATTGAAAAACAACGTCGCGCTGGGACCCCATGGACCCAGAGTCTCGATTCCTACAGCTATAAAGTTATAGCAAGAACCGAGACCCTGATATTTTGCCCTTTTTTTTGTTTCGGCCGCTTCTGCCGCAGCGCCAGCTTTAACTGTGGTTCCGTGAAGGTGCGATGGGGCCAGGGTGTCAACGCAAGTTGCGTCCCAGACTACAACCCGGCCCATCCTCCACGGAATCAAAGACATACCGTCCGGTCTCTTGCCATCGTCCCGAGCAATGCCTGTTGGCTCTAAAACAGCGGGTACGTTGGCAGTGGCAAGAGACCGGCGGATAATATCATTTACAGCAGCGTGGCGTGAAAAGCGGCCTGCGCTCTTTTGGCAGGATAGTCCATGGTGTCCGGATTGGTCGACGATGGCACCACAGGGACAGCGGTGTGGTGAGCACAGCGCAACCCCCAGCCTCAGCCCAACAGCTATCCTTAACGTTTCTGGCTCCAGGAAGGTTCCGATACTAGCCGAAGGATAGGCGTGGAGCCAGTCACCGGATTCCTTCCTTCCTGCAGCCAGAAGCCTCGCGCGATCTGGGCCTGAGCTGGAAATCAAAATTTTTGAATATGTCAATTTCGATAAGACTTCGTCCCAGCTCCGTTGTGAATTTGGATTTGTAGGTAGATTTTGACCCGGACAAGCCATAAGCCAAGCATTTCTACTATCAGCCAAGCCTGTCGTCTCGTAGTTTACAGGAAGAATCTTTCCTACGAGATTGGACGTGCTGTGGACAGAGGACAGAAATGCCGGTAATGCAACATTTGAAATTTTGCGAATCCCTAGCCCACCATCTCTGATAGGGAGGGAAGCCTGGGTCCAAGATTGCTCGCTGAGTTGTATATTAAGAACGGATTCTAAAGATTTCTTTATGAGAGCGTCGATTGGGATCAGCAAATTTTGATGTTTCCAAAAGGGGCAACAGCGGAGCAGATATGTGAATTTTGGCAAGAAAAGGCAGAATTTTAGAATGGTGAGCGCTGGATGGGCACTGATTTCAAGCAGCCGATCTGCGCAGTTTTGGAATTTTGATACAGATTTATCGATTAGGTCAGGAAAGGCATCTTCGAATATAGGAGACCCTAGGAGGCTAAGACTTTGCTTGTCAACAATTTTGATATTAGGACAAAGTGAATCTAAAAGTTGCAAAATATCCGGGTTATTGTTAGTACTGTTTATGAACAGTTCGCATTTGTTAAAATTCAAAACTAGGCCTATGTTTTTAAATTTATGGATAATTTCCGAAAGATCTGAAAGTACAGTCTTAGCATCACCTCCCAAGGTCCCGTCATCGAGGTACCACACGTTGAATTTTGACTTTAAATTTTGAATAATAGAATTTATAGCCAAACTAAAAATGGCTGGTCCGAGGGGATCACCTTGCTGGCAACCAACTTCCGAAGACAGCTCGTTGCTTTTGTACATTAATTTTGAAGGTTCATGGTAACAATTTAGTAAGTAATTATAAATTTCCGGAACATTGTTTCTAATTTCAGTAAGCAAGGTGTCCCTATTAACCGAATTAAAAGCATTTTTCACATCAATTTTAAGTAAAACCTCACACTGATCGTTGTCAAGAAAGGTGCGGAGAGCGTGGACCGCTGCTTCGCACCCACCTTTGGTGCCAAAGCCTAATTGTACGGGTTCGAAATCATGCTGTAATTTTGAGATAATGTGCCGAACTGAAATTTTTGACACTAACCGCCGAAATGTGCAACCAACCGCGATGGGTCTGACGCCGCCGTCCTTTTTCGTCAGCGCGATAAGGTTGGCTCCATAAAGGACAGGGATAATTTCGGAGTTAACGTTACCGCTCAGCATGAGGTTTATTAATTTTGTCAAAGCCTGGATTAGGTTTTTGCCTGCATCGCCCACACAGTGAGATGTTAGGTCTTTGAGGTGTTGCGGTGAGAGTCCATCAAGGCCTGCCGCGGAACCGATTTTGAAAGAATTAATCGCTTTCACTGTGTCGTTCTCCTGTATGCGTAAGCAAGCATCAGGTGAAGTAGGCGGGTCCAAAAAAAATGGGCTAGTTGGAGCTGGAGGATGTTTGGTCTGTAGGGCCGAAAGTGTTTCACTGGTGTCCGGAGACAGTACGTCACTGGAAAAAAGAAGTCGCGCGGCACCCTTCAGATCTCCGTCGCTAACTTTTGACTCAACTTTATTTTTTAGATTGTATGGCATATTGTGTTTGACAGAATTTTGGGTGTGAAAGGGAACAGTCGGATTTGAGCAGTTATTTTTAATTTTTTGCGTTAAAGATAAAGATGATTCGTCAAATTTTGCATGGAGGGTTGTGTACGGAAAAAGCAGTAGGTTCTGCCAGTCAACATAGCTATTGCTTTCGGTGCATGAAATAATAAGTCGAGTCAACTGAGTAGCGACGGAGATCCGGGCACCTCGGGGAATTTTTTTTATTACATTATATTTGTTTTTTAAACTACTTAACTGAATATGGAAAGGTGGCGATGTGGCAGTGGCAGCGGAATTGACGGGAATGTAGTCGGTATGATACGGTGTAGTATTAGGAGGTGGTGAATTCTGGCTACGGAATTTGTGGACTTTGGATTTGTGAATATTTAAGCCTCTATTACTACTAAAACTTTTGGTACATAATGGACATTGATGAAGAAGTGGCGTACTGTCATAAGGTTGTGTTGCGCTATGCATTCACACCGTTAAATAAAATAACACTAATACTTACAAAATAAACAAAGTAAAAAAGCCTGACTATAAACACTGCTAAGCCTAATAAACAACACCTAAAACTAGAACAAAACACGTTATTGATAAAGATAGGTCCAAAAAAAATACGAAACAGATGTGAACTTGAGCAGAGGTACTTGAGGAATTATAAAATTTAATGATGAAACGCGCACTAAACCATGTAAGCATGGGATTTTACACTTTGGATTTAAGTAAATTACTTTGGATTTCAAAAGCTAATGTCAAATTTTGTTTGCATTTGAAGTGTGTGTAGCTAGTAAAGACCTTTTTATATTAATAGCTAGAGGAAACCTAAACCATTCTTCAAGGTGTATGTGGAAACCAGGAGATGTGAGAGTTTAGGAGATACTGTTCATACAGTTGAGATACTAAGTAAAACACTTGAAAAATACTAGGTAAAATACTTGGTATTATAATCAAGGAATTTTTAACTACTTTATACCATCTTTTAACAGGGCTTTGTAATCATGTGGACTTATATTTCCATATAAATATCTTCATTTCGTTTTTAAGCCTCAATTTATGCTTAACGTGAAATGGTCAGATTTTGTCTGTACATTTGTACAACATTTCACGTGCTCTTCCTATCCCATTTGGGGATACAGGCGTGATCGTATAAAAAAGATGGTACCCATAGAACAGCATAAAGGAATTTACTATCACACAAACATTTAGGAGGAGGAAGACCTGGACCCCGAAGATGTCGAGTTAGACGAGCACTACACTCTGGAGACTCGCAGCAAATGTGAGAGTCTGTCTGTCTGTGTGGCTGGTGCATGGTCCGCATGACGTCCTTCTGTCTGTTTGTGTCTACAGCCTAAACCTGACGGAAATATCCGGAACTCCTTGCTGATATAGTCTGTCGGTTTAGGTACTTAAATTAAAGTAAACAAACTTTATGTCAGATTTGACAGGTTAAGAGCGTTTTTTGTCTACTACCCAACTTTTTTCAGATATTCAAAAAGTTTAGCAAAAAAAGGAAACAATAAAAAATATTTTGTTTGTGCCTAAATTTACCTAATACCAGAAACAATCGGAATTAGAACACTAACGTTCATCAGATCAATAAATGTTATGAAGATTCCTTTGCTAAACTATTTGAACATCCGAAAAAAGTTGGGTGGTAAAAAAAAAACGTTCTAAACCTGTCAAATCTGACATAAACTTTGTTTACTTTAATTTAAGTACCTAAACCGACACAGTATAGTTGTGTCGAATGAATATGACTCAAGAGATCTAGTAAAGAATGTTGAGACAGAAGACGACTGTACTGACTCGAGTTAGGACTAAATCGTGTTTGTATTTTTGTCATAAAAATCAGCGTCGAATTCTGGATGTTTTTTAATGTATGTGCTCGTTATTTGTGTTTTAATTTCATGTTTTCACAATTTCATCGCAAAAATTGGCTTAAAGCGTATTTCAAATTTCGATGAACAATCTTCACGACAGTCGATGTCCTTTGTAATACATCGCTTAAGCCATTTTTTGTGATATAAAAATGTCATGTACGGTCTACCAAGAATGTCCTTTGCCATTTCAACATCTATGATATATCTATAAAATGAGAACTGACTGACTGACTGATTGACTGATAGCCACAGGGGTTAGAAATTTGACATCTTGGTCAGGGTTTATTTTTATAACGTAGGGATACACTAAAAAAAAAAATATAAAGGGATTAAAACGGGGGTGTAAAGTTTTTGAAGCTGTTTCCAATGAAATTCAGAATGAAGGTACTTCATTGAAAGCCTTGAAAAATGCTCAATTTTTTTTCTAAAATCATCCTTTAAGGAGATAAAAGAGGGACACAAAGTTAGTAAAAGAATTCAACATTTGCGAGTAAGTTTAGGGGAAAATCTAGTCTGATATAGTTTCTGTCTTGATGACATTTGCAAGGCTCTGCCCTAATTTCAATTACGAACATCTTCAACGACCCAGGTGTCTAGATGACCAAACATTCTGGAGGTGTTAGGTGGACGACTCTCTTGGTAGACTTGGTAGCCAGCCATCGCATGCTCATTGTGGTGTCCGCACGTAGACCAGCGACGACCTGGACACGGACACGGAGTTCGAGCCCGTCGAGGACATGACCATGGAGACCAGGAGCCGATGTGAGTAGAACAGCGGAACAGCCCGTCAATGGGCTTGCTCGGGTCAGGAACGCGAGGGGTAGACTGGCTGTTACTGTCTAACATCTCTTGTTAGACGGACTATAGGCTTTAAGTCAAATTCCATGCCTTTTGAGAGGCTCCAGGACTTTAGACAGATGCAACTTTGACTGGCTTCTAGGCATTTTGACAGGCTCTGGACCTTTTGATGAAGTCGCGGACTTTAAACGGGCTCTAGGACTTTTGACAGGCTCTAAGCCAATTGACAGACTTGGGGCTCTTTGACCTAATTCTACACCAGCGACGACCTGGACATGGACACGGAGTTCGAGCCCGTCGAGGACATGACCATGAAGACCAGGAGCTGATATGAGTAGAACTGCCCACCAGTGGGCAGTGGGAACGCGGGAGTAGACTAGTTGGCACAGGAGGGATGGAGGGAGGCTCTTGTTGGACAGGCGCTGGGCTTTGACTATGGCCCTTTAGTCAGGTTCCATGCCTTTTGACAGGCTCCAGGAGTTTTGACAGGCTCTGGGACTTTTGGGCTTCGAGAATTTTAGACAGATGCAAAGACTTTGACTGGCTTCTAGGCATTTTGACAGGCTCTAAATCTAGACTCTAGATAGAGTAACGGACTTTGGACTGGCTCTAGGTCTTCTGACAGGATCTAGGCCTTTTGTCAGAAAATAGGTCTATTGACACGCTTGAAGCTACTTATTAGCTGTTATTGTCTGACGTCTAGTTGGACAGCCTCTAGGCCAGACTATGGCCCTATAGTCAGGTATGCCTTGCGACAGGCTCGAGGACTTTTGCAGGAGTTTTGACCGGCTCTAGGACTTTTGACGGTCTCTCGGTCTTTTGACTGTCTTCTAGGCGTTTTGACAGGATCTAGACCTTTTAAGAGACTATTGGCCTTTAGTCAGGTTACACGCCTTTTGACTGGTTCCAGGAGTTTTGACCGGCTCTAGGCTTTTGGGCTCCAGGATTTTAGAGAGAAGAACTTTTGAAAGGCTCTAGCTATACTATAGACCGATAGGTACTTAAAAGATGGTAAACAATCTTGACATGTCTTTTTATTGAAATACGAGGGGCGTTCAATAAGTTTTGAGAATGATAAGGACGCAAATAACTTTTAACATATTTTACTTTATTTTTCAATGTAGTCATCTTTCAAGAGTATATGATTATTATAATATCTTTATTCTAAGCTTAAATTTTCCTTTAAAAAAAAAATCTTCTTGACCCCTTAAAAAAACCTCTACCGCGGCGATCATAGTGTCATCATTTTTAAATTTCTGACCTCTGAGGTGCTTTTTTAACCGCGGAAATAAATAAAAATCACTAGGAGCGAGGTCTGGTGAATATGGCGGATGCTCCATCAATCCAAAGCCAGCATCTTTGATGGCAGCCATCGCAACTCTTGGCTCATGTGCGGGGGCGTTTGCTTGGTGAAACAAAACACCTTTGGAAAGTTTCCCCTGGGCGTTCCTCGCGTATAACATCACGCAGTTTTTTTATTTGTTCCTCATATAAATTTCCCGTGATTTTAGCTCTATGATTGAGATATTCAATCATAACAATCCCTCGGATATCCCAGAAAATGGGGCCCATAACCGCATGGAGGATGGTATTGCCTTAAATTTCTTCGGAGTCGGAGATGAAGGTCTCTTCTAAGCCATAGATTGTTGTTTGGTTTCTGGGTCGTAATGTCGAAGTCACGTTTCGTCCATTGTTACAAAACAAGACAAAAATCGGTCGGAATCTTGCTCTAACAATTACAAACAGCTATGTGAAACCTGCAGTCTGGTTTGTTTCTGAGCGTCCGTAAGCATTATGGGTACCCAGCGTGCTGATACCTTTTTCATGCCCATATGGTCATGTATTATATTGTGAATACTCCCGACACAAATCTTTACTTTTTCAGCTATATACTAATCAGAAACACGACGATCCCTTAAAATTATTTTCTATTTTTTTTTTACATTTGTTCGGTCATCGCAGTGTTCGGCCGCCCTGAGCGTGGGTCGTCATTGTTGGAAATAAGTAAACATAATAAGTATCTGAACTAATTGCAAATGTCAAAGTAGTTTGCTGTTTACCCACTTGTGGCGCCACTTTATTTAGCTGTCATATTTATTGTTTTTTAAAAATCGTCTGTTATGTTCGTTGGTTATTCCTTTTAAATACATTGAACCGTTAACAAGTCTATTCCGGAGTATTATTTCCTCAGGTTATGGGCCGTCTCATACATACTCAAATAGAACCGAAGTTAAATTTAGTGCAGTAAAAAGTACCTCATATTAATTGGAATCGCGGCGATAAAACTCATACGCTCCAGAACAATGGCTACGTCTAACCTTCAAATCGAGAAATTAGCCGGCCGGGAGAATTATTCTACGTGGAAGTTTGCCGTTAAATCTTATTTAGAACATGAAGAATTATGGCAATGTGTTGACCCAGGCACGGAACTGGATACTAAGAAAGATATAAAAGCCAAGTCTAAAATAATTTTGTTGGTGGAACCCATTAACTACTTTCATATTGAAAATGCGACAACTTCTAGAGAAGTATGGATAAACCTTCAAAATGCTTTCGAGGACTCCGGGCTCTCAAGGAAAGTCGGTCTATTGAAAGATTTAATCAATACCTCACTAGACAACTGTTCCAGTATCGAAGATTACGTGAATAAAATTATGAGTACCGCATACAAATTACGAAATATTGGTTTCGACGTTGGAGATGAATGGCTTGGAACACTCATGTTGGCAGGTTTACCGGATAATTATAAGCCTATGATAATGGGTCTGGAAAGTTCCGGCATCAAAATCTCATCAGATTTCATCAAGACAAAACTTCTGCAAGAGGTGAAAGTTTCTGAGTCTACTGCGTTCTTTACGAAGCACGGAAATACTAACAAGAATAATTTAAAGCCAAAGGGAAAAGGCCCGCGCTGTTTCAACTGCAACAAATATGGACATTTCAAAAATCAATGTACAATGAAGAAAACTAATAATCATAATGGTTTCTCAGCAGTTTTTTCAGCTTCCAGCACTCTTAATCCGGATGATTGGTTTGTTGATTCCGGGGCTACCATGCACATGACGAGATGCTCCGATTGGATGTATGATTTACAACCACCTCCGATTCAAAAAATAATGGTGGCAAATAGTGACTCCATATCTGCGCAAAGTATGGGTAATGTAAACATTCAAACTGATTTATGTAAGGAAAATTGCCCTATCCAGGTGAGAAATGTTTTATTTATTCCTGAGCTGAGTGCAAACTTGTTATCGGTCAGTCAACTTACAAAAAATGGCTGTAAAGTGGAATTCACTAATTTGGGCTGTAATATATACAATTCTAATAAGGATCTCATAGCAACTGCCACACTTACCAATAACATGTACAGACTCAATACTGTTATAGGCAACGCTTATACTGTTTCACATGAGAGTAAAACAGATATTGTTACATGGCATAAAAGAATGGCACATTTAAATTTAGCTGATGTGAAGAGATTATTAGTATGTGCTGATGGAATTTCTATCACAAATAAAGACGTTGATGCAGTATGTAAATCTTGTTGTGAAGGTAAACAAACAAGATTATCTTTTCCCCATTCTGGTTCGAGAGCAAGCACATTACTAGAAATAATACATACCGATTTATGTGGTCCGATGGAGACACCTTCTGTTGGTGGTGCGAGATACTTCATAACCTTCATAGATGATTATTCCCGAAAAGTATATGTGTATTTTCTTAAGAATAAAATGGATATTAAATCTGTGTTTGAAAGATTTAAATGTGAGGTGGAGAATGAATTAGAAAAGAAAATAAAAATATTGAGAAGTGACAACGGCAAGGAATATTGTAATAATGATGTCTCTGGTTTTCTAGCAGCTTCCGGCATCAAACACCAGACCAGTGTACCGTACACACCTGAACAAAATGGTCTTGCTGAGAAAATGAATCGCAGTTTGGTAGAGCGTGCCAAATGCATGTTGTTTGAGGCAAACCTGAAGAAAACATATTGGGCAGAGGCAGTCGCTACTGCGGCTTATATCATCAATCGATCACCATCACGAGTTCTGGCTGAGGTAACACCTTATGAAAAATGGACAGGTAAGAAACCAAACATTTCACATTTAAGGATATTTGGTTCTAAAGCCATGGTACATGTTCCAAAGCAAAACCGTTTGAAATGGGATCGCAAATCACAGGAATTGATTTTCGTAGGCTACTGTGAGAATACAAAGGGGTACAGATTAATTAATCCTAATGATAAGAAGGCAGTGATTAGCAGGGATGTGATATTTATTGAAAACTGTATCACTCGGAAACCTACTCTAGAGCCTCAGCTTATTACATTACCTCTTAATTCACATTGTGCACAGGATAGCAATGAAACATCTGTTACAACAGTTGATGAGTGCTCCGATACTGAGACAGAAAATGTTACGTCACATTCAAGTACTGATACTTCTTTTGACAGCTGTGTGAATAGAAATGATGATGAAACTTATTATCCCAGCACGAGTGACAGTGATAATAGTTTCGAGAGGAATATCACATTAAGATCACACCAAAAGCGTAATGAACGAGAAAATAATTTTATGTGTGTTCAGATTTCAGATCCACTGACTGTCAAAGAGGCTTTGTCTAGCTCTGATGCTCATTATTGGAAACAAGCAATGGATGAGGAGTATCAGTCCCTACTTGAAAATAATACTTGGGAAATGACTTCTCTGCCAGCTAACAAGCGTCCCATCCCTTGTAAGTGGGTTTTCAAGAGAAAGACAAATGAAAATGGAGAAATTGTTAAATATAAGGCACGGCTGGTAATAAAAGGCTGCTCACAAAAACCTGGAATAGACTATACTGAAGTATTTTCACCAGTCGTAAGACATGCTTCTTTAAGATACCTATTTGCCCTGGCTGTAAAATATAATTTAGATATCTGTCAGATGGATGCAGTGTCGGCTTTTCTTCAAGGTGACATTGAAGAGGAAATTTACATGATGCAGCCACCTATGTTTGAGAAAGATAACCTAGTCTGTAGATTGAGAAAATCACTGTATGGTTTAAAACAAGCGAGCAGGCAATGGAACAAGAAGCTTGACTTTACACTTAAGCAGATGGGGTTATTACAGTCTAAATTGGATCCCTGTATTTACCATAATATTGTGAGTGATAAAGATATGATTATTCTCGCAATATATGATGATGACCTAGTATTGTTTACAAACAATGAAGAATCAAAACAACATATTCAAGAAGAGCTGCATAAACAGTTCAAGATTAAGGATTTAGGTGATATAAAATATTGCATTGGTATACGTGTAGAAAGAGATAGGTCTAGAGGGATTATATATCTAGATCAAAGAAAATACATCCAAGAAGTGTTAATAAAGTATAACATGTCTGACTGTAAAAGTGTTCAAACTCCAATAGATTTAAATTCAAAGATTGAACGTAAATCTGAAGAAGATAAAATCCTAAATGATGAGCCCTATCAGGAGATAATTGGGTGTTTGTTATATGTCTCACATATTACTAGACCGGACATTTGCTTCGTTATAAATATGTTAAGCAAATATAATAACAAGCCTAAGATGAGGCACTGGATTGCTCTAAAGCGCGTCATGCGTTACTTGAAGGGTACGCTAGATTTTAGATTAAGTTTTAAGCAAAACATGGCAGAAGCAATGAGTCACGGATACTGTGACGCGGATTGGGCGAGTTCTGAAGATGACCGGCGCTCCTGCACAGGTTACACATTTTTGTTCCAGGGAGGAACAATCAGTTGGAACTCCAGGCGTCAACCTACTGTAGCACTTTCTACGACGGAGGCTGAGTACATGTCTTTGTCGGCGTGTGTACAAGAAGCTATGTGGCTGAAACAATTTCAAGAAAGTCTATGGCCGGAGCTGAAGAATGAAGCCTTGGTGATCTATAGCGATAACCAAAGTTCTATAAAACTTTCAGGTTCTGATGGATATCACCCCAGGACCAAGCATATTGATGTGAGGCATCACTTTATTCGGAATAAGGTGCTGGAAGGGGCTGTCGAGGTGCGCTACGTGCAGACGGACAAGATGGTCGCAGATGCTCTTACAAAAGCAACATCTTATTTGAAACTGGCCTTTTGTTCATCTAAAATGGGATTATGTTTAAGGGAGGATGTTGGAAATAAGTAAACATAATAAGTATCTGAACTAATTGCAAATGTCAAAGTAGTTTGCTGTTTACCCACTTGTGGCGCCACTTTATTTAGCTGTCATATTTATTGTTTTTTAAAAATCGTCTGTTATGTTCGTTGGTTATTCCTTTTAAATACATTGAACCGTTAACAAGTCTATTCCGGAGTATTATTTCCTCAGTCATTAGTGTTCGATTTTCCTCTTTTAAACTCTGCGCACCACCGTGCAACCGTAGGGTAAGAAGGAACGCGAACCCTTGATGTTTTTTGTAAATCTAAATGAACTTGCTCAATAGTATTTTTTTTCAAGCAGAGGTATTTAATCACCGCATGATCTTAAATTTCCTCCATTTTTACCGTCTGGTCCCGACACGATGAAATCAATGTGTTCTATTAAAAAAAAAACAAACGACTGTCAAGTTATTTTTTTTTATTTTTCATAGCAGTTACATGGGCTTTGCTTGCCAGTACTTTTTTATTTCTTTGCTATTGAATTAACATGTCATTCTCATTATTTATTGAACACCCCTCGTACACAGTATAAAAATGAAAATCGTTACAATATGCAATTCAATTATGAAAGTAAATGATTTTTTCATACCTAAATTGTAAAATGTAAAGATTTTGATTTATAAAGTGTATGTTTAAATAAAAAGACACGTCAAAATTGTTTACCATCTTTTAAGTACCTATCGGTCTCTAGTATAGACCTATTGATGAGTTCGCGGATTTTGGACGGGCTCTAGGCCTTTCGACAAGATCTAGGCTTATTGACAGGCTCGGGGCTTTATGACATACTCGAACACAATTTATGCCTATTGACAGACTCGAGGACATTTAACACGCTCTAGACCTTTAGACAGACTCGCCTTAGATAAGTTCTATGCATCTTTAGACAGTGACAGGTATAGTCTATCTCGCGCCCTGTCATGAGCATGGTTTCACAGCGACCCGGATTGGTGCGCACGGGACCCGCTCCGGGTCGCTGTGAAACGATGCACTAGTTCAGCGGTTCTTAACCTTTTTCCTGGCGACCCAAAATTCAAAAATATTAGAAGCCCGCGACCCAATCAACCATGCGGTTTATTTTTCAAAAAGTCGCGCGGGTCTTGCGACCCATCGCAATATGGCCCGCGACTCAAATTTGAGTACGATGGGAGGTTAAGAAACGATGCTCTAGTTCAGGGGTCACCAAATGGCGGACCACGGTCCGCATACGGACCGCCGACCCATTGTATGCGGACCGAAAAAATATAATCTTCTTTCATCTTCAAGATTTAATGGTCAATAGTTTGAACCAATTCCACTCAAAACTTCAGACAGATAGTCAACAATAAAAAATCTCACTATTTCTCATTGATTTGTAATTTCCGTAATTAGGTGCCCTTGTTCATTTTTTTTATTAAATGTGTGGACCGCGAATGTCATTTCATTTTTTTAAATGGACCCCGAGCGAAACTAATTGGTGACCCCTGCTCTAGTTCCTCATTGTGCGCCCATAACAGCCCGTACGGGTCTCCCGGACAGCTGTGAACACAGCCTAAGGCTCTAAACGCATTGACAGCGGTAGCGTATGAACGGAACGTTTTTTTCCCGGCCGGTGTTTTGTGCGCCCTCTTCCGTATAATTTCGAATGTTATATGCCCGCTTCCGCTGCCAGTGCATTTGGAGCTTAAGGCCTCTTTTCCACGGACGGTTTTTAGTCGTAAAAATATGGTTAATAAACCCGTGGAAAAGAGGCCTAAAGACTTTCCTTTATTTTTTAAGAGAAAACTGCCACTGAGGTGAGTGTCATATTAATTGCTTGTGTCATTGTGTGTATGTGAATGTATGTGTTTCATGTGTTAACATTTTTTTTATTGATTAACGTTGTCATATAACGTCAAGGTGTGGCCCGTTTAGACTAAGAATTAAAGATGGAATCAGACGGTTATTTTAAGTAATTTTCGTGTTTCATTGTGCATCTTTCACTAAAAATGTGAATTAAAAGTGAAAATAAAATAATTCGAGTGAACTGTCTGATTCTAGCTTCATGTATCCTTTAAGTGACAGGCTAGCAACCTGTCACTGTTATACCTCTAATATCTGACTTTAAACCTAAAATTATACTAAAAAACGGCTGTGATATAGTCATAGTTTTGTCTATGTACAGTTTCGTGCGCTCTGCCTACCCCATTCGGGAATACAGACGTGATGTATGTATTTAGTAAGAAATTAATAGCAATTGTGTCATGTATATGACGCACTTTATTGTATCAATTTCTCAAGAAATCTGATATAAAAATCTGTTTGTGTGTTATGTTTGTGTAAAGAGTGCCCATGCTCGAGCGAGTACAGTCACGAACCGGGATTGTTGAGCCACTTGCCACTGTTCGCAATTTAGACGTTGTTTAATCAATGACGGTTGTGAACGACTAGATGTCAGCTATTGGATTAGTATTACACGACCAAGTTACAAACATAGGTACCTAAATGGCTCAACAATTCTTGTTCGCGATGGTACGTTGACTTTATCCTTTTTTTTTTTTCAATGTACGGTACCTAAATTGTAATGTGTGATGTTTGCAGCGAGCGCGCACACCGGCGAGCACGGAGTGGATGAGTATCCTGACATCAGTGGTATCACCAACGCAAGGGTAAGTTGGCAACACTATCTGTCACCACAAATCTTCGAAATAATAGCAGCATAATAAAGTTAATGACGATAGTATAGGATCCCGATATACAACGACCTTCACCGAGCTGGTTAATGGAACTCGCGGTATCTATTTCGATATAAGGGCTTATACACAAAACCGCGATGCGATGCGACGCCGCAAATTCGCAAAATCCCGGCAATTTGTATGGTTAGTTTGAGTATCGAGTTCGCAAGTTTTTGCGATGCGACGTCGCATCGCGGTGTTGTGTACAAGCCCTAAGTCTGTGATAATGAAGGTAGTTCACACGCTCGAACGTTAAGTAAGTAAACACTTTGATCTAACCTAACCTAACATTAACCCTCCGCAGGAAGCCATGCGAAAGATGACCGAAGAGGACAAGCGCAAGATCCTGCAGCAGGTGGAGCTGTTCCGGCGCGAGAAGATGACGTTCGACAACGAGGTCGGCAAGTGGGACGACGCCGGCAACGACATCATCACGCTCGCCAAGCACATGTGCATGATCATGCTGGAGATGACTGACTTCACCAGGTAGGTCTTTAGGTTCCAATGCTTTTGGGAGGTTACAGGAGTTTTGACGGGCTCTAGGTCTTTAGACACTCGACAACTTTGGAAAGACTCCAGGACTTTTGAAAGACTCCAGGACTTTGGAAAGACTCCAGGACTTTTGAAAGACTCCAGGACTTTGGAAAGACTCCAGGACTTTTGAAAGACTCCAGGACTTTTGGCAATGTCTAGACTTTTAGACACTTGAGGACTTTGACAGGCTCCAGGACATTTGACAGGCTGTAAGACTTTAGATACTCGAGGACTTCCGACAGACTCGTGCACTCTGACATGAACTGGGCCTTTAAACAGGCTCGAGACAGGCTCTTGGTCTTTAAAGAGACTCTAGGGGGCCTTTAGGCAGTCGGAGACTTTGGATAGAGTCTAGGCCTTGATACAGACTGTTGGCCGCAAGATGACCGAGGAGGACAAGCGCAAGATCCTGCAGCAGGTGAAGCTGTTCCGGCGCGAGAAGATGACCTTCGACAACGAGGTCGGCAAGTGGGACGATGCTGGGAACGACATCATCACGCTCGCCAAGCACATGTGCATGATCATGCTGGAGATGACAGACTTCACCAGGTAGGGAGGCTTTTGGCAGGCTCCAGGAAATTAGCCAGGCAATAGGACTTTAGACCGACTCTAGGCTTTTGGACAGACTCCATGATTTTTGGCAGGCTCTAGGCCGTTAGACACTGAAAGACTGTCGACATTATGGGATTTTTGACAGGCTCTAGGCTTTTTGACAGACTCCAGGACTTTTAGACAGACATGAAGACTTTTGACAGACTCCAGGAGTTTTGGCAGGCTCTAGGACATTTGACAGGCTTTAGGCTTTTTGACAGAGTCCAGGACTTTTCACGGACTCCAATCCTTTAGACACTTGAGGACAGACTCTGACACTCTGGCAGGAACTGAGCCTTAAAAGGGCTCAAGACAAGCTTTTGGTCTTTAGAGAGACTCTAGGGGGCCTTTAGGCAGGGTCGGAGGCTTTGGATAGGGTCTAGGCCTTGATACAGACTGTTGGCCGCAAGATGACAGAGGACAAGCGCAAGATCCTGCAGCAGGTGGAGCTGTTCCGGCGCGAGAAGATGACCTTCGACAACGAGGTCGGCAAGTGGGACGATGCTGGGAACGACATCATCACGCTCGCCAAGCACATGTGCATGATCATGCTGGAGATGACTGACTTCACCTGGTGGGTTCTGGATCTTTTGACAGGTTTTGGCAGGCTCCAAGAGATTTGTAAAGCTCCAGGACTTTTGACAGGGTCTAGGTCTTTAGACACTCGAGGAAATTTCGACAGACTCTGGGACTTTTGACGGGCTCTAGGACTTCTGGCACTCTCTTTTCACAGGCTCTAAACTTTTTGGTAAGTTCTAGGCCTTTAGACACCCGAAGACTTTTGACAGGCTCCAGGACTTTTGACAGAATCCAGGACTTGGTAGGCTCTAGGCCGTTTGACGGAGTCGACAATTTTTGGCAGGCTCTAGGTCAGAAGTTTCCGAATTTATTTTGTCTACTGCCCACTTTTATAATAAATATTTTGGGGATCAATGCTGACCTAGACAGATCTAGACCTTTTGACAGGCTTGGGACCTATAAAGAAGCTCTAGGCCGTTTGACAGACTATTGGCCTTTAGACAAGGTTCAGGGCTCTTAGGCATTCTTACATATTCCAAGCCTTATGACAGGCTCTAGGCCTTTAGACAGCTTCCAGGCCTATATCCATGTAGTTATATGTTCAAGTTTTTATTTAGTTGTTCTGTTTCGTTGACAGAGGGCGCGGTCCCCTCAAGACCACGATGGACGTGATCAACGCGGCCAAGAAGATATCCGAGGCTGGCACCAAACTCGACAAGCTGACGCGCGAGATCGCCGAACAAGTGAGTACAAACTATATAAGCTTTTGTCTACATTTCATCATCATCATTTCAACCATAAGACGTCCACCGCTGAACTTATGCCTCCCCTTTAGACTTCCATAAGTACCTGTTGGAAGCGACCTGCATCCAGCGTTTTCCGGCGACTATTATCAAGTCGTCTGTCCATCTTGTAGGTGGACGTCCTACGCTGCGCTTGCTGGTCCGTGGTCTCCACTCAATAACTTTTTTGTCCACTTTTACCATGTTTTAATAGTTAAATTTTTATTTTTACACTTGTAACGTAAAACCTGGAAACGGTCTAATGCCACGAAAGGGTCGATCGCTGTTTAGGAAAACTTTGATGACACATATTTTTTAACCGACTCCAAAAAAAGGAGGAGGTTCTCAATTCGTCGGGATCTTTTTTTATTTTATTTTTATGTGTGTTCGCTGATTACTCGAAGACGCCTGGACCGATTTGGAAAATTCTTTTTTTGTTTGAAAGGATATAGTTTCCAGGTGGTCCCATTGTCAGCATATCTTGACCTGATGATGGAATATGAGGGAAATCGAGGGCAACCCTCAAATTTTATGGGCACAGGTCATGTTTTTAGTACATTTTTCAAAGCTACACCAGTATTTACGTTTGGCAGTAAAAAAAAATGACTGAGCTGATGATGGAAGGTCAACTCCTTAATGCTTAGGAGTTAAAGGATAATTCTTTCAATACTGAATGCACCTGCAGACTGGAAATTATAATTTCAGTAATTAGTCAGGCCTGCTGGTGATGGAAGGTCACCCTTATTAGACAAATGCTTTCATTATAGCCCAAATTTGAAGTCGGTTTTTTTGTTTAAAATTATTTATTTATAAAATAAAATGAGAAACTACTCAAATTATATTTTAAAATTTTAAAAGTATCTATGATAGTATAGTGTATGATATCGTTACGGATTTCATTATCACCCTGTATTATTATACTGTACGTATTGCTCTGGTATGTCTCTCATTTATAAAATTTATTATATCGCAGTGCCCGGAATCGTCGACGAAGCAAGATCTGTTGGCGTACCTCCAGCGCATCGCGCTGTACTGCCACCAGATACAGATCACCAGCAAAGTGAAGGCCGACGTGCAGAACATATCGGGAGAGCTCATCGTTAGCGGGGTGAGTGGTAGGGTAGATAGGGAGTGATAAAGATAGGTGGAAGGTAGCTAGGTGGAGACTTTGGGTAGGTGAAAGTTAGCGAAGTAGAGAAGCAAGATAGGTGAAGGTTGGGACACAGGGTAGGTGAAAGATAGTGTGATAGAGACACAGGGTAGGCGTATGATAGCGAGGTAGAGACGCATGGTAAGTGAGGGTTGGGACGCAAGTTAGGTGAAAGATAGCGAGATAGAGATACAGAGATATAGAGACGCAGAGTAGGTAAAATTTAAAATTTTGCGAGATGTACATACACACTTTAAGTGAAGTTTACTAGTCTTCGTTTAATATCAGATGACCAATTTTATACAATACACCTATTGCCGGAAGTCGGCTTGCTGCCAATTACGCGCACGCCGGGAACCGGTCCAATGGTCTAAGGTCTACCTTTATACACTTGAATTTTGACACTCGCTCACTTTCTCATTTACCGTTACAGCTGGACAGCGCGACGTCCCTCATCCAGGCAGCCAAGAACTTGATGAACGCTGTCGTCCTCACAGTCAAGGCTTCCTACGTCGCATCTACTAAGTACACCCGTCAAGGCACCATCGCCGTAAGTCCGCCTTTTACTATTACCACTCACATTCTGATAACCAAGCAGCGGAATTTCTAAGGGGCGTCCATAAATTATGTGAGGTGTTTAAGGGGGGCAGGGGTCGAGTCAAATCTCATCTAATCTTACGTTGTAGGGAGGGAGGTTACGGCAAATATCGCGCAATTTTTTTTCTTGTTTGAAACAAAAAAAAACTACTATTTTGTCAATTTAATGGGGTCTTAAAAACCGACGTGTGGATGGCGCTTTATATTTGACACTTTAAGAGTGTATCTTGGGATAAAGATAAAGACGAAGACTTCGGATAAAGACGAAGAAAGATAAAGATATTTTTTTGAAGTTGCGACATTTTTCTTTTACTTCTTTTCAAATCATTTTTTTATTTTTACAATAATAATCCAACGTGTTTACGTAAGAAATCCACATTTTGAAAAATCTCACGTGAGGTTGGATTCTCACAACATCTCAGCAGGTGGATCTCACAGGAGGGTCAAAAAATTGTAAAAAAACACCTCACGTAATTTACGGACGCCACCTAGGGTGACGGCACCAGTTATGGACGGTTTAAGTTGACAAGCACCAGTGATGGACACTTCACTCATAATTTAAAGACCACAGAGTTGTGAATTGATTGTTGTAAAATAAATGACTTTTCCTTAGTGGGTAGTAAATAAGAGTCATTGTCCATTACTGGTTCTATGTCCATTACTGGTGCGGTCACCCTAATAGCAAATATCAAACATCAAAGGGATTGAACATAAGTTTTATGGACTGTTCCAGTTATCGATGTTGTCGAATTATCTCCTTATAACATTATCCAGTCACATTTGACCTCTTTGATAAGCTATTTGCATCTACTTCAACTCCTGAACACTTAACTATCGTGTACAGTCAAGGAGATTGATACCTGTGTCACTTTGTACCTTTTCATAGTGAGTTTCATATTGCTTTGATTAGTAGAAAGTATGGTATGTCACAGTGACATTTCTTGTGAAAAGGTACAAAGTGGCACAGTAATCAATTTCCTTGACTGTACAATTTGCCTTCTGTAAAATGTACGGCCTGCGTTGAAGCTTTCGGCATTGAATGGAAAGCTTATGGCCGATTTAACAGAATAAGGTACCTTTTCTACCATTTGTTTCGTTTTTCTTACTCCATAGGCTTAGCACTACTTATCATTATCTGACATCTATAATCTATACTCAGGGAATTGAAATAATATCTGGAACTGTATAGTAAAACTTGAAAAGATTAATTCAAATACACTAATATTGTTTGTTATAATAATGATCTCAATTCTTGAATCACAAAACGGACTTTTTTTGTAATATTCAATTCAAGGTAAGAAAAGGTACACTTAAAAAAATGCCCTTATGAAGCTTATGGCCAGATATAAATTTAACTTGCAACTATCCTGAAGGAATGGCATTGAAAGTATATATTATCTACCTGCTGACTTGTATATAATATAATTATTTAGTTTTACACGCTCAAGTCCTTTATCTCACATATTTTTCTAGTCCTAATGTTTTCAATATATCTCCATAAGTTTAACACATAGAGGACAGACCAACTAGAGAAACAATGATGGCCACCCAGTTCCGCAAACCGTCAGTTTATTTCAAGTTACAAACTGTCACAGAAACTGTAAAGAGCCAATAACCATAGAGGAAAAAGCCACTGCGTTACGCGCGATCTTGGGCCGGCCAATAAGAGCACAGCGAACGCCGCCATGCTTTGGCGGAATCGTCTTCGAACAAATTCAATGACATTAGTACTCTATCGGTTCTGTCCTCTATAGTTTAACATTATGAAAACTTTATTGAAATGTTATTTATATACATTAGGATAACTAAATATGTGAGACAAGATATGATTGAAATATTATAATTGCTTAGTGATATTATAGCTATGCATAAGTATTATACCTACATATGCTTAAGAACATAATATGTTATGCCTCCCCGGAACAGAATTATGTAAGTTGTAGTCATTTTCAGGATTTTTTAATGGAATAACCTTAGTCATTGCAAGGCAGTAGTTGCAGGTAAAACGTTAAAAATGATCTCAAAATAAGCCATAATGTGTTTGTAAAAAATGGTTCTCTGTACAATTTATGTGCGAAATCGAAAAGAATATCGTGTTTTTATTTCTTGTAATAAAATTTGGAACAAAAAAAAATTGTTCTGCCATTTAAAATTCGTACAAAATGAATTATTTACCAAATAATGTTCCCTGGACAGTTATTCTATCTGTAGATTGAATAGACTTAGATCAAACAATAATTCGTCACTTAAATGTTACTTGAAATGTGTTCGATGAAATGAAATGAAATGAAACAAGAGACACCCAATAAAAAGGTAGAACAATGTTACTGCTCGCACAATTCAAGTAAATAAATAATTAAGTTGCAATTAATTATACGAGTCTACAAAAAGTGTAGTATTTTAAGCAAAAGTATTAAAAGTCTTGTTTTTTTTTTTACCTATGCAACTAATGTCTTGCAATACGTACGTGTTTAGAGTAGTGCAATTATTATTTTCTTAAAAAAAAAACAGGTTAGTACTAAATGTATTCGATTTATGTTATTGTCGTTTTTAATTTGATTATGTACACAGCCAAAGAATTCAATACTGATGCCACTTGGTCCTTTTCATAAATCAAGACGATATGGATTGTATTGTGAAAAGGTTCGAAGTGGCATAGATATCAAAAAAGAGAAAGTTTAAGGTCTGGGGCCTATTATGTTTATTTGAATTTTTGATATTCGGGCATTTAAAATGCCGGCACTTTTTAATTTTTTGTTTAAGTGTAGAATTATTATTTTTTAACTTTCTTTGTGTGTCCACTCTTAGTCTTATTTCACATGCTTTTTCAGATCGGACCACTGGTTCAAATTTTACGGTCAATTTTCAGCCACCTTTTACGAGTATAAGTACTTATATTTTTGCTCTTGCATGCTAAATAGACTATGGGTGCATTCAACATTCAACCCAATAGAATAAAATTTAGTCTTAAAATAATCACTCTTTACTCAGGGGTAAATGACCCTAAGAAGCAGTCCACATTGTATTTTACTCGCATGGCTTTATTTAGTTATGTGTTTAGTTTATAGTCTGACTAGGACAATACATACCCCGCAATAATAGTGTGTGATAAACTGATAAATAATGTCACGGTGAAAAATTCACTGTGACTAAATACTAAATATCGACATTACAAAATCGCGGTGGTCGTTCCTTCTGAAAATAATATTGCCCTCACACTCGCACTTGAGCACGTGCGTCGCACAATTAAATTCGAGCGTTGACCTGCTCCTATCTGTCTCTGTCGCACGCGTACTATTGCCCTCACGCTAGTACTTGAGCATATGCGTTGCACTGTGTAAGCGTGAGGACAAAAAGGGGCAGCGCAGACGACAGACTTATTGTGCGATCGAGTCTGCGGCGCACAAAAAGTCTGCGTGGATTGTATGCATTGTACGCCGAACTTTTTGCGCATCTTGTGCGTTACTGCATATAATTCCATAGGTTCTATTTTCACAGACTAAAAAGTCCGTCGCGGATAGTCTGTCGTCTGCGCAGGGCCTACTGCACGCGTGCGACCATTGAGGATAGAACCTATAGAGTACTAATGTCATCTTGGTTGTTCAGAAATTATTCCGCAAAACAATTGAAGTGATCGCTGTGCTCTTATTGGCCGGTCCAAGATCGCGCGTAACGCTAGTGCCTTTTTCTCTACGGTTATTGGCTCTGTACAGTTTCTGTGACAGTGACGGTGACGTTTAGTATGTTGAAATCAACAAACTATTTGCGGACCGGGGTTGCGAACATTGTTTCTCTATAGGTTCTATCCTCTATGCGTGCGACAGAGATAGACGCTCAACGCTCGAATTTCTCTGCGATCGGGCTTTAGTAAACTCTAGTATCTCATCCATCCTTTTCCCCCAGTCTCCGATAGTGGTATGGCGCATGAAGGCCCCCGAGAAGAAGCCCCTGGTGCGGCCCGAGAAGCCCGAGGAGGTGCGCGCCAAGGTGCGCCGCGGCAGCCAGAAGAAGCAGCCGAGCCCCGTGCACGCATTGGCAGAGTTCCAGTCGCCCGCTGACAGTGTTTAGGTGAGTTTAGTAGTATGGGTACTTTTTGAGACCGAATAGAGACTTTTTGGAGACTTTTGAGACCGAAAACAGACTTTTTGGAGACTTTTGAGACCAAAAAGAGACTTTTGGAGACCGAAAAGATACTTTTTGGAGACTTTTCAGACCGAAAAGAGACTTTTTGGAGACTTTGAGATAGAAAGAGACTTTTTGGAGACAGAAAGCAGATTTTTAGGAGACTTTTTGGTTGGTAGCATTTTTGGGTAGAAAGCCTTTTTGGGGTGGTAGCCTTTTTAGGCTGGTAGCATTTTTTTGCGGCAGTAGTATCCTTTTGCGGGTGATAACTCTGTCTGAGATCGTTCCTTGTTTCGGGTGGTAGCATTTTTTTTGTGAAATCCTTTTTTGGGAGCAAAAGAAAGGCGTCTTGCGCTGGGTAGCATTACTACGGTAGTAGTTTACTGGGGGTGGTAAAGAAGCCCCTGGTGCGGCCCGAGAAGCCCGAGGAGGTGCGCGCCAAGGTGCGCCGCGGCAGCCAGAAGAAGCAGCCGAGCCCTGTGCACGCGCTGGCAGAGTTCCAGTCGCCCGCCGACAGTGTTTAGGTGAGTTTAGTAATCTAACCTAACGGTTAGGTTAGGTTAGGTTAGGAGACCCTCTTGGCGCGATGAGACCGAAAAGAGACTTTTTGGAAGCGTTTTTGAGGTGGTAGCCTTTTTGGTAGCGTTTTTGGGGTGGTAGCATTTTTGGTAGCCTTTTTGGAAGTGTTTATGGGGTGGTAGCCAATTTGGGTAGACTATTTGGGTAGGTAGCCTTTTTTGGGATCGTAGTCTTTTTGAATGGTAACATTTCTGTAAAGGTTGCCATATTACGGTGGTAGCTTATGCCAAGGTGCGCCGCGGCAGCCAGAAGAAGCAGCCGAGCCCCGTGCATGCATTGGCAGAGTTCCAGTAGGTGAGGATAGGTTAGGTTAGTTTAGACATTTTGGAGAGCGGAAAGATACATTTTGAAGACCGAAAAGAGACTTTTTGGAGACTTTGAGACCGAAAAGAGACTTTTTGGAGACTTTTGAGACCAAAAAGATACTTTTTGGTTTTTGAAGACTTTTTCGAGACCGAAAAGATACTTTTTAGAGACAGATAAGATACTTTTTTGGAGACCGTGCACGCCCTGGCCGAGTTCCAGTCGTCCGTCGACAGCGTTTAGGTGAGATGACACGATAAGAGTTGGGTGGAGTTAGCCTTTTACGGGAGAAGTTTTGTAGAGTGGCAGCCTTTTTGGAATGTCAGACTTTTTAGGGTCGTAGTTTTTTTGGAGTTGTAGCTTTTTCGAATGGAAGTCTTTTTGGGGCTTGTAGCTTTTTGGCTTGGAGGGCAAGCCGATTTGGAATGGTTACCTTTTCGGAGTGAAAGATTTATTGGGGATAGTACCCTTTTGGGAGCAAACACGATTCTGGAGTGTTAACATTTTGGGGGTAGTAGGTACTGTTCCAGGTTGTTAGCCGTTCTAAAAAAACTAACTTTTTTTGGGTGGTATCCTTCTCGGGGAATAGCTTTTTGGGGTAGTAATTGGGGTTGTGCCCTTTTAATAGTTACAATCTTTTTGTGGAATTAAGCTACTTTAGAACATATCCTTTTGGACATTTGTTTGGATCTCCACCACTTTACAACAACATTATTTTATTAAAATAACATCGCAATTTCTTTTTTGTGGTCTTTTTTAATTTTCTTTTTTTTTACAGTGGCAGCCATCGGAAACGTCACATCGTAGAGAATCAAAATAATTTGCTCGATTAGTGCGATAACCCATATTTATATTCCAAAAGTGTGATTTTTTGTTTTTATGTATTGGAAATTGTTCGCTCATATTTGTGTTGAAAATTGTAACGAAATTATTTAACCTTTTTTGACGAGAAATATATACGCGTTGGTACGCTTATAATTATAACGGAGATTTGACACAGATGAACCATTATTGTACTTATCTAAAAATATACCATGAATAAGTAGTAACTTAATGCTATGCATGCAACAAAATAATATATTTTTGTGCCAAATAGCGCCAAAAGGGTCGCACTTAGCATCATATTGCGATAAGCCGCAATGCTGATTTTCAGTGCGAACCTGGAAACTAAAAACTAAAAATTAAAAGTACCAATGCTCGACGCCTCAACGCCCAGCTGATGACACCCATCTGTCACTTGTCTTATTATGACAAGGTTGCAAATGACAAGTACTGGGTCAGTGTCGAGGACAGGGACTTACCTTATGCGTTAAAAACGAACACAAAAAAATGAAGATATACAGCATACAATTCAAGGCCTGATTTACCGTCTTTGTTTCATTTTGAGTCATTCTCATGGTTAACGTACAATATTGAACGCGTATGTATTTCTCTCAAACATTAGATTTAAGCGTATATTATTTTGTCGTAACGAATACAAGGAAAAGTTCGACGATCGAGAAAAGTAGCCTAAACCAGTAAAATAAGGCAGCCAAATTTACAATAACGACGTAAGAGTTTTGTATTCTGTAACGGACGGTTTGCACTGTTGAAGAATCAGTAAATCGCCCCACTGGGCAGATTGGGAACTTCACACGCGAACTCGCAAACGAAATCGTTGTCGACTGCGTGATCGTTTTGAGAACACAAGACGTACAGAACTTGATTAATTTTCCGAGTGTCATTCGTACCATAAATTCACGGGAATTCGTGTTGAATTAAATTTTGCTCCAATCCATGCGAAATGTTTACTCACAACTCTCATAAATAGCTGCACGTTTTCACCATACGAAGTGGTCTCTGATTAATTGAAGTTCACATAGAAATGAAAAAAAAAAATACATACATACAAACATACATACATATTTTCACGCCTGTATTCCCAAATGAGGTAGGCAGAGCACACGAAATGTGACATAGACAAAACCATGCTTAAGACTAGCGTAGTTAGGTTTGCAAAGATGGAAGAGGTAGAATAGTGTCAGGTTGCTAGCCTGTCGCCTAAAAACACGTGTCGCGTAAGTCGCCTCTTACGACATCCACGGAAGAAATGGAAGGGTGTTGTTCTATCCCGACAGCATACGGTAAAAAACCATAACATTTAAAACGGTTTAAAATTGACGGTGAGATGAACGATCTTAGTAACTGGGTCCCGGTTGCGTGAGGAACCCTAAAAATGATTCTCCAACGGTGCAAAGTTTTGTAGATAATAAAAATTATACTAGAATAAATGTAACGAAAAGTATTACGGTTTGTATTACGGTTGTAGGGGTGAGCTGCTATTTTTTATTTTTTTAACGTTATTTAAAAAATATTTTGACATATTTGCTCCCTATAAAAATTGTGAATTATTTGACAATGACACCTTTGTGACTTTTTTCTGAGCAGCTCTCAAAATGTATTAATCAGAATTTTGATAAGACTATATTTAGGAATATTTAAGACATAGCAATACATTATATCAATAGTTATTATTATTTAAAAGTTAATTTAAGTAAAGTTCCTTGGTGCATATGTAAGCTTTTACAATTCTGAAGTAGTAAAAAGTGTTTTTTTTCGTCATGAAACACTTTTTTAAACTTAAAAATTGTCGCTATTTTTCTTATTCTACGGACACAGGAAACTCGGGAATCAAACGACTTTTAACAACATGACGTTTATTATCAGCTATGCCGATGTAGCGAGTCTTTTTTCTTGGTATTTTTTTTTATAACTTTGAGCTGGGATATTTTGGTGTTTTTACCATATATATTTGTAGCTTCTATAACTACATATATGTTTCCGTATTATATTTGATCATATTGGACCCACCGATAAATTATTGCCAATCGTCTTGTCATTTTGATCTGAAAAAAAAGATGAATTATTTTTTTTTGTGATGAAATTCAAATATATTGCACCAAGGAACAACGAGATTCATATTTTAACCTTTTATTAACCATGTTTTTCCGTCCGATCTGCCTGAGTTTTAAAACCGTACCCAAAGATCGACGGATGATGTTTTCTATGGGACATTTTCAGAAAAAGTATACACTACTTTTTTATTGATTGGAACACCTATACCTTATCGGTTTAGGTAGTTAAAACAATGTAAACAATCTTGACGTGTCTTTTTATTTAAACGTACACTTTATAAATCGAAATCTTTACATTTTACAATTTAGGTATGAAAAAATCATTTACTTTCATAATTGAATTGTATAGTGTAACGATTTTCATTTTTAGACTGTGTTTTTCAACAAAAAGACATGTCAAGATTGTTTATATTGTTTTAACTACCTAAACCGATAAGGTATAGTAACGATGTGCGAAACACCCTGTACAATACTTTGAAGTTTGATATCAACAGTTTTTGGCAACGCTTTTGGCGCAGAGCTTGGTATAAGAATGGCAATCTTGGTGTAAAGCTCGTCACACATTAAGCAGATACGGTAAGATATCTGTTACAGAACATATATCTGTCAATATCGCTCCCTATACAATTCAATGAGCTACCACACACTGCGCAGATTTACCGTCAGGTATCTGTTGACACCGACATATGGAAAAATGGCATTTATACGCAGATAAAATATTATCGTATATGCGTAGTCTGTGACGGGCTTTACTCTGTGACCGGACAGATCGGACGAAAACTATTATTGTGATTATTTTACATACTCTTAAAAATAAATTATTATTGCTCATAGTACTGTAGTTTAATCTAACTTTGTCAAAGGCAATGTGTGCGAGTTTTGTCGTACTATGGCGCCACCTATCGACGAATAGCCGAACTAAACAATCCTACATCGCGCCAACGAGTTTCGAAGATCGGTTGCAATGCTACTTCCAACTTTCTCTCTGTGGACTTCGGTCCCCAGGCGTAAGATCTGCCTGCAGAGATCTCTATTGGAATCACGGGGCAGTGTTCTGCTACAGTCGCGAACCGGGATTGTTGAGGCACTTGCCACTGTTCGCAATTTAGACGTGTACTCAATGACCGATGTGACCGACTAGATGTCAGCTATTGGATTAGTATTACACGACCAAGTTACAAACATAGGTAAGTGGCTAACAATCCCTGTTCGCGATGGTGCATTTAATGCGCATAAAACTCGCATGCATTGTAATTAATTTTACATACTTGTGCACTGTTTATTTCACGAAAATGAGAGTGAGATCTCTCTATTGGAGTCCTTTGGTGACCTTGACTTGATAACTGAAACTTCACAAGTGAATTTTTTCGTAACATTAATGTCACTGATTTAAATTCACGCCTATAATTTCGGAATGTAATTCCGTCTAAAGCATTTATGTTTATAGGTGTTTCAATACTAAAATAATAATGTAGCTGGGCGTACATTCGAGCGTTTCAACCGTCTCATTCATCTGGACACTTTTCTGTGAAAATGGAAGAGTATTCTGATACCGTCGTTTTGTCATCTATTAGAGGAACAGGAGTTCTTAACAAATAGCCAAAAACGAAATCAAAATCTGCAGCAGATTCACAAAAAATGTAGCCAGATGAATGAGGCGGTTGAAACGCTCGAATAATCGCCCAGCTGTCATTTTGGTGTAGTTGCTTCCTGTCCATTTGCTGATAGCACAATCTTGTCAAAGGTCTTTCAGATAGTACTAAACTCAAATACTTGCGAGATTTTTCATACTAACGGTGCATAGGTTTGTAAATTATATTTATAACGTATAATAAGACACTAAAAGGTATCCTAGAAACGGTTTCATGAGACACAGAATACATAGGAAATTAAATTTAAAACTGCTGAGTTGTAAGGCAAGGGCAGCACGCAGCTGCAAAATCGTTTATTGTACGGATTTTAAAATGTGCACATCCGCATAATATTAGCATTTTTTTGCGTATGCAGATAGCGAATTTTATGCGGAAGGAACGAATTTGCGACAACACTAGTATACAGTACCTATACTAGAGACCTTTAGGTACTTCAAAGACAGTAAACAATCTTGACGTGTCTTTTTATTTAAACATACCTACACTTTATAAATCAAAATCTTTACATTTTATAATTTAGGTATGAAAAAATCATTTACTTTCATAATTGAATTGTATAGTGTAACGATCTTCATTTTTAGACTGTGTATTTCAATAAAAAGACATGTCAAGATTGTTTACCATCTTTTAAGTACCTAAAGGTCTCTAGTATATGTAGCCACATTAATGTATTGCGCGGAGTCATAATTTCAGATTTGACCATATAGCAACATTCGATAAAGATGCCAAGACATATACGAATAATAATACGATAAATTATACGTGAAAGAAAAAAAATGAGTAGATCATTCCTTCAATTGCCTTCAAACGTGCCGATAATCCACTGCATGATATAAATGGCAACTCAGTAGTGATGTAGGCAGTGTCTCATGAAAGACCGGGAGGGTTTTTGAAAGTACTTGGTTCTGTATTGCCATTGAACAATATGTCCATTTACATATTGTTCATTGGCAATACAGAACGGCGAATGGTGGTTTAGTAAATTACCAATAAATAAAAAAAAATCTAGCCACTTTCCGCTAGAGATTTGCGTGGATACGTAGCGAAGGATGTTTGAAATGAAGCAATAGAATGGCTTCGCAATCATGCCTCTTAGAAATGGTCGTTTTGGCATTGCGCCGCCTTGCACATGCCGACAAAGTACGCCGCGCTGCGTAACGAAAGCGATACTGGAGCTGGTTGGAGAATGGTTCATTTCAAACCATAGAAGACAGACCAACTAGAGAAACAATGATGGCCACCCAGTTCCGCACACCGTCAGTTTATTTCAACTTACAAACTGTCACAGAAACTGTAAAGAGCCAATAACCATAGAGGAAAAAGCCACTGCGTTACGCGCGATCTTGGGCCGGCCAATAAGAGCACAGCGAACGCCGCCATGCTTTGGCGGAATCGTCTTCGAACAAATTCAATGACATTAGTAGTCTAGTTGGTCGGTCCTCTATGTTTCAAACATATCTCTGGTGGACACATAGCCTTATTATCCCACGGCTAGGCATAAGCCTCACAGTATGACATGGTTTGGGAACTTCGCACTGAATTACTTCGTCGTTGTGCCTACATTCGTGCCATGTCTACTTAATACTGGTTTGCGAGTCTTAGCCTGGCTTAGGCCTTATGGCCTATTTGACTGGAATAAACCTCAAGGGAAGTACTTTCAAAAATAACTGCATCAAATTAAAGACAAGTCAATAATTAATATGAGTAGTGATTCGTATCTGAAAGCGTTTTGTAAGGAATTTTGCAGTTTTTACCAGTTTTCTACAAACTTTACGATTTATCTACGTAGAACAATAAAATGTGTAATCTTTTGTTTTGTTTTATTTTAATACAACCCCCTTCCTTGTGACGGTGTAAATCCGCCACTGCAGTGGTCGGCAATGAAGTTGGCAAGATTTAAGTGGTGGGGGAATTTACCCTCACCAAATCTTGCATTTTTTATATGGATATTTCTAAAACATTGGCACCCTTAAACTCTTACCAAGTAGGCCTTGCACAGACGACATACTTTTTAGTCTGTGAAAATAGAACCTATGGAATTATATCCAGTAACGCACACGACGCGCAAAAAGTCCGGCGCACAACGCATACAATCCACCCAGAGTCGATCGCACAAAGTATGTCGTTTGCGCTGCCCCTTAGGCTCAATTCACACACGTGATATTCTAACCCGACACCACGTAGGTAACAAAATTTACTAGTATTAAGCTCCAATGTGAAATAAAAAAAGCCATGTAATCAATGAGATTTATTTCATAGGTACTTAAACAACAAATTTCTAAACTTAACAAAATACTAGAACTAATTAAATGCACTTAAGTTGGTAGTCGAACAGATAAAAAAAAAAGTTACACTAGACCGCCGTCACTTATGGCCCTGCGCAGACGACAGACTATCCGCGACGGACTTTTTAGTCTGTGAAAATAGAACCTATGAAATTATATGCAGTAACGCACACGACGCGCAAAGTCCGGCGCACAATGCATACAATCCACGCAGACTTTTTGTGCGCAGATTCGATCGCAAAAAGTCTTGTCGTCTGCTCTGCGCCTACGGCTGCAGCGTGTTTACACTTTTGCGATCATCACATAAAGCAAATAAAGCTAATTCAGATTTTTTATGCTAAACATCGATTTCATTGAAATTTCGACGAGTTTTGACAATGGAGAGACAGGATTACGCCTCAAAAAAAATTTTTTTTAATAATAATTTTACTGTAAAATTATTCAGCGCCACGCACGACAACCTGTTGTTATTTCGCAACGCGCCGCAGGCCGACGACGACAATGTGTCGTTAACCTTTTGACCGCCAGGGCGCGAAGTAAAACGCTGTGCTCCTAACGCCAAAGACGTGAGTCGGCTCTTAGATAATGCTTGTTTTTTTCCGAATGGTGCTGTATTATTTTATTTAAATTAGGTATAAAATAACTTACACTACCTATAAATAAAGTAAACATAGAAAAAATGTTGAAGCGTTTTATATTTCATTGTTCTCGCGCAATAACTTCGGCCCGCCATATAACATCGTGGCGTCACGGGCACTGACTTGCGATGACGTGATATGGTGTCTTTGGCGGTCAAAAGGTTAAAATGTAGCAAAATGCGAGGTGGCGCGGAGTATGGTTCGGCAGTAAGCGCGTGGTGCTGAAGGTGTTAACAAATCCTGCTTGTTTGTCAAAAAACAATCCATTAATATATTTTTTTATATCACCAGTTGTCTGATATAAGGCACTGCTAGTCTGGAAGTCCATAACTGTCTTACTGTAAATGTTTAACAAGCCAACATCACACTATACTTTATTCTATACAAAAGAGAACATCCTCCATTTTGAAACTTATAAAAAAACTTACTCTACAACTATACGACTTTGTACTGGTACTAAGGTTCAACACAAGCAATGGAATAAAATGTAGTCTTGAAAAAAAACTCTGAATGTCCATTCGCTTAGAAATGGTCGCCTTGGCATTGCGCAGCCTTGCACGTGCCGTGTACCAAGGACGCCGCGCTGCCTACAAGTAATAGATATCGAACATTAAACTACCGTAAGACACATTCTTCAAATATAAAGATAACTGAGGTTTTACATTGAGATTAGCACATGTATCAGGGTTGATGGCGATTCATCTAGGAATCGCGGCGACTGCTGCCAAACGCACACTGCGCGCCATCGCTCTGTTCGCGAGACTGTTCGTGCTCGACGTTCGATTGAAAACGTGAGTTATCTGTGTTTTTCAAGATGATACTGAAGCTATTGTAATAAGATGATGACTCTGACACTTGAATGATGAAGTGTGTATAAGTAGGTACAATATATTACATTTACTCGTATTTTTAACTAAAATTGGTATTCGCGTGTATTATTTATATTTCATAGTGTTCTGTCCATTTCTAAGTGAATGCACCTTACAAGGTCTACACATGAATCAATCAACCTTAATTCTCTTGCTGGCATGCTCCGACTCCTCCCCAAAAGCGATTTCTTCCAGGTCTCTCTTCACTGAGTTCCGTCTTTCAACGTTAGCATCTATGTTCTCCTTGTCTTTGGTTTTTTTACCCTTGCCCTTGCCTTTTACCCCGTTTTTGGGGTAATATTCCTCTATTTTGTGACTGTCTTCGCCTGAAATCAAGTGAGGTATTTATTTATATTAAATTGCAAGTGGAGTAGGCAGAACACATGAATCATTACATGGACAAAGCTGTTTCCAAGAAAAGACACACAGTGCCATGCCAAGCCATGTCTAATATCTATACTAATATTATAAAGCTTAAGAGTTTGTTTGTTTGTTTGTTTGTTTGAACATGCTAATCTCAGGAACTATTGGTTCGAATTGAAAAAATCTTTTTGCGTTGGTTAGACCGTTTATCGAGGAAGGCTTTAGGCTATATAAAATCACGCTGAGACTAATAGGACCGTAGAAATATTGCAAAATTTGGAAAAAACGGGAGAAATTAGTCACTATTCCACGCGGACGAAGTCGCTGGCACAGCTAGTAAGATAATAAAACTTATATTCACCTGTCAATGGTTCCAGCTCTAGAGTCTCATCTAGTTCCATGTTTTTCGGTTTGTCCACCTCCACCCCTTCGTCATCTGATTCTATTACTTGTTTTTTCGGCTTAGGTTTTGAGCTGGATGCTGGAGATATAGTTCTTAATTTAATTCGATGTTACTTAGATAAAACCATGATTACTCGCCATTTCATAGCCAATCTATACCTGAGACTTTTAGGTACTTGATAAAAGGTAAACAAATAAAGCCAATCCGACAAAGTCAAAAATCATGTAAGGTATGTGTTGGCTACATTAAATACGACAATACAAAAGTGTCGTATTTAACGTAGCAACACATACCTTACGTGATTTTTTACTTTGTCGTGTTTGTTTACCTTTTTTTAACCCATTAATGGTCAAAATGAAACTAGCAGAGATTCATCAAAAATTTGTTGATTTTATAATTAAAGAGGATAAAAGGAATTAGGAAATGAGAAAAAAAAAATTTTTTTTTTTAGGCATTTTTGCGAGTTTTCTCACCTTTTCGGTAGAGTTTGGAGCGACGTTATTGTCGACAAGGTGGAGATTTATTTATTATTATAAAACTGTACCCAATCATATTACATTTAGCGTCAACAATTTAAATTTTTCCCTTAATTTCAAGTGTTCCCAAATTGGCACAGTGACCAAGAATGGGTTAAGTACCTAAAAGTCTGAACTGTAGCATAGTTTTTTATTTTTTTAGAAACAGTTGGAAAAACCTATTTCCTTAATTGCCTTTTACATCATACAACGGAACATTGTATGGAAAGGCTACTCTAAATTACTATTAGAATACAGACACCATTTACTTTGGGCTGACACAATCAAAACACCTACCTGTCTGGCTTTATCCAAACACCTGGCAATGCCATACATACACATACAAAAAATCTGTGTACCATTTTTCTTCTTCAAATTCTCAACTGTGCTACATTCTTTCCAACATTTTGAAAAAAAAAAACTGTTTTACCAAAATAAAAGGCAACAACAACCTACAACATCCCTGGTCCAAACCCACCTCCAGCATCATCCTCACTCTCCGAGTTCCGACAAGTGTCTTTACACATGAAGAAGTTCGTAATCGGCTTCTGCCACTTTGGGGTCTCTCGTGGGCACACGGAGTTGCCCCCAGAGGCACTGCGGCTGGCACGATCACTGCTCCCTACAAGAAAATTAAAAAAAAGAGAAATATGAGTTTAAAGTCAAACTTACATTTCTATTGCATCCGAGAAGGAAAGAATGGAAAAACAATGAACTCCACAAACAAGCTTCGTTTTAATCGCGATAAGCTGTGATAGTGTTGTTGTTCTTACTCGAGGTGAAATAATTATTTAATTACTCAAAACAACTTAGGTACTAAAAAGCAATAACGTTGCAAATCTACTAACCTGAAGCCGCTGAAGAACTCGAAGGAGCGACGCTGCATCTCGCTTTGCTGCTTTTTCCAGAGGAAACTAAAACATAAAACAAGAAAATCAAGGAAATCTAGAAATCATTTTTTTTATATTCCCGCTGTCTTCATGATTGGTATATACCTTTGGCACCGACAGACGCCTTTGTTCTTGCCATGTTTGATTTAATGTGTATATTTTGCTAGTTATAAAGCTACAAATGAAATGCGATTACGGCAAAAACATCACGGAACACAATTCACGCACGAAACAATAGTTTTTTGCTAAACAAATGTGACAGCTGTCATGTCATACTCCGAAGTCTCCGATTGGCGCCAAAATAGTCGACTATCCGAGATACTGTAAATAACGCTTTGAATTACAGAATGTCATCCGCTATCTAGTTATGACAGATATTCTATTGGCGGGGACATTTTTCTTGCTTATTTCTTGCAAGGTATTATTAATAGTAATAATGCCGGCTACACACGTAACCATATATCGCAGTGATCAATCTGTGCACTTGTGCAGACCGATTTGCAGTTTTATCACTCGGGTGTACGCGAATTCGACTTTTCATACACACGCGACGGATAAAACTGTGCAAATCCGTTTGCACATATAAAATCGCTACGGTATATCGTTACGTGTGTAGTCGGCATTAGTAAGGTAATACTTTGCGGAGATTCATGTCGTGAAACTTAGACTTTAACAGTACAGTAACTTTCTAAACCCGCGATCTTCGACTGTTGACAATGACGATGATACGTTAATAACCCTCCAATTATTTATTTCACGTGTTAGAATGATTTTGAGAAAGATAGTAATAAGATAGTCAAGCACTGAGTCGAATGTTTTTCTCAATGAGGACTTTTTTTCTAGTGCCTCGGTCTGCCCGGCGCTGCACGCTGTCTTTGGTTTAGTCTGTGGACAGTCTATTCTATTCTGTGGTGGGTCTATGTTCTGATTTTCTCGGTGATATTCTGTTTCTGTCTGTTCTTTAGATTTAGAATAGAAATTCTTGAATCGTTATGCTAATAATCTGTAAATAAAACTTGCTCTAATCATCTTGAATTCAGTTATTTCTATTAGTGAGACCGTATCGCAAATTATGTCAATGTTGCTGATGCTTTGATGCTATAACCTCGCGCAAACTCAGGTAATATTTTTAACCAAAACCTCTAAACATGTTAACGTTAAACTATCACACATTACTCTGCCCTATTATTACTATTTTTCTTACAAGCCAGTCGATTGCTGAAGGATATAGACAAATAAGTAAATGCAAGTGAAAGTCCGTAACTACCTTCAAATCTTGTAATCAACTTGAGAACTTTGTTTACGTTCTGAATTTTTATCAACGGTATGAATTCGCTGAGTTTAGTGAATTTAGCGGTTCCATTTTCAACGTATTATCCTATGTAGGTCATGTTTTGTGTTGAATGGGAAGCCATTTCGCAATATTTGCTACTTTTATTCTTACAACTTTTCATCAATGACGTAATTTCTATGATAAGTTGTAGAGCTTGCAGATCGTCTTTTGTCTTCCGTTTGTTTTGCGTGATACGGTTAGCAAGAAACAATCTAATAGCATACTTATAAAATATAATCTTGCCTGTATATCCCACTGTCTGGTCTGTAGTCTATACCCATGCCATCTCTCTCAATAGAACCTGGATTTGATCATAATACACTTTGCTTAAGAAGCAATAGAAAACAAATACAATGCCTTAGGGTCATATATTGACTGGAATGTTCTACTGTGACTCAGTAATTTTCACAGTACCCATTTGTGACCTACTTAATACTTTTAAAACCAATCTGGTTCAATTAGGCAAAGTAATACTACTTTTATTTTATAAATGGTAAAATGGGATAGTTGTCTTAGTTCATTTTTATTACATACATACATACATATTCTCACGCCTGTATTCCCAAGAGGGGTAGACAGAGCACATGAATTCAAAAATCCAGTGCCACATTTATTTTTATTTTTATTGTGATCCATATTTTAGGAAACACTGTTTTTGTCAACAGAATAATTGTAATTACCATCACTTCTTAACAGGGTATGGACAGACAGGACACCATATGCTTCTCTTCTTCTGGCATACTTCTCGTCAGTTTCAAAGTACAGTCACTGGCATTAATATCTGCCACATAGAAGCATGCAAAAATATCTAACACATTTTGCTTCCCCTGGTAATATAGTTGTTTCAGATATTTATGCAGCCTTATTCTATTAGGGGGCGTCCATAAATTACGTAAGGTGTTTTTTTCAATTTTCTGACCCTCCCTCCTCCCCTGGTGAGATGTGAGATTTTATTCAACCCCCAACCCCTAAATCTCATGTGAGATTTTTCTAAATGTGGGTTTGTTACATAAACACATTGGATTATTATTGTAAAAAGAAAAAAAACACATTTATTTGAAAAGAAAAAATAAAGTGAATGATGTAAAAGTGTAATTGTTCTTCGTTCCGATACACTCATGAAGTGTCAAACGCAAAACGCCATCCACATCCTCACTTCGGTTTTTAAGACCTTAGGCATCTGGATTAAATGGACCAAAATAGTAGTTTTTTTGTTTGTTTCAAAGAAGGAAAAAATTGCGTGACCTCCCCCCCTAAAACACCTCACGTAATTTATGGACGCCCCCTTAGATATTAGTGCTGGTGACTAGGTATTTTCTTTATGTATTAGTTGTGGTCCTGAGGGTCTCACACACTTCTTAGTGGAATCTGACCAGGTTAAAGATGTCATTGCGAGATACCTAGACCCAGCGGAGATGTAATGGAGAAGTAATTATAGTGCTGAGTAGCCCCTTATCGCAGGAGGCAATATAGCTGTACAAATTCGTAGACACTTTAGTGGTCAGAGACTGGTGATATGCGGAGGACTTGAGAATTTTGTTTCCAAAGTTCCCTATGAGGTGGACACTAAGTGGAACTTAAGCCTTGTCAAATATAGGATTAAAAAAAGTAATTCTTAACTAGGCATGCATATAATTATTATATAGACAATGTTCCCCTTATTTTAAAACCCTTAATTTGGCAGCATTAAGAACGAAACTTGCGTTCAAGCCTCATTGCCCCGTTGACATCCTACAAAAAATAATTGTAAAAAAAATAGAAAAAGATAGTCTCGTGGTGTGTATGGCACACCGAACACTGCCAAATTAAGGGCTAAAGCCTGTGTGGTGTTGGGATAGAATAACACTTCTCCATTTCGTCCATGGATGTTGTTAGAGGCACCTAAGGAAATAGTTTTAGGTATGCTTTAGGTGACAGGCTAGCAACCTGTCACTATTATCTTCCATCAGTTTTCAAACTTAAAACTATGCTAGAATTGGCTGCAAAGCATGTGATGTACATAATCATGGTTTTGTCTATTTCGCGGTTCTCGTGCTCTGCCTATCCCATTTGGGAACATAGGCGTGATTTTATGTATATATATATGTTCTCTATAACTCCCTAACAGTAAATCCGTACCAATATATAAATGTGAAAGTGTGTTTGTTTGTTTGTTTGTTTGTTTGTCCGTCTTTCACGGCTAAACGGAGCGATTGATTGACGTGATTTTTTAGGTAGAGATAGTTTAAGGCATGGAGAGTGACATAGGCTATTTTTTGTCTCTTCAAAACCCCCCATTTCCCTAAAGTGAGGGGTGGAAGTTTTCAATGTACAAAGCTATAAATTGGTATGTGTGCTATCTCTTCCGCGATACCCCGAATTTAACACGAGCGGAGCCGCGGGCAAAAGCTAGTACAATATAAAACAATGCGAAATTTATGCATGCGCCATTTTGTCGACAGCAAACCAAAATGGCGGACGACATTGACATCGAAGAGCACGATGTGCTGGAGAGCCTGCTCCGCCGGCAGACGCCCGCCGTCGTCAAGCAGGAGCCCCTGGATGAGGAGTACGAAGGTATGTTACTGTAGAAACCTCTATAGGACCAGACCGAACGATCGATGCCATCGATCGATGTTAGAATTGGTGTTTTTACCAGATTAATCGATCTGTCGGCGGCCGATTGTAGAATCTGGCAGATCACGAAATTCTTAGGCGTATCACGAAACGCCGCTATTTCATGATATGCCGAAAAGTTGACCAGGCATATCACGATGTACTATCACTGATACACAATACGGCAGATCGATTAACGAAACGCATTCATCGATATTCCTAGCTTTATAGCGGGCACATCGTAAAATAGTTTGTTTCTTGGCCGCTGGCGGCGCTGCATATTGAACGATATGGCGGTTGGCGGCGTTTCATAAAATGCCTAGGAATATCATGATCTGCCTAAACGTCCCTGCCGGGTGTTACTTAGCCAAATCGTGAAAAGCCGGCTTTTCGAGATTTGCCTAGGAATTTCATGATCTGCCTAAACGTCACTAGGCAATTCGTTAAACGGTGAGCTTTGAACGATATGGCGGATGTCGTTCAGCCAAATCATGAAATGGCGGCGTTTCATGATATGCCTAGGAATTTCGTGATCTGCCGGATTCTGCGATCGGCCGCCGACAGATCGAAGGCTTACGTTAATGAGTTCTTTTTTTTCAACAGTCAATCAATCCTTGAAACATGTTTTACAAAACTCTTTGGGCTTGCGCTAGCTGACGCGTACGCCTCAGCGCGTACGCGTACTTGCTGGTAGCAAGTACGCGACGGTCGGATTTTCTTGTTCAGACACGTTTAGTTACTAAAATACCCGCTACTCGACTAACATACTAGCCTAGTCGGAACTATGCGTTAGCGCTACCAGTATTATGAATAGTCCGCGAGCGTGTGCACTCCGCGTGCGTACGGAGCGGACGCACGCCGCTCGTCGCGCAGACTATAGTCCGTCGCGTGCACCCGCGCCAGTTAGCGGTGTTCATACAATTTCTATTTTCAATTTTTTTTTTAATTCATGTGCTCTGCCGGGGTAGGCAGAGGTGAGTGGGAATGCAGGCGTGAGAGTATGTATGTATGTATGTACAATTTCTTATTAGGGTCAATTCACACCGAGACGAGACGCGGCGCGACGATGCATTAAGCGGCCAGTGGTTTCGCGCTGCGCAGCGCGGCGCCGCGCTACGTCTCGAGGCGTAGCGAGACGTACCTGGATGCTCATAAAGAAATGTAAACTTTATCACGTAGCGAATAAAGTATATTTTGAGTTGGCAGCGCTACGCGCGCAGCACCGCTCCTGCACACCGCGCGGGGGGCGGCGTAGTGCGACGTAGCGCTACGCCGCGCGGCGCTGCGCTACGCCGCGCTACGTATTCTGTATACTGACAATGAAATATGAACCTTATTGTGTTACAAATAAAGTATATTTTGAGTTGTTCTATTAAAAATTTTCGTGCAGCGCCACGTCGCGTCTCGTCTCGGTGTGAATTGACCCTTAGGTATACGTCGTGTGTAGTACGCGTCAGCAAGAGTAGGCCCTTTATGTAACAGTTGCATAAACTCCTCATATCTTTGTTTTCAGTGTCGCGTTACGAGCCGGACAGTGAATACTACCAAAGCGAGTGGTCCTGGGAAGCCAGCATCGATCCATCCCAAATTAAAACAGAAACACCTGACAATACAGACGTAGACACGGATGCACCGTTTGGCAAAATCATACTTGGCACCAAACCCACAGATTCTACAGAAGATATAGAACCAACAGACACAAGAGATGAAGAAGTAGAGAAAGAAACAGAGACTGAAGTAGAGTACAATTACAACATGTCTCTAGTGCTAGAGGACTGGGGCCCGATTCTAAAAGCCAGCAATTGCTACTGCACTGAATGCGAAATCCTATTCGCTACAGTCAACGCTCTGGATGCTCATAAAATGGCCGCTCACTCTTTCCTAATTGCAATGGATAAAGAAGCCAGCCCAGAGAGAAATAAAGCTGTCAAAAGCACAACGAAAATTGACGATTTTGGTAACACTTGCCAAATTTGCAAGTTTACTTTTAAAGGTGGTGAACGCTTGGGCAGGAACAATTTATTAAGGCATTACAGGAATGTTCATCAGATAGATCCCATGAGGATAAAGTCTGAGAATGAACTGAAGAACTGGAAGATCTGTAACCATTGTAACATATATTTCCCGAGCGATACAGCTCTAGTGAAACATTTGTATGAATTGTTACCGTTGAATGATAAAGGTAAAGATGAGAAATCTTCTCCGGTTAAAACACAGAGTGCGGTGAAACCTGACAGCAAAATCACTCCTAAAGTCGCTCGACCGGAGAAGAAGATTGTGAAATCTGAACCAGTTTCAAGCCAAATAGATACAACACCGGTCCCTAAACCTGTGGTAGTTAAAGCTGTAAAACAAACGCCAAAACAAGCAAACAGTCTAATATTAGGATCCAAAATTAACGGCGTTACCGTAGATAATAAGAATGATGAACATAACAATTTGATGGTAAGGAAATGTGAAGTGTGCGGGATAGAGTACAGTAGAAAGTACTACATAATTCACATGAGGAAGTTTCACCCTGAAGTTTTAATCATGAAGATGAATAGGCTAAAGAAATTGCATCCCATTAATGTCAGTTCTAATGTTAGATACAAATGTTCGGTGTGCCATATGCTCTTTGACGGGCCCTCCTGGGCAAGGAGACACCGCGCCGAGAAACACCCCGAAATGAAAGGCAGGAAAATGTTCCTCAAGATTGTTAAAACTAGCAAAATTCAAAAGGGCAAAGTTAAACCCAAGATTCTTAACCTCAAAAAGCATATGCACAGCGAGGAGAAAGAACTAGTCGTGTCGAGATCGACGTTGTTCAAATGCAACAGGTGTTCAGTGCATTTTTTGACGTGTTACGGAGCGTGTGCGCATTCAAGGGTCTGTGAAACGTCTTCCAATCTCAGGGACTGGAGCTGTCCACAGTGTCAGAGAGTGTTCAAGAATGTGGACAAAGTGGCTCATGAATTCCAACACCAACATGGAAGTGCTAAGTTCAAAGTTTATGTAGTGTACTTAGAAATGGTAGTCAGGATACTATGCGAGTGTCCATGCTGCTACGTCTGCTTTGAAGAGTATAAATTCTGGAGACACGTGAAGTTTGGATGCGAGAAAGACACTGAATCGTTCTTCTGCAAAGAATGCAGACTGCCTATCGATTCTTCGTCGAAAAGTAGTCACGAAAGCAAACATAATCAAGGCGATTTCACCAAAGAGGACTTCATAAAGGTGGACTTTGTTTCATCAGGTAAACAAATTAAAGTGAAAGTAGAACCTCAAGAAGTCGATTTGCCTGTACCGTCCCTGAAACGGAAGCTGACATCCCCTGGTATAGACAAAAGGAAAAAGAGAGACGAGAAAATGTTATTCTACTGCCCGTTTTGCAAGAACCATTTAGCTAGCAGGATCAAGCAGCACACCTCGGGCAAGTGTAAGACCATCAAAGCGGGGACCAAAAAGATTTCTTGCAGAAGCTGCGGAATCGGCTTCACGCCTAAGTCTATTGTGGCTCATCTAGCGTTGCACAAGAAGTACCCAAACATGACTCTCAGTGATCTAACATTCATTAGAATCACAGATGAGAAGAAAATAAGACCGATACCAGATTATTATCCGTGTAAGAAGTGTAATGTGACTTTCATAGCGAAATGGAATCGCTCAAGACACGACTGCGGTAAAGTCAAGACGTTTAATTGCCAACTGTGTCAGAAGAGAATCGATAAGGCGTCGTTCAAAAATCATATGAGGTTCCATAGCTACACGAACACAGGTAAGAAAGTTCAGAAATCTCTGCAGAACGCTAAGCCAACTGCCCAATCAGAGACTGAAGTGAAATCGCCTACAAAGCAACGCAAGGAACCTAACTCCTTAACAGAAGGTCTACCCGAGTTGCTGATGAAGTACAAATCACTCACGACTCTATGGAACATCTTATACGTGTGCGAAACCTGCGACACCTTCACCGATTCCTACGACAAGGTCGTAGAGCACTGCCAAAACCACTTCATCAGCATGGAGAGCTACGGTGTTGTCATAATGAAATGCCAGATATGCAACATGAAGTTTGACAGGGAATGCTACAGGCGTCATTTAGAGATACACGGGAGTACGGATATAAGCCGGAAATCTTTTAAGATCTTACGCTACGACCATACCAAGTTGTTCTCGACTGAGTGGTTGCACTTCATCGACTTGCCTGAGGACCAGAAGACACAGCTACTGAGTAGAAGCATGTACGGAGTGAAGAGCTATGTACGCTTGCGGCTTGAACAGCAAGGGCCACCCGAATACACTTTATACAGATGTAAACTGTGCCAAAAATGCATCAATCCTGATGCGATCGTGCACCACATGTCTTTAACAAACTGCCTCAAAGCCAACAAAATTACTTGCCCCCATTGCAGTGTCTCTTTTGCCAATAGGCCAGCTCTCGCACAACACTTAACGTTACATGAATCCACACATTTGGAGGCTGAGTCTTTCAGAATCGTTGCGTTCAACGATTCTATGGATGCGGAACTTAACAAAAAGATCTTGGCGGAGTATAATTCTGTGGAAAGGCCCGCGGAAGAAGCGCCAAAAGCCGAGTTCTCTGTAAAATACCCGAATAATGTGAAATTAGTCAAGGGCAGCAAGTTTTACATGTTCTACAAGTGCGTGGACTGCCAAGTGTGCACGCTGGACGCGGTTTCGAAGGACCACGTTTGTCCAACATCGAAGAAAGTTTGTCCGAAATGTGATCTCACATTTTCATCTAACAAGTTCAGTGAGCACATCAAACTCCACGACGAGATTTCGTTCTCCGAGAAAAATGTTTTCACCAGAACATTTTACAATCAGTCTACAAGTAATGATGATTCGAGTAGCAAGCAAGCGTTGCCAATTGAAAAGAGTGAGGCGAAATTGTACAAGTGCCACTGCGGGCTGCATTTCACTTCGCTTAAAACGATCGAGAAACATTACACAAATAAGAACTGCAGTTCCGTTGTTAGAGAGAAGTGTAGTCACTGCTACTTATTGTTTGATCCCAACGAGATTGTCAACCATCTGTGCAAGCACCACGCCCAAAAACAGTCGCAAAAGTTCAAAATCGTCATACCGAACAAGAAAACTTTGTTCAAGTGCCGACAGTGCCATGTTTTGTTCTATAATAAAAAGATCGGCGTTGCTCACAGTGACATATGCGATGGAGTGTCGAAAGGTATCAAATGTGATGCATGTGGTATAGCGTTCGATAAATTGAGCATCAAGACTCATACAGAGGAGCATAAAGTCAGCGGCAAGGAGAAACTAGATTGCTACATTATTGAGAATATCGTTAGCGATCCGACTGTTGATAATTCTGTGCTGTACAAATGTAAGAAATGCGACCTGCATTATACAGAACTGACCTCCATAAAGAGTCATGTTAGAGTATTTAATCATCAGTTCGGTACCGCCCAAAAGTGCAACCAGTGCGGTTTGAGGTTTACCGTAACGATTCTACGACGTCATATCGAGTTGCACCACAACATGTTGAAAATTGATCGGTTTCGTATCAAATGTTACCCTTTTCCGGTGAACAGTGATGAAGGGAGAAAATCGTCGTCTAAAGCGAGTGTAAACAGCTTATCAACTATGGACGATTCGGAAGTAATGAAGACAGATGAAATACACAAAATATACAGATGCAAAAAGTGTAAACTCCATTTCACTGATATTAAAACTCTGGTAAACCACAACGAGGACAGATGCAGCAAAGAATTGGTCGACGTCTGCGAGTTGTGCTCGTACAAGTTTTCGGCTAAAAATATCAAGAAACATAACAAACAACACAACGGCGAGGAAGCTATAAACATGGATATATCTGAAGATTACGAGAAGCCAGAGGAGAATGTCGAAGACGACGAGAACGGTGTCAGTTTAAATATTTACAAATGTGTACATTGCGGTTTCCACTTCAACTTAAAGAAATCTTGCGTACGTCACTTGGCGGTTGGCTGTGACAAAATTAAACTTTCTCCCGTCAAATGCGACATATGTGACGCGTGGTTTACTAAACAGAGCGTGGCGCGTCACAGGGCTCTGCACGAAACGTACAAATTAACAAAAGATGGATTCAACGTAATCGATATAAGTGATGTACCAAATGAGGCTGGGAATGACGACAAGAATGATTCGCCCAGTGAAGAAGAAGAAGAAAAAAGCCGCGGCGATATCGTTTTGTATAAATGCCAGAAATGCAGCTACCACTTCAACGTCAAAGGGTCTTGCGAGTCCCACAGAACTATCAAAGGTCCGCCTGTGATGTGTGATGAATGCGGCGTAGCTTTTACTAAACACAGCATTAAACGTCATAAGCTAATGCACGAAAGGTACAAATTGAAAAAACGCGACTTCGAAATTGTTGAAATATCTAACTCCTTTAATGAATGCATAGCGCGCTCTATTGAGACAAATGAAAGTGTTGCTGCCTCTGATTTGGCAAATGAAGATGCATCTACCTCTAATTTGACAAATGAAGACACAGCTGCCTGCAATTTGACGAGTGGAAGTGTAGCTGACTCCGTAGATGATGACAAGAACGACACAGCCACCGAGGAAGAGTTAGACGATGAGGTCAGCAATGGCGGTGAATCGGTTTTGTACAAATGCAAAAATTGTGGACTACATTTCAACATGAAGCGGTCTTGCCTGCGGCACATCCAGAGCGGATGCAAGAATGCAAAAGGCATCGTCACATGCGGGGAATGCAACCTGGCATTTTCTACTAAGAGCTCTTTATACCACAAGGTGCTACATGCTCAGAACAAGTTCAAAAGAGACGCCTGTGTGATCATTTACGTGCCTAATTCCGAAGGAGTTGATGATGATTCTCTAGGCGCTGACGAGAACAGCCAAACCACCGAGAATGGTACGGTCTCATCCGTAGATTCTAACCTCACCAATCAACTGTCTACTAAAAATACTAACGCTTTAGATGGCACGATTGACGCAAATTCTACTGACCCCGAGTCCAGTCAAGATGGCGTCTCTGAAGTGAAAGGTAAAGCGAAAATAACGGTTTACAAGTGCGCAGATTGCAACGTGTATTTCATGGCGCAGAAAACATGCCACAAACATATAGTGAAACATACACCTCTAGATCCAAAAGACTTCATAGAATGCAAGCTATGCGGTTTTCAATTCATCATAACTGCGCTACAGACGCATATAAAGAAACATCACGCGGAAGATTTTAAATTAGACGATGTTTTGGTACAGGAGTATCGTCCGAGTGTTATGAAAAATAATTTCCCAGATATGGAGGTTTACTGCGCGATCGATAGGGAACAGTCTAGTCTGGTTACTACGTCTAGTGATTTTAATAACGGTCCAGTGACTGTGGTCACTATTGCTAGTGAACTGGACAGTGAATTCGGTAACAGTGAAGTGGTTAGTGTCGATTCTAGTGAAATTACGAGCAATTGCAATGAACTGAGATAAAAAATTAACGCTTTAGACAACACGTGATTAGTGAATAAACAATGGTTGGGTTTTGTTGATTAGAATTGTTGCGATTTCTAAAACATTGTATTCACATTTGAAGCTGTAAATATTTTGTATTAGTTCGTTAAGATAAGTTTTGATTATTTGCCTAGAGGTCTATGTTAAAGGCACCATTAATGTTATGTGACTCCTTTATGAAAATAGGTTTTAATACACGAATGTGGTGTATGAAATGTGTCGCATACATAATCTACATTTATGTACCAATTCGAAAAAATATTTTTGATTCAACGTATGTACAAAGAAATGCTGAAATGGCGGTAAATCTACAAACAATTGCGCACCGCCAGCCGCGCCGAGCGCGTGTTCCAAATTTGAAAATGTTTTTTCTTTCATCTGTTTTAAGATGTTCGAAATTTGAATGTAATGACAGTAACGGTTGATTTTATTGTGTAACTAACTGGTCCTTAATGTAGGCCAGTTTCTTTTTGCATTTGAACGTATAGCAGGGTAATGAAGGATTGTAGATAAATTAATGTGTTTAACAGTGGAATGGCTTGCCAGCATCTTTTCACTAGCCAGATGAAGCATTTACTAGACGCACGTTTTCTTCCTTAGATTATCTTTCAATACAACTTGGTAGCCGAGTAAACTGATTTATCTGTATTTAGCCACACTAAAGGCAATCTGGATTATCCACAATTGTAGAATCCATTTTGTTAGATATAGAAAATTTGTGTATGTTTTTGCAAACGAATTGTACGTTAACCCTTAATTTGGCAGTGTATGAATGGTGTGCCATACATACCACGAGACTATCTTTTTCTATTTTTTTTTCAATTATTTTTTGTAGGATGTCAACGGGGCAATGAGGCTTGAACGCAAGTTTTGTTCTTAATGCTGCCAAATTAAGGGTTAAGTTACGCGTTTAAAGCATTTTAATTCGGTAAGTCGAGAACTGTTCAAAGCTTATCAAATTTTGCAAATAAATTCGGTTTAATGTCATAGACTATTATAAAAATGAAATAGAAGTTAATTGACAGTCAAGTGTCTTCTTGATTGCTTGTTTCTGTCAATGAAATTGTTCGATTTCATGTTTTTAACGAATGAAATCATTAACAATAATATTTTTTTGTTTACGCGACCACCAACTTCTACTGAAAGATGGCTTTTAGGTCACGTTTTCCATCGGATGTAATTTTACTCTTAAAATGTCCTAAATTAAAAAAAAAAGCGTCGGCATGCCATTTAACTGTCAGATATTTCTTTTTATTGGTATACGAAAATTCTCACCGGTAGGCTTAGCGGCAATACCTGTCATTTTCTGACGTTTCTAGTTAGACAATAACACGTTAGTCTATTTTTTAGCACAGATACTAAAATGAGTTGCCTGTGTTGCCTGTTTTTGTAATTTAAAAGTAGTGATGTGCCTCCTTTATCGAAATATAACGATAAACTAAATTTAGGACAGATTTATGTAGGCATGTTATTCTATGGAATAATCTTCGAATTGTTTAAATTAGTTTCTTTGCGATAGTTTTTTTTCTTATAATGTAACATGGCCATTATTTGAGACCACCACTTATCAATAAAACTTGGTATATTTTTGTGTCAATTTGACATTTGTCTGTTAATTTAGTATCCGAGAAAAATTGGACTGTAGACGTAATAGGAAAAAAGACTGAACGCACTCAATTCAGGTCCTATTTTTATTTTGAAAGGGAATAAGGTAAACGTCCCTGTGCTCGACACTGACCCAATACTTGGCACTTGCAACCTTATGCCATAGTAATACAGGTGGCAGACGGGTGTCATCTATTGAGCGTTGAGGCGTCGAGCATTGGTACTTTTACCTTACTGAGTAATGGTGCGAAGCGTGTTGATAAGGCTGCTGTACTACTGTATGACTCGAAAAGAGGGGTGGGGGGTAATCACACAGTCGTGCAACGTATGCTGAATTCGTCTATCTGATAATCAGTGATCGGATCTAGGATGCAATTTCGCGGGGTTTAGGTCCATAATATTAAGATGGATATGACTTTCAACTCCGCGACTTTTATGATATTTTATTATCATTACAAAAAGTAAACAATTACCCATGATCAACCTCTTTTATTAAATGAAATAGCCACTTGAAATAAGCAGTAGATAATGTCTTGACTGATATTGTCATTCAAATTGAGCCCTGCATATCAAATTCTCAACATTATCGACAAATAATAATAATTTCATTACAAATATCCATTATTTAGACAATTCTAGTGTTCTAGTGTGCAAATATTATATGACGCTTTTTGTAATTTTAGCCCACTATCCAAAATCCCGGGAAATCCCGAGGCACATCCACGATAAGCATAACGTTTAAGGTAGTTCACCCCAAATTGCATCCTAGATCCGATCACTGCTGATAAGTGTAAACACGGTGGTCGCATTCGGCGAGCCTGACTCGGTCGGCGGACGGTCTAGTGTTAAGACGACGTTCGTTGACCGACGTAGCTTTGCACACGTGGACGACTCAGTGTAAATGCCTCTTTATGGCCAGTTTAAGCTGACAAGCACCAGTAATGGACACTTCGTTTTTAATTTAAAAATGATTTGGTTGTAAATTGAGTGTTGTAAAATAAATGACTACTTTGTGGGCATTAATATGAGTCATTGTCCATTATTGGTGCAGTTACCATAGTTAAAGAAATGTTGCGTTCTACTTAATATAACAGAAAACTGTATGGGGGCATTTTAAAAAGTTGTTCATTTTTTTGATTGATTCCTTTTTTGTCACATTCCTTTTTGGACATATTCCGTTTTCGCCATATTCTTGTTTCGGCACATTTTTTTTAAATTAGTTATACTACGAAATACTTATGTCTTAGCTAGCGTAATAAAATAAAATAATATTTATTAGTAAAATATTATATTTTAATCATAAAAATAGAAGACAAAAGACTAGTAGTTCATAGTATAACTTATTTACAAAAATGTGCCGAAACAAGAATATGGCGAAAACGGAATATGTCCAAAAAGGAATCAATCATTTTTTTCTCAATTTGAAAACAAAAATGTTTTTGTACTCAGAATCGTGAACGCTTTCAACACAATTAAAAAAAGGCTCCAAATTTTCAAAAAAAATAAGATTCCATTCACAATACAATAATAGAAAATGTACAGTTTTGTATAAAAAGGACCATTGTATATTTAGTTGTATTTAACTGATTAAATACCTCATTTGCGTGCGAGTATGAATTTAATTGTAAATCCGATACTATACTGTATTTATTTTACGATTTCTTTTGACTTCAATTCGATAACAAAATCCATGTTCTTTCGCTTAGAAACATTCGCCTTTGCATTGCGGCGACTTGCACGTGCCTTTGTCAAAGGATGCGCTGCGTACGCGCAGGTGAATGTACTTTTGACAGTTTGTATGAAAGTACCGTAATGGAAGGTTGTTTGTTGACTGCTACGTATATCGAAGATAGAGGACAGACCAACTAGTGAAACAATGATGGCCGCCCAGTTCCGCTAGCCGTCAGTTTATTACCACAAACTGTCACAGAAACTGTAAAGAGCCAATAACCGTAGAGGCAAAAGCCACTGCGTTACGCGCGATCTTGGGCCGGCTAATAGAGTGAGTTTCAAAAAAATTGTACATAGTTAAGGGCTTTAATAAAAACAAAAGTTAATTGATTCTTTTGTGTAACGACAATTACCCATACATTTTGTATAGGTAATTTTCGTTACACAAAAGACGCGATCGTGATTTTGTTTTTATTAACCCTTAACTTATGTACAATTTTTTTGAAACTCACTCAATAGCACAGCTAACGCCGCCATGCTTTGGCGGAATCGTTTTCGAACAAATCTAATGACATTGACTCTCTATAGGGTCTGTTCTCTATGATATCGAAAAATAAGTATTTACGTTTACTCGAATTTATAATTAAAGTTAGTATTTTTCGACCTGTTCATTTTGTTTCTAAGCGAATGGACTATATTTAATTTATTTTAGTGAATGATTATTTCACTAACAGATATCTCCAAAGTACCGCTTGATTCAATGTAGCATACGTTTGTGTTCACAACAAAAGTAAACTATTATGGCGCAGCGCAGACGAAAGACTGATGATCGAGTCTGCGGCGCACAAAAAGTCTGCGTGGATTGTATTCATTGTGCGCCGGACTTTTTGCGCGTCGTGTGCGTTACTGTATATAATTTCATAGGTTCTATTTTCACAGACTAAAAACTCCGTCGCGGATAGTCTGTCGTCTGCGCAGGGCCTATAAGGTAACTGCGCACCAGTAATGGACAATGACTCGTTTAACACCCAAGGAATAGTCATTTATTATACAACAATCAATTTACCACCATTATGATCTCTACATTAATAATGAAGTGTCCATTATTGGTGCAAGACTGTCCATAGCTGGGGCTGTTACCTTGTTACTTTAAGGTATGATTTTATCGCTAAATCGTTATTACTAAATGTAAAATAAATAAGAGACTTGCGTTTTCCGAAATCGAAATGCGAGCTCAATAGATGTCACTCCGTTATAGTATTTTGAGATTAGTTCAAAAGTCGCAGTATAGTATAGATGCGGGATGCTGTGTGATTCTGATTTGTTCCATGATTTTAGCATTTAAGCGAAAGCGAGAATGATGGGTTGTTTTTGAAATACTTTCTTTTTTTTAATAAATTAATGTGATATGAAAACTGATTATTTTGTTGTTTCTGTACTCTCGCCCTAAATCGTATTATTTTTTGCGTGAACTGTAACATTTTCCGTAACTATGCTGTTTTAACTTCTAACAAAAAAAAAATTGTACAGTTGTTTTTGCTTGAAAAAAAACGCACTTGTAATGTAATAACGTTGTAGCGACCCTAGCGCCACCTATCGTCTAGTAATAGAACTTTCCACAAACGTCACCTACGTCATCAACAGTCAAGGTGTTCTATTTCGCGCTAACGCAGTTTCGAAAATCGGTTGCATAAATACAACTTCCAACTTTCTCTGTATCCGTGTTAGTGTCCGACCGAAGCTTCGGCTTCGGCTTCGGCTTCGGCCACCTTCGGCCAAACCTTCGGCTTCGGCCAAACCTTCGGCTTCGGCCAAACCTTCTCGGCCAAAATTTGGCCGAAGCTTTGGCCGAAGCCGAAGGTTTGATCGTGATTTTAAATTGAACAAACGATGCCAGAGCGAGACGGATAGTGCGCAGCGCTTAGCAGGGCAGCGTTTCACCGGCTCGATCGCATTACTTGCAGTTCATTATATAAATTACTGACAACACATAACATTACAACATAGTCACACTTGATTTAGGAACGAAAACTGAGCATAATTTCATGCCGTTTTTTTACTATTAGCAAATTCTCGTATTTCTTAGGGTCAACATGGGGTCAACACACCTTCGGCTTCGGCCGAAGGTTTTGATGAAAGCCGATTAATCGGCTTCGGCTTCGGCTTCGGCCAAAATTGTACCTTCGGTCGGACACTATGTGGATTATTATTAGGGACAATGTTTGCACTGACTACTGGGCAGTATCCAAAACTAAATTCTGTCTGGGCGATGGGCTAGCAACCTGTCACTGCGATATCACGTTTAACCATCTGGTTACCCTGAAATTGCTAACCGTGGCACTGGATTTTTGAATTCATGTGCTCTGCCTACCCCTCTTGGGAATACAGGCGTGAGAATATGTATGTATGTATGTATGTAAATTCTGTCAACATTTTTCTTTTGTTTTTCAAAATTAGTATTTTTTTCACAGCAATCTCGTCTGTATTCCTAACTAACTTTCCGCCCGCGTGGAACTCGGTTATATTGCGGTATAAAGCACAACTATAAGAAAACTTCTCGTTTCAAACGACACACAGCGCCATCGATCTATCATCTATCGATATCGATCTATCAAGCAAACTATATTTTTGTATTCCCTCGGGAACATCAATTTTCCCGGGATAAAAAGTAGCTTATTATTTAATCCGGACTTCTATCTTGACGTCTGCAAAATTTCAAAGCAATCGGTTCAGTAGTCACGGCGTGAAAGCGGAACAAACAAACAAACAAACTCACTTTCCGATTTATAATATTAGTAAGGAAGTAAGGATTATAAATAAAAAATCACGGTCCGTTAAATATTTTTATTAGAGTCAAAAACTGTGCTAGACTTACATCGCGTGCGTTTGAACTATTACAATTAATTTTAGTGTTATTATCACAAATTCAATCTATTAGTAAAATAAGCAGCATCAAAAACGACGCAGTCAGAGCAGACGTTACTTTAGAATTTCGACAGTTTTTCTAAAGCGAATAATTAAACTAATAACTATAAATTTAAATTTGCTGTGCTTTTTTATTTTAACACTATTATAAATATTAGGATTTTTTTAACAAATCTTTGAATTCAAGGTCATTTTGAATTATATTCAAAAACCCTAACTTCCTTTATTAAAAAAAAGTATAAAGTTTCTTTTAATGTTACGATCAACAACACACTTAGCTAAACAATCTGACAACTTTTTAAACAAGGAACTAAAGTATAACATAGAAAAAAAAACTTATATACCCAATCTGGTATAATTTAGATTGAAGAAAGTGTATTTATATTTAAGTGTGTTGGTGTTCGTATATAATTATGTATATAGCTCCATAGAATAATCAACCGTTTGTAGAGTATTTGAAAATGGAAGACCCCTGACAAACAGAGTATTATTTTTCAGTAGAAAACATACCTTTCATATTTTAAAGCGATGTTACAACAAAATATTTAAAGCTTTAAGATACTTTTTTTTCTGTCACTTGTTAAAGGTTTTTTTTTAATGTACGAATAGACCTGTCTATAAGCTAATTTTTGTCTAGATTCTATATGGACGACAGATCTTAAAAAAACTAGAATTCAAAATTAAAACTGTGCCACTAGGAAATCAAGGCAAGATATAGTAGGATTAGTAGGTTTCATTTAATACTGAAATTTAGTTAATTTTTTATTTCACAAAATACTGGTACCTACTTGATACAGATAACTAAATCAAATAAGATAAAAGATACACTAACAAAACTTTTTTTTAAGAATAAATGTTGCCATATAAATCTAGGGACTAGAAAAAAAAACTTTTTCTAATAAATTCCAAGCATCGAACCCTTACAACTAAACTAAGATTAATTTAAGTTACAACTTAAAAGTAACGAGATATTAATTCGTTGAAGATCTTTCAATTGTAAATTAAAGCAGCATTGTACTTAAAAACCTGTAATTAATAAACTTAAAGTACTCCGATATCACAAACTATAGAATAAAAAAATCTTGTCATAACCAAATATGTTGTCGCCTTTGCCTTTTCCGTAATGGAAATAATTAAAAAAGAAAACAACGACAAATATGTTGTCACATTGACAGTTACGAAAAAAGCGGCATGACTTTTTTTTAAAGACTGCCGAAAGGCAAATTAAATTTTTCTTGCAACTCGTTGCTATGGTTACACATAATGTCCCTTAAACAACCGAGGACCAAGTGACGATAAAATTGGTTCGCGCCATTTTTTTAATTTTTTTTAATTACACTTACGAATGAAACTCTGAACAACAAATTATCCGTTTAATTCACATAGAAATTAAAAAAAAGCGAACATCAAATGTCTATTTGACGACGTGCTTGACCGCAAAATTGAGAACACGACATTCGGCCGCGATTAGGCGACGGTTGTCGGACAGTCTAGCTCAGAAGTTCCCAACCAGGGGGGCACGCTCCCCTTGGGGGGCGTAGAGCAATCTCAAGGGGGGCGCGAGACGTTTGTGTTTTCAATAGAAGAAAATATTTCAATGTACACAAA
>BHDV01047784.1:83984-99723 GCA_005406045.1 Adoxophyes honmai
GGGGGGTTCGACGAAAAAAAGGTTGGGAACCCCTGGTCAAGCTAGTGTAAAAACGACGTTCTTTCACCGACGTAGTTTGGAACAAGCGGCGACCGGTGAAAGACTCCGTGTATTTGCCGCTTAAAACTGTAAAAATTGTTAAATAGATGGTTCGTACACACCGATACAACCTAGCTAACTAGAAATAGTTTAACCGAATGAAATTCGGTATTGGTCACCGAAATTATTCAGTATTCGGTGAATTCGCTATCTGTGGTTACATTTGTAGCGGTAAAGAATTAAAGAAGAGCTGTTGTAAGTATTTTTTCGAAGAAAGTACTTTAAATGTCAATTTGACATGGGTATTGACATTGGTTGAGCTGAATTTTTTTGGGTGTCGTTTTTCTGTCAAAACCTGGATCACTGCGTTCAGGGGACGTAGGGGAAGATCTGTGTTATCCTGCCGATTGCTCTGAAAAAAAAAGTTACATTTAATAAGTAGGCATAGTCAAAGGCACCTAAATTGGCAAAGATTCAAGTAGTGGGGGCAAGTTTTTGCACCGCTTTTTGCTTGGTAAAGAGATGCGCGGATTTATTGCCTCCTTAAAACATTGCCAATTTATATCCCGGATATTGTAAGTAAATCGATCAGCTGTGATGTTCACAAGGGGTATGTTCATTATCATGGTGTATTGTTTCAAGGGGATTAAGTTCACTATTAAAAGGTGATGCACCCTATAAGGGGGATATGTTCAATATCGGAGGTGATGTTCCATATAAGGGAGATATGTTAAATATAAGGTGGTGATGTCCCATAAAAGAGAGTGGTGTTCGCTATAAGGGAGTAAGATTCCTTATAAGGACTTAATGCGCCCTATAAGGCGGTGACGTTTTTTCGTAAGAGTGTGATGTTCTCTATAAGGAGGGATGATGTTCCTTATAGCGGGGTGGTGTCCATATGATGATCCCTGTAAGGGGGCTGTCCCCACTGTCTATCCCCGGTGACGGTGAGTGATGCCCCACAAGGGGGGTGATGTCCCTACAAGGGAGTAGATGTTCCTACAAGGGGGGTATAGTCCACTACAGATGATGTTCCTATAAGGGGGGTGATGCCCACGTGAAGTCCTCACAAGGGGGATGATGTCCCCACTACGTGTACGTACCTGGTCCCCCCTCCGGCGGCTAGTAACAGGCGTCGCCCCCGCACGAGGTGCTCCGGGAGCCGCGCGAAGCGGAACAGCGCGGGCGCCGCCTCGCCGCAGCGGAGCGAGCTGTTGTGGGACATTATGCCCTGCGGACCACGAATAGATTGTTGAAACACGACAATTTCACTTTGGAGGCGTCCGTCAATTACAGTGGTTTCATTACAGCACGGTGCGGGTGACATCTGTCAAATTCACATACTAGAAAGTCAAGTGTCTATATAAAACTAATGGTATAAAATGCTGATAAGAAATAATATTTTGCGCCAATCATATCCAAGCAACGAATAAGATTTACTTCGACATATTTAGACCGTAGCAACTTTTTTGTTACTGCATAATAATTGCATAGGTTCTATTATCATTATACTAAAAATAGCGTCACGGAAAGTCTGTCGTCTGCGCTGCACCTCAGAGTTTTTAGTCTCACCTCAATGATGGCGGTCTGGCGCACGTTCCCGCAGTGCACGGTGCACTGGAAGCCCGGGGAGATTGCCGTGGAGTGCCGCAGCACGTGGATATTAGCCTGGAAGTCACACGGTTATAAGTCAAGTCATACCACATTCGCATATACGACGTGTTACAAAAACATACATACATCCATACATATTCTCACGCCAGTATTCCCAAAAGAGTAGGCAGAGTACATGAATTCAAAAAATCCAGTGCCACGTTTAGCAATTTCAGGGTAACCAGATGGTTAAACGTGATATTGCAGTGACAGGTTGCTAGCCCATCGCCCAGAATACACTAACCCTTTCCAGAGTCGACCTCTTACGACACCCACGGGAAGAAAGGGGGAGGTGATATTCTAACCCGGCATCACACGGGGAATATTGTAAATTGATTCCTTATAATGGACCATTTAAACCCCTTTCTGCTTTACTCGTATGTTATTTATGTTTGGTTCTCACCTGGAAGTATATACACCCCCGTGGATTGGCCGGGTCGTGTAGCACCAGCCCGGAGTCCCACTCTTTGTCTCCACTCTCTCCACTGTACAGGTTATCGTTCCCGTCGACTATGGGTTTTGCTAGGCTGCTCTCTACGTTGTTTATGGTGTTGTAGAGGTTTTTGTCGTTGTTGTTTATGGGTTGGGACTGTTGACAAGAGAAGTTGATTTAATATTGGTTAAAATTTGAGAAATAAAATTGTAATAAAATTAAATCAATTAAATTTAGTAGTTCTATTACATACATACATAAATACATACATAACCGTCACGCCTTATTCCCTGCGGGGTAGGCAGAGACAACAGAGCGCCATTCGGTTCTATTTTGACATAATTCTTTCGCTTCACTAACATTCATCGCTCTCGTCATACAGGCTCGACGGTTTCGGGTACTCTTAATTATCGACGAATATTGAAGTGTGTAGGATTATACGAGTACTAGCTGTGCGTGCGACTCCGTCCGCGTGGAATATTGCCTTTGGGAAGTTTTCGCCGTTTTTTTTTCCCACATTTTACAGTGTTTCTTCGCTCCTGTTAGTCGCAGCGTGATGTTATACTAAAGCCTTACTCGATAAATGGTCTATCCAAAACAAAAATATTTTTTCAATTTGGACCAGTAGTTCCTGAGATTAGCGCGTTCAAACAAACAAACAAACAAACTTTTCAGCTTTATACTATTAGTATAGATTTGTATAGCTTTAACATAGGAATAAGTGACTTTATTTATGTGACCGTATTGTGACAATTTCGCGACCTTTTTGTGACATTTTTGTGACGTTTCTGTGACATTTTTGTACTCACCTCGGGGTCGCTTGGCCTTGGCTTCGCCAGTATAACGAGCCCGGGCCTCAGCCGCGGCGCCCGCTGCAGCCCGAGCGAGGCGGATTGCCCGGCCTTCGCCCACCCGCAAGGCACTCGATTACGGTATACGGTGACCACTGGTCACTTATGCGATTTTTCCAGGATTTGGATGGATTATGTGACTATTCTGTGGTTATTTTTGTGACATTTTCCTGATCATTTTGTGATATTTTCGCGACCATTTCGTGATATTTCTGTGACCATTTTGTGTAATTTCCGTGACGATTTTGTGATATTTTTGTGACTATTTTGGTGATATTTTGGTGTCATTTTCGTGATAATTTTGTGACAATTTTGTGACGTTTCTGTGACATTTTTGTGACGTTTCTGTGACATTTTTGTACTCACCTCGGGGTCGCTTGGCCTTGGCTTCGCCAGTATAACAAGCCCGGGCCTCAGCCGCGGCGCCCGCTGCAGCCCGAGCGAGGCAGATTGTCCGGCCTTCGCCCATCCGCAAGGCACTCGATTACACGGTGACCACAGTGGTCACGTCTTGTGCTCTTGTTCTAACATTATTTATGTGACTATTTTGTGTTATTTAAGTGACTATTCTGTGCTTACTCAAGTAACCATTTTGTGATTATTTTGTATTATTTCTGTGACCATTTTGTGACTTTTTATGACCAATTTTGTGATATTTTTGTAACTATTTTGGTGATATTTTGGTGTCATTTTCGTGACATTTTCGTGACGTTTCTGTGACATTTTTGTACTCACCTCGGGGTCGCTTGGCCTTGGCTTCGCCAGTATAACGAGCCCGGGCCTTAACCGCGGCGCCCGCTGCAGCCCGAGCGAGGCAGACTGTCCGGCCTTCGCCCACCCGCAAGGCACTCGGTTACGGTATACAGTGCGTACTGTCACGTCGACGAATTCGCCTGTGTCTAGAGGGCCTGGGGAATACATACAGGATATAGATACATAGATCACGCCTGTGCTGTCTAATGGGGTGGGCAGAGCATGGGAAACGGTACACAGTCGAAACCATGATTGTTTCACGTTTCGCAGCTACTTTTACAGATATAGGATTAAGAGAGATATAGTAGAAATTTTATGGGATTTTTGGTCGAAAAACGTGAAACGTAACATTTTTGTACTGTGCCTACCCCATTCTGGAATACAGGCGTGATATCCATGTGTATACATACATACTTATAAAATTAACAAATATTTGTGTTTCTACTAAAATTATGTGATGAATATGCTGTACTATTTTCTTTTAACGAAAATTTTAAATTAATCCACAATTTTTTGGAAAAAAAAAAAGATTTTTTAAAGTCGGAATCGAGACCACAATCGATACCAACAGATAAAAAAAACAAACATTTTTTTACGAATCCATTACTTTTTTATGGCAGTCGCGGAATTGAGTCATCAAAAATTGGTGATTTTTTTTTCTTTCAATTTGTATCAATAGCATCTATAAATCGCATGAAAATCCAATTTTTATTAATATTTAGAAAAAAAACCGTGTACCTATGCCTTTCATTTCACTTTACCAAAACCTCATTGAACCTATGAGAGACAGAGACAGTACTCACCTATGATGAGGTTGTCTCCCTCGTAGATCTGTCCGCTCGCCAGCAGCCCCCCCACCACCGGCCCTGAAGAGTCCCCCACGTGGAATATCTCGTCGATCTGGAACTCCACGTTGTCCTGGAAAGAGAGGCTTGAATTAAAAGAGAGGCATCAATGAAAAGATAGGCATGAATGAAAATAGAGGCATCAATGAAACGAGAAAAACCAATGAAAAGGGAGGCGTCTATAAAAAGAGGCATCAATGAAAAGAGTCATCAATGAAAAGAAAGACATCAAAAATACATGAATGAAAAGACAGAAATTAATGAAACGAAAGGATTAATGAGAAGAGAGACGTCAATGTAAAGAGAATCATTAATGAAACGTGAGACATCAATTAAAAGAGTGAAATCAAAGAGAGGCGTCAATGAAAAGAGTGAAATCAAAGAGAGGCGTCAATGAAAAGAGTGAAATCAAAGAGAGGCGTCAATGAAAAGAATGATATCAAAGAGAGGCGTCAATGAAAAGAGAGTCATCAGTCAAAAGGGAGGCATCAATAACATCATCTTCATCCCATCACTTTGGTGGGATTGGAACTTAGATGCCTTCTTTTGGATTGGAGCTTAGATGCCTCTCTGGCTTGGAGGCTAGTCTACGGATCACTCACGTGGTCGGGCTGCGGCTGCGGCAGCGCTAGTAGATATGCGTGGAGGGCGTTGAGGCCCGCGCCTCGGACACAGCTTACAGGGAACACGTTGATGCCTCTCTTTTTTGCAATGCCTATCTTTATCGATGCCTCTCTTTGGTGGATTGGGACTTAGATGCCTCTCTTTGGTGGGATTGGAACTTAGTTGCTTATGTTTGGTGGGCTTGAAACTTAGATGCCTCTCTTTGGTGGGATTGCAACTAAGATGCTTCTTTTTGGGATTGAAACTTAAACGCCTCTATTTGGAAGGCTAGAAGCAAATACTACGGATCACTCACGTGGTAGGGCTGAGGCTGCGGCGTTCCCGCGGGTGGTTGGAGCGCTAGTAGATAAGCGTGGAGCGCGTTTAAGCCCGCGCCTCGGACGCAGCTTACGGGGAAGACTGGCACTTGTTCTAGTTGGGGCCTGTGGAAAAAAGCTATGTTAATATCTTCTGTAACATAAAACCGGCCAAGTGCAAGTCGAACTCGCCCATTAGGGTTCTGTACAGTCAGCTGCAGAGAAAAGTAACCCCCCGCCCATACAATGTTCTATTACTGGGGGGTTACCTTTCTCTGCAGCTGTCCGTACCAAAAACGGCAAAAAAAAACCGTTTTTTTTAACCTCCTAAGGCCCGTAGTCCTACCTATAGGACTAATGTCAAAAATCAAAATTGGATGCTGGGCCTTAGGAGGCTATGGGAGCTACCCTTAATTATTATTATTGTTTTTAGTATTCGTTGTCATAGCAGCGACAGAAACACATCACCTATAAAAATTTCTCAGCTCTTACAGTTCTTGAGATACAGCCCGGTGACAGGCGGACGGACGGACGGACGGACAGCGAAGTCTCAGTAATAGGGTCCCGTTTTCACCCTTTGGGTATGGAATTCTAAAAACGATGAATGTCTCAAAATATAGGTAACTAACTATGTTACACCAATTTGTTTACTGCAATTAGTAGAATCGACAGTTAAAGTCTGTCGCATATCAAGTTCCCACGGAATATAGAAAGATAAGGTAAACGTCCCTGTGCTCGACACTGACCCAATACTTGGCACTTGGAACCTCATAGTAAGACAGGTGACAGATGGGTGTCATCTACTGAGCCATCGAGTATTGGTACATTTACCTTACACATCAAAAGTACTCCCGATTGAATACATTTTTTTTTTCAATGTATCCTGGATTTTTTCATACAAAACGGCCGTGTATGTATGTATGTAACCTACAGCTCATCTTCCGGTTCTGGCCTGTCCAGCCCGTGTATGGTGTCCAATATAAGCCGCTGCGGACCCACGCAGTCGCGCGCGAGGTTCTCATCAGTGATCAGCAACGGTTTCTGGAACAATACAGCATTTACAGTGAAATTTCCACATTTCCCAATGTTTCTTCGCTCCTATTAGTCGCAGCGTGATGTTATATAGCCTAAAGCCTTCCTCGATAAATGGTCTATCCAACACAAAAATATTTTCGTGTTTTTTGTTTTATCAAATAACTAAACATCGACATAGTTATAGATCGTCAAACTTCCGGAGTGGGGGTTCAAATTACGCCTAGGCAAAAATTATACCGTATAGTGACGTCACGTGCTGGTGCTACACCAGGTATCTAAGGAGTTCGGCCATTCGACGATAGGTGGCGCTAGGGCGCTATACGAGAACGTAGTTCAGCCATTCGACGATAGGTGCCGCTAGGGCGCTAAATGTGAACGTAGTTCAGCCATTCAACGATAGGTGACACTAGGGCGCTAAATGAGAACGTAGTTCAGCCATTTAACAATAGGTGACACTAGGGCGCTAAATGAGAACGTAGTTCAGCCATTCAACAATAGGTGACACTAGGGCGCTAAATGAGAACGTAGTTCAGCCATTCGACGATAGGTGGCGCTAGGGCGCTACACGGGAACGTAGTACAGCCATTCGACGATAGGCAGCGCTAGGGCACTACTGTGCTAGCGACAAAGTCGCTAAATTCGCAACACTGCATCAATCTGCTAATTTTAAGAAAATAAACAAGCACCTAATTTGGGACTGGGTGATTGGTGTAAATATTGCCCAATGACTTTTTTTTATTACCTTGTTATACTTTTCCAAGATGGCCGCCAGTCCCTGCACCACCACGGGCACGTTGGCGGGCGCCAGCTCGCACTTGCTGACCACCGCGAAGAAGGGCAAGTCGAGCGCTAGGAGGAGCCCTATGTGCTCCTCTGTGATTCGGGTTATACCTGCCGTGGCAGAGATCTAAAAAAAAAAAATTGTAGACAAGACACAATATTTGTAAACTTTTTTGGTGACGAAACCGTTTCTGTAAGCGGACTTAACGGAACCTCGTAAAAAAACAGTTTTTAAAATCCTTTATCTATCCGTCCGTTCGAGTATGTCGGAAGATAACAAAGTCGGTTTATTTTCCAATAAACTTTCGTAATTTTAAACTGATATGAAACACGTTAAAATGTGTACAAAGCGCGAGAGTTTAAAATATTAAACTTTCGTAAGATTCCAAACGAGAGACATACATTTTTTTTGACAGGTGTCATAGTGACAGGTCGCTAGCCCGTCGCCTAAAATGTACCTTAACCTATTTCCTTAAGCTAAGCGTCCACAGGTCCGCATCGCACGCATCGGACGCATCGGATTCAATCAGATGTATGGCGAAATGCGGTGCGTACGATGCGGACAGGTGGACGCACTTGTATGAGTTTCTATACAAAGAATACTACAACAATCCGTCGCGTGCGATACGTCCGATGCGTACGATACCAACAAGTGGACGCTTAGCTTTAGTCGCCTCTTTTACACCCCATGTATACTTAGATCCAGCTTATGTAGATCCATTTAAATGAAGTTTGCTAGTCTCGATCTAATATCAGATGACGAATTTTACACCCTCTATTTTTTTCAGTCTAACGCCATTTTTTTCTACTTACTTTAAGCTTGGTTTCACGTCTTTATTTCACGTGTCGAATTTCTAGCATACTTTAGGTATAATAGTGACAGGTTACTAGCCCGATTTTTTTTTCTACTTACTACTACATTATATACATCACGCATTCCCAAATGGGGTAGGCAGAGCACATGAAACGCTTCGTAGACACAACCATATCCATTACACGTTTTGTCGCACTTCTAGCATGTTTTTTTTTCTACTCACCACTAGCATGGCGTAATGGGGAGAATATCCTGTCAACCCGTGTAGCGTGGTTCGCTGGTACTTGCTATGTCCCGCCAGGTCGAGGAAGGCCACTAGCTACACTCAGCATACATACATACATATAGGCAGAGCACACGACACGCTCCATAGGGAAAATAGTGACTATTTCACATTTCGTGGCCACTTTTAGCATGTTTTAAGTATAATAGTGACAGGTTACTAGCCCATCGCCTAAAATGTACCTTAACCTACTTCCTCAGTCGCCTCTTACGACATCTACCGAAGAAATGGAGACGATTTTACACACCCACAGCCTTTTTTTCCTGTACACGCTACATAGGGAAAATAGTGACTATTTCATGTTTCGTGGCTACTTGTAGCATGTTTTTTCTACTCACCACAAGCATGGGGTAGGCAGAGCCGACGAAACGCTTCATAGACACAACCATGACTATTTCACGTTTCGTGGCACTTGTAGATGTAGCTGCTTATCGTGAATATCGGCCCAATTCAAATTGAAAAGTACATGAACAAGGTATTATTTTGGATTATGACTTTATGACGTTATTCATGATAAGCAGCGATGTTTTTTTTTTGTTTTTTTTTTTTTTTCTTCTTACCACAAGCATGGCATAATGTGGCGAGTATCCTGTCAACCCGTGTAGCGTGGTCCGTTGGTACTTGCTGTGTCCCGCCAGGTCGAGGAAGGCCACTAGCTTAGCGCTCCGCTCGCCGATGCGCTCGGCCGTCATGAGCTCCGAACAGCCGTAGTTTACCACGTTGCCCTGGCAACCGGGAAGAAAACGGTCGTATTGGTGCTGCCAAATTATATGTTGTAAAAAAGAAAGAAAGACATGTAATAAAAATGCCAATACAAATTAGTAAAACTGACATTATGTACAGTATTACTATACTATAGACCGATAGGTACTTAAAAGATGGTAAACAATCTTGACGTGTCTTTTTATTTAAACGTACACTTTATAAATCAAAATCTTTACATTTTACAATTTAGGTATGAAAAAATCATTTACTTTCATAGTTTAATTGTATAGTGTAACGATTTTCATTTTTAGACTGTGTATTTCAATAAAAAGACATGTCAAGATTGTTTACCATCTTTTAAGTACCTATCGGTCTAAAGTATAAACAAATAATGCTCCACGATGTATCGGCGCATTAGACCAGTTTTGTGGCGCGGGAAAATTCGATCTACCAATGGCTATTGATTGATGTCTCAGACAAATGTCTCATGACAGATGTCTAGCACCCCAACGTCAAATTCGTCGAGTAGCCGAACTAAAGCGTGTAAGCGAGAATGCATAGCCAGCAAAATTGTACCCAAAGCGTTTGTAAATAAAGTTCAATATAGATAAATTACTCTTTCGGCTACTCCCGAATATCGTTCTGCGCTTCTCGGCGCAAACGGTAACAGCCGATGTGACTTATTTTCTTGGGAATACTGTAATAGGGTCCTGTTTTTACCCTTTGGGTACGGAACCCTAAAAAAGGCGTGATGTGTGTATGTTATAAAATAAGTTATAGTTTTTCATTGTCACAAATGTGACATTATAGGTAAGTTGTACGTATGTATGTATGAACATGTCTCACCTGGGCGTCGAACCCGAGTATCTCGTGGCTCAGCGAAGACGTGCGCCCGCTCTTCACCTCGTGCAGGTGGCGGAACATGTTCAGACGGGCGCTGCCCCGCCCGTTGTCCAACTCGCCTGAACAAGACAGATAGAGTCAGAATAAAGCCAAATATACATTAGGCGACATTTGTCGTGCGACATGTCGAGCGATGTAGCGGACGTCGCCGGACATCGCTCGACATGTCGCGCGACACGTTTATATACGCGGATATAAGTCGAGCGACATGTCCAGCGATGTCTGGCGACGTCGTCCTACATCGCTCGACATGTCGCACGACAAATGTCGCCTAATGTATCCTTGGCACAAGCTTACCAACCAAAATTTCATTTTCGATACAAGCTTTTTTTGCCGACTGTACTTTTTGACAACTACTTCATTGGCATCCACCCTAGGCTATGTGCACCAGATTTCAAGTCAATCAGACCAACAGTTGAAGAGTTCCCTCCATCGGAGACAGTCCCGGCTGGGCCACCAGAAGTCCACTACCAGGATATTGTATTATCATTCAGTGTTGTACTGTATAGTGTGTCATTGTCACATCGAGTGTTCACCATATTAAAATGATTAGAAAATCAACAGGCAGCAGACTCATTATTCATTATATGATTGGCGATTTGCGTATGACAAGAGGGATCACATTTTGAGCATTTAATTAATTAATTTACACAAAAATACCCACTTAATTGACTACAACAGTTTCATGTATGTTTTTAATTTGATTAAACTGTTAATTTCACGTTGTTCCTTTCTTTTAAAATACTATGTTACTTAAGCAGAGTTATTATTTTTTAGCTACTCTTTCGATTGGCATCATAAAAGTAGGATGATTTTTTTTTGACATTTTAGTCGGTTCGATTCCCAGACGAAGCAAGTAATTTTTACAAAACCTATGAATACAGAACCACTAACCTTTAAAAATAAGATAAAGTCTTCTTTGAGCAAAATACACTATCTACGATATTGAAGGTACTTCCCCTTCATGTCCCATAAATTTGGGACACCCTGTGTACCTGTCCCAGCTATGGTACTGTACCTTGAGTCAGGACGCCTATGAGGGTGGACTTGCCGGCTTCGTTGGCGCCGGTGACGGCCACTCGGAGTTCGACGCTCTGTTGTGTGTCCGCCATCTGCAACAAAATGGATCAGCTGTTTCGTTGGTTGCCATGGTGACGTGTCTAAACACACAGAAAGAGTGCAAGCTTAGACACGTCTGTTTTAAATGGGGTAGATTTGTGGTGTTGGGTTTAATTTTAAGGTTAAACCTAATCTAATATAACCAAACCTAATCTGCCCTAAGACATAATCTAATCTAACATAACAAAACCTAATCTGACCTAAACAAAAATAATCTAACCTAAACTAATCTAACATAACAAAACAGAATCTAACCTAAACTAATCTGACATAACAAAACAGAATCTAACCTAAACTAATCTGACATAACAAAACAGAATCTAACCTAAACTAACATAATCTAATCTAACCTTAACAAATTTTTCAATCTACGAAATAATCCTTAATTTACGAAAATGTGGGCGTAAAATAATATAATCTTTTGAAGTCGGAATCGTTACATACGGTCACATTTCGGTCGGGTTAGGTACGACGGCGAGCGAAGCGAGGAGAAGTGTTAGGTTGAACTGTGACTGAGCGAGCGTCGCGAGCATGCCGTGATAGCGGCCTGCGAAGCGCTAGAACCAGCGAGCGAAACGAGCGAACTACAGTCTATTTATCTATCTATATATTTATCTTACCTTTCTAATATAAACCTCCGCAACCGCCCGCTGTGGCCGTACTCTCCTCACAGACACATGTGCAAGAGCGGCCTGCAGCGCCGCGGCCATGCGCCGCAGCGTGTGCAGCGAGCCGCGCAGGGCACCGAATTTGGGGTTTTTGTAAAGTTTTATCAATTTTACCTAATTTAATGTAACAAAACTTAATTTGACCTAAAACACAATCTAATCTAACCTAACCTAAACAAAAATAATCTAACATAATAAAACTTAATCTGACCAAAACAAATATAATCTAACCTAACCTAACGTAATCTAATATGACAATTTTACGAAAACGTGGGCGTAAAATAACACAATTTGTCTCGCGTTTAGAATCTTACGAAAGATCACAAATCAACATGATGGATCTTATTGTTTTTCGATGATATCTAAGTTACCTTCTTGATGTAGATTTCGACGACAGCGCGCGCAGCTCGCCTAGCGACTCCCGGTTTATCTATCCATCGTGTTACTCACCTTTCTAATATACACCTCTGCAACAGCTCTTTGCGGGCGTACTCTCCTCACAGAGACATGTGCGAGGGCGGCTTGCAGCGCCGCGGCCATGCGCCTTAATGTATGCAGGGAGCCCCGCAGCGCCCGCGCCCGTAACCCGCGCAGGGCTCCGCAGTCCCGCACGCCGAGCAGGTAGACCGCGCTGCCGCCGCCCGACCGGAGGCGCCATTTTAGCTGTGGGTGTAGTGTTGAATGAGTAATATTAAAGTGGAGGTTTTTTTTAATGAAAATGAAATGAAAATTGAATGAATGAGATGAAAGGAAAATGGAAAAGAATGAAAACTAAATGAAACGGAATGAAAATGAAATGAAATTGATGTGAAATTAAAATGGAACAAAATGAAAATGAAATGAAATTAATGTGAAATTAAAAGGGAACAGAATGCAAATGGAATGAAAATGGAACGGAGTGAAAATAAAATGAAAATTTAATAAAAATGCAATGGAAATTAGAAATAAATGAAATGGAATATATATGAAAGCGAAATGAAGTAAAATCGTTTATTTTCATTAAGCATGGTATAAAAATGTTGTCAAGAAATCTTATTGTACTGTGACATGTCTAGCATGTTAGCGTACGAAATTTTTATCATCCAAAATTATTTTTAAAACTGCTTTTAATTTCATCACGTGAATGTACAATACAGGATCGAGTATTAATCACCGGTCAGTGATCAGTAACGCAGTGACCAATCACTGTGATTACCTGTGTGACTAGATGCTGGAAGCGCCGTTCGCAGGGCGCCACCAGCTGCAGCTTGTACTCCACGTTCCCGAAGCGGGGCTCCGGCGGCAGGCTGCCCGTGGCCGCCTCGGAGTCCGAGGTGTCCGAAGCCCTGGGAACAAATGATTTGTGACCTTTTTAGGGTTCCGTACCCAAAAGGTAAAAACGGGACCCTATTACTGAGACTTCGCTGTCTGTCTGTCTGTCTGTCTGTCTGTCCTTCTGTCACCAAGCTGTATCCCACGAACCGTGACAGCTAGAGTTGAAATTTTCACAGATGGTGTATTTCTGTTAGCGCTATAACAACAAATACTAAAAACAGTATAAAATAAAAAATAAAGGGGGCTCCCATACAAAAAAAAAATGTTTTTTTACTGTTCTTGGTATTTTATTTTTAGATTCGGCCTTTTTCGATGTTATTTGTTTATTAAAAGAATGAGACAATTGGACATATAGATATTATGAGCCTTTGGTAATATGATAAATAGGGGTATTGTGAATCAAGGTGTTATGAAGTTTAGTAGTAGTTTCAAGCCTAAAGCATGGGGATGTTGAGGTTGCGGATTTTAAGAGACCCACATCCGGATCTATACACTAACTGAAGTGTTGATTTTATAAAGTAAATAACGGCACTGCATGTAAGATCTTGTCACGATCACGACAAAATAACAGCGAGGCGCGTCACCGATTCACCGAAGTCCAAAACCAAATTACTGCTTTTCTATTGGTCAACACGCGCCAATTGCTCCTTTCTTTCTTGTCGCGACATGCTAACATGCATCAATTTATACTGATGTAGATGGGGATGCGAATAATCGCCACATCCCTGTACTAAGCATACTCACGAGTCATCCAGGCTCTCTTCCAAATCGTCGGAGCTGTACCAAGCCTCGTTGTCCAGGTCTTCGGCGTTGAAGTCGCCCGCGAGGTAAGTGTCGTCTTTCAGAATCACCTGCAATAAAACAAATGGGTAGTTGAGTAAAAACAACTATTTAGTCCAACATAATAGACGAAACCTATACTTTAACATTTTCTTAGTTGTCTCTTACGAAAATTTAGTCTCGAAAATTTAGTGACGAACGCTATTAATATTAATCTCATTATAAAGATTATTGCAGCTATGTATTATTGGTATGGTAATTTTCTGCGATAAATATTTGCAACAAAAGGTGTCAAACATTTCATTTTTCGAAATTATAATACTTCTAAAGGAATTTTTAGATACTTAATCACCAGTAAAAATCTGTAAAAGATCCGCGTGAAAACTAACGGATTCGAATTTTTCTTGTTCCTCGCATATCCACGGATACGGAACATCATTAGAAAAAAAAATTGAATAAACAGAAACTAACCTTTTCCAATTTATCGATAACATTGTGCACAGCAGGATCCTCGAACTCTTTCCGCTTGTTCTTCTTATAATCATTCAGATCGTTCACGTTCTTCCCTATATCTGTACAATTCTTCTGCACAGCGGACTGGTTGTTCCAACTGGTGGGCTGTATGTCTGTGGGTCTGTCTTCTTCGTCTTTTGGGGGAGATTTCTTCCATCGACGATTCTTGCGACCCGAGTTGCGACGCTTCGGCTTCTTGTCATCGGTTTTGGTTTCTGAAACTAAAGAGTGTAGACAGTGGTTTAACCTTGACTGTTTCCAATATTAGTTCCTTACTTATGAAATTGGCATTTTGTATGAAGATTTTCACAACATTTTCGTTTTTCATACTAAGTGTTTTTACATTTATTTAGCAATCAAAAATGATAGCGTTATAAAACTTATGTCCGTGTTAAAAAACACTTATAAAATAACTATTAGAATCAATTTTAATGAAAAAAATGGATCAATTAATTATTGCAACCAAATACATACCTAATTCCGGAAGCATAAAAAAACCTGACTTTCGAAAAAAAATTGTGGGTTTATTAATACAATTCTTTGGATTTATGACAGTCAAAATTTGCAAGATGAAGTCACAATCTTTTGTAATATTGAGTACGTAATATATCTTTTACGTTATGGAAGTTACGATGGTTAGAAGCACGAAAAATCGTCAATTTCATAGGTAAGGACCCAATACATTTTTCTAACAAAATAATTTCCCTGAAATCCCAAGTGGAAAAATGTTGGTTGAAAGTAGAAAGTATGGTATGTCACAGTGACATTTCTTGTGAAAAGGGTCAAAGTGGCACAGTAATCAATTTCCTTGACTGTACAGAGCTAAGCCAGGTCATACTCTTACCTTCGTCTTTAGAAGACTCCTTGTTGACCTCGATGTAGCTGTCAAAGTAGCTGACATCTCTGACGAGGAGGTCGCTGCTCAGATGCGGCTCGCAGAGGAACGAGGACTCTTCTGGAAGAGTCTCGTTCTTTCCCTGCCCCTTGCGCCCTCTTCTGCGGCCTGCAGAGATTAGAAGATTTAATAAACAAAAAAAAACCGACTTCAAATTACCAGTATTTTGAAAGTATTGTTTACTGAACGTAAATTCTTGACTTCATTCATCAACAAATTACCGAAAACGCCGTACCTACATGTCCCTATAACATTTGAAGAGTTCCCTCGATTTCTCCATGATTCCATCATCAGATCCTGGTTTCGTGCCAATGGGACCAATTTCGAGTTATACCCTTTCGATTAAAAAAGAAATTTGAAAATCGGTCCACGGGTCTCCGAGATATCGAGTAACATACACACAAAAAAAAAATAGGTCGAATTGAGAACCTCCTCC
>BHDV01047784.1:128485-144386 GCA_005406045.1 Adoxophyes honmai
AGTGAAAGCCCACTCCGACCCACCTATATTTTGCGGGCGAAGTGGGCGCGACGTGGTCGCGAGCAATGACGTCATCTGTCACTTCAAATGATTCGCCCACAACGACCGCGGGCGCCAAGCGGAACGCTGAGGAGGGCGATGCGATCGTTGTGGGCGCCTTGTGGAACGCGCCCGATAACAGCCGATGTGACTTATTTTCTTGGGAATACTGTACATATGTATGTATGACTAGCTGTGCCCGCGACTCCGTCCGCGTGGAATAATGACAAATTTCCCCGTTTTTTTTCCACACTTCCCATTCCTCGATAAATGGTCTATCCAACACAAAAATATTTTTTCAATTCGAACCAGTTGTTCCTGAGATTTGCGCGTTCAAACAAACTATAATATTGTATAGATGTATGTATGTTCACTCACAATATGGATGGCCAGATTGGTTTTCTTCTTGAACCGCTTGGCGCAGATTTCGCACTCGAACTTCCTCACATCAATCTCCAAATGTTTCTCAGCTACATGTAGTTTCAGGTTAGATTTGCTTTTACACCTGGAAGATGTAAAGCGTTGTTTTATTTAATAGTTTAGTTTATTATTATCATGAAGACAAAGAAGAGCGAGACAGCGCTATCCTCTGTCCTGCTCGCGGCGCTGTGTCATCGCCTACGATATATCTTCGCGCACCGGGCCCCGGACTTCACTTCGGCGGTGTGCTAGCTAAGAGTAGGAAGTAGCTTAGGTTCCATAATCCCACGTCTGCGCGTTAGGTTTCATTAGGTTACCTAGATAGGTCACAAGTGCTCACTTAAGTATTTCCTGTTGTATTAATTTCAAATAAAACCGTTGATTGTTATTTGCAGCATTCATTTTCCCCCACTGATCCGTAATATTATTTTATGTTCAGTAATAGAGCGGACAGTACCTATTTTTGATAGGGAAGCCATGTTGACTGGAGAAAAGACATATTGAGGGGAAGAAAAGTAATATTTAGGGTGGGGACTGGGGACAGTAGGTAATATTGAAGTGGAGGACAGTAATATTGAGGGTGGGAATGGTAATATTGAAGTGGAGGGATGCCATATTCAGGTGGACGACTATAATATCGAGTGTCGATAATGTTGGAGGGAAGAAAATAATGTTCAGGAAGAATGTACATAATGAGGGGGACGCAAGTAATATTGAGGGGGGGACAGTAATATTGAAGGGAGAAAAAGCATATTGACGGGGAGGACAGTAATATTGAGAGGGGGGACAGTAATATTGAGAGGGGGGGACAGTAATATTGAAGGGGGAGAGAGTAATCTTGAGTGGAGAAAAAGCATATTGAAGGGGAGAGACAATGTTGAGTAGAGAAAAAGCACATTGAAGGGGGAGAGAGTAATTTTGAGTGGAGAAAAGGCATATTGAAGGGGGAGAGAGTATTATTGAAGGGAGAAAAGACATATTGAAGGGGGAGAGAGTAATGTTGAGTGGAGAAAAGGCATATTGAGGGGGAGGACAGTAATATTGAGGGGATAAAAGGCATATTGAAGGGGGAGAGAGTAATGCCGAGTGGAGAAAAGGCATACGACTTGGTGGGGGCACGGCCGTGCCCCCCGATTGAGAGGGAGGTCAGTAATATTAAAGTGGAGGACTCATATATGGAGGGGGGGGGGCAACAACTCTAGGAAAGTGGTTTAGAGGCATTTAAATGGCAGCGAAGGGGGGTTCTGGCCAAATCTAGAGGGGTGTGAGTGTAACAGTAGGATCACTCACGTGACGTCGCACGACTTGCACTGGTAGACGGTCTCGGAGCCGGTGTGGCGCATCTGGTGCTTGCGCAGCGTGGACGAGTCCCGGCATGCGTATGCGCAGTACAAACAGCGGTACGGCTTCTCGAGGCAATAGGGGAGGGAGAGGCCAGTACACGGCCGGTTGAGGGAGGAGCAGTCGTATGATCCGGGAAGAAGGTGATATTGAGGAGGAGGACGGTAATATTGAGAGGGGGACAGTAATATTGAGGGGGAGGACAGTAATATTGAGGGAGGATAGTAATACTGAGGGGAGGTCATTAATATTGAGGGAGGATAGTAATATTGAGGGGGAGGACAGTAATATTGAAAGGGAGAACAACTATATTAGGGGGGGGCGCAATAATGCCAGGAAAATGGTCTACAGGCATGTTTAAATGACGGCGAAGGTGTGAAACTAGGATCACTCACGTGACGTCGCACGTCTTGCACTGGTAGACGGTCTCGGAGCCGGTGTGGCGCATCTGGTGCTTGCGCAGCGTGGACGAGTCGCGACATGCGTATGCGCAGTACAAACAGCGGTACGGCTTCTCGTCTGAAACAATGTCCCGAGTTGTCAAGTAAGTAATTACATACATACATACCGTCACGCCTCTTTCCAACAGGGGTAGGCAGTGACTACTTTGTTCCACTCGCTACGATTCTGACATACCTCTTTTGCTTCATCTACATTCATTAATCTCCTCATACATGCTCGTCGGTTTCGGGTACTCTTGACCTGTCCTGTTTCTAGAACGTGCGCAATTTGGTCACGGAACGTCCGTCTAGGTCTTCCCCTCCCACTGCACCCATCACTAAGTAATTAATTGTAAAAAAACATGAAATAAAAAAACAAGATGAAGTATAACGGCAGAATTATCCTTTAATTTAAGGGATCGCTTACAACCAAACTTTGAGAGACAGAGAAAAAACTTAATCGTCGAGACCGACACGACAAAAACAGAGTACAATAAACATGGTGAAGTATATTAAATATTCACAATATTTTGCATACTCCTAAATGGGGTAGAAAGAGCACACGAAATGCTACATTAATTAAATCTTAATTAGAAACAGTTACGAAACACCAGGTAATCCACAAACTTATATCGAAATAGATGACTCAAGTGTATGTACCATCGCGAACCGGGATTGTTGAGCCACTTACCTATGTTTGTAACTTGGTCGTGTAATACTAATCCAATAGCTGAAATCTAGTCTGTCACATTGGTCATTGATTACACGTCTAAATTGCGAACAGTGGCAAGTGGCTCAACAATCCCTGTTCGCGATGGTACTTACTTCGCGTGCCAAAAGGGTGAGCAATGCTCTGCCTTTGACGCGATTTTATTTAGTTTTCTACCACTCAGATTAGGTTTAACTGCCTAGGGACAGGACAACTTGAACAAGGCGGCGTCACCTTTGAATCGGTTTCACTCGGACTGTCAATTCCCATCACTAAAGCGCTCATGTGACGTTACATTAGACAAAAATTGGCACGCTTGGTTGACACACAAATGCAGGAACTCGCGGCATCTATTTCGATATAAGTCTGTGAGATCATTAAGTTAGATGTAACTTTCAGTAATCGGCAATTATAGTTAATGGGCAAATTACTGGATATACCTACATTGCAAGAAAAACAGTTGCTACGTTGTTACACAATGTTATTGTTTCTGTTTTTCGCTTTTTTTCGTGAAAACTTTTCAGGCAAGTTAAGTTTTATTACTTAGCTTTTATTTAACTTCACTTTTGTATGTATGTTTGTATGTTTACAAATCTTGCAAGGACAATTTGAACCACTTCCAATAGACCGATTGATCTGAAACTTGGTATACCTACGTAACTTGGATGACAATACAACATTCCGGTAGGACGGTGGAGGGAACTCTTCAACGGTTAGTCCGATCGACACGAAATTTGGTACTCATGTCCAGGATGGATGACAATGAAGTGAAATTATCGAGATTACTTTTTGTCGGTTATTAAATAATCAGTTTTATGTTCAGTAGGCTTACCCCAGCAAGTCCAAAGTAGATTACTTTCCATAAATTACGTGAGGTGTTTTTTTCAATTTTCTCACCCTCCCACCCCCCTTGGTGAGATGTCGTGAGATTTTATTCAACCCCCTCCCCCATCCCCAAATCTCACGTGAGATTTTTCAAAATGTTATTGTAAAAAGAAAGAACAAAATGAAGACGTAACTTTTAAAAAAACTTACATTTTTCTTCGTTCGGATACCTACACTCAAGAAGTGTCAAATGTAAAGCGCCATCCACATACTCACTTCGCTTTTTAAGACCTTAGGCATCTGGATTAAATGGACCAAATTGGTAGTTTTTTGTTTGTTTGAAACAAGAAAAAAATTGCGTGATATTTGCCGTGACCCCCCTCCCCCCAACGTGAGATTAGATGAGATTTGACTCGACCCCCTCCCCCCTAAAACACTTCACGTAATTTATGGACGTCCCCTAACGTCGGGTCCTCTATGTTCCGTGGGTGTTATAAAAAGCGACAAAAGCAAATAGGCAAAGGCATGTTTTACGTGACAATCTATGAACCTGTTACTGTTGGCATAAATAAAGTTTTGACCTTTTGTTACGTTTTCCAGAAGCACGAGTCTATTGCCAAGACTCAAATTCTAAATGGGACCTCCGAGGGTACTCCTGCCCAGTCAATTGCAACAACGTGGTTTATGCCGTCGAAAGGTCAGAACAGTAATTTTAAACAAAAAAAAAACCGACTTCAAATTAGCAATATTTTGAAAATATTCTGTTTACTGAATGTAAATTCTTGATTTCATCAACAAATTACCGCAAACGCCGTACACCTCCATATAAAATTTGAAGAGTTCCCTCGATTTCTCCAAGATTCCATAATCAGAGCCTGGTTTCGTGCCAATGGGACCAATTTCGAGTTATACCCTTTCGATTTAAAAAAATTTTGAAAATCGGTCCATGGGTCTCCGAGATATCGAGTAACATACACACACAAAAAAAAATTAGATCGAATTGAGAACCTCCTCCTTTTTTTGAAGTCGGTTAAAAAGTACAGATTGGCAGTTTAGGTACAGTCAGGGAATCTGAATGTTTAGCAGGTTGACCGCCTTCATAATTTGTACGCATTATAGGACGAACTTCACCATGAAGTTCAATATTGAGTATTTATGTCATGCAACTGGCTGGAAATAGTAGTAAGGCCAATTTTAGAAGTATCTCAACCTGCTAAACATCCAATTTCCCTGACTGTACTTATCTAAATGTAAACAGACTTTATGTCAGATTTGACAGGTTAATAAGGTTTTTTTTACTACCCACATTTTATCGGATGTTCAAATACTTTATCAAAGGAATCTTACCTAATATTTATTGATCTGATGGACGTTAGTGTTCCAATTACGATTGTTTCTGGTATACCTAAACTTAGACACCAACAGAACATTTTATTTTTTCCTTCCTTTGCTAATAAACTATTAGAACATGTCGAACTCGATTTAAAACGTGAGTTATCCGTCCTTTCACTATGACTAACGCTCATGGTATTATAATCTCACAGGTTGAAACTCATAGACATCAACAACTTACTAAGAGAAAAGTCCTCACTAGAAGACTTCTCAAACTCTGAAATTATACCAAAATACGATGAAGTGCCCGTAGTAAGGGCGAAGGACACAACCGAGCTTTACATTATCTGCGAAAAGGTTCTATCTAACAGCGTGGCTGTCAGCGAGGTGCAGGAAGAATTTGCTAAGTTCAACGTATCAAATTGCCGGTATGTGTGGTTTTTGTCTTGAAATACTTTTATACATTTTTTTTATTAAAAAAATAATATACAGGGTGAAATCTGGGTTGTGATTCAAACCTATTAGTCCTAACTCGGAAAAAAAATCTGACTTTATGTCTGTTGTTTAGTGTCCGACCGAAGCTTCGGCTTCGGCTTCGGCTTCGGCCACCTTCGGCCAAAATGTGGCCGAAGCTTTGGCCGAAGCCGAAGATTTGCAAGTTGTGATTTCAAATTGAACGAACGATGCCAGAGCGAGACGGATAGTGCGCAGCGCTTAGCAAAGCAGCGATTTGCTGGCTCGATCACATTGCTTGCTGTTGTTATATAAATTACTGACAACACATAACATAACAACATAGTCACACTTGATTTAGAAGCGAAAACTGTACATAATTTACCTTCGGCTTCGGCTTCGGCTTCGGCCGAAGGTTGTGATGAAAACCGATTAATCGGCTTCGGCTTCGGCCAAAATTGTACCTTCGGTCGGACACTACTGTTGTTAGTTTATTAATTAATCGCAGTCATTTGTTATTGTTATTATTAACCACACGTGTGTAGGGCAAAAATGCTTGTACTTATTTTGATTTTTAGGGTTCTGTTCTGTACTGAGACTTCATTGTCTGTCTGTCCGTCTGTCACCAGGCTATATCTCACGAAACGTGACAGCTAGAGAGTTGAAATTTTCACAGATGATGTATTTCTGTTGCCGCTATAACAACAAATACTAAAATCAAAATTACAATTAAGCTGATTTTTTTTGCTGTTTTTGGTACGGAACCCTTCGTGCGCGAGTCCGACTCGCACTTGGCCGTTTTTTTAATGTTGGTTAGGTTAAGTTACGTTAGTTTAACTATAAACTATCTCGTCTTTTACAGGCTGGTTGTCAAGAAAAAGCTAATGCCGATATACTACAAGAAGTTAAAGCGCTGCAGAAGAAGCTACGAAGACGAATTCGTGGCCATATTCACGAAAATCCTGAACCGACATGCGCACGGGAAATATAAATTCACTGAAGAACTTACTGCGGTAAAAATTACACATACATACATATTCTCACGCCTGTATTCCCAAGAGGGGTAGGCAGAGCACATGAATTCAAAAATTCAGTGCCACGTTTAGCGATTTCAGGGTAACCAGATGGTTAAACGTGAAATTGCAGTGACAGGTTGCTAGCCCATCGCCCACAATACACTAACCCTTTCCCAAAGTCGACTCTTACGACATCCACGGGAAGAAAGGGGGAGGTGCTATTCTAACCCGGCACCACACGGGGCACAAAAAAATAGCAGTTTTTAAAAGTATTATTTATCCACCCGTCCGACCATGTAATCGCCGCGTCGAAACTTTCGATCAGAGAACGGCGTTTTGTTTATTTTTTCTGAATTCTTGCGGAACCCTATCAGGGGCATCATGGAACCCTGGGGTTCCGCGGAACACACTTTGAGAATGGCTGAACTAGCCTATTAAAAAATAAATGTTTTTCAGTTGATCCTAGAGAAACTCCTAGGGAGGAACATAAACCTGCGACACGGCGTGGCGGACGTGAAGAGGCTCCTTCTGTTCCTGAAGATGGCGCTGCTAAAGCATAAGCTGCGGTCGCACGCGTCGAGCATCACTTTAAAATCGCGGCACTGCCTCACCATATATGTGCCGGGGTGCTATTGCGTGCCTGGGTAAGGCCTATCCAACCATCCAACCAACAAACTCATCCATTCATCCATCCACCGATCCGTTCATCCATTCATCCATCCATCCATCTATTGATTAAACCATCCATCCGTCCATTCATCCATTCATCCGTCCGTCCGTCCGTCCATTCATTTTATATTCATTACCTACTAGCTTTCCGCCCGCGGCTTCGCCCGGGTGGAATTCGGTTATATTGCGGTATTAAACGAACATTCCCTCGGGAACATAATTTTTTCCGGAATAAAAAGTACCCTATTATTTAATCCGGACTTCTAACTATACGCCTGCAAAATTTCAAAGCAATTGGTTCAGTAGTTACGGCTTGAAAGCGGAACAAACAAACAAACAAACCAACTCACTTTCCGATTTATAATTTTATAATATTATTAAGGATGTATTTATGAAATCCTTTTTTTCAGTTTCGTGGAGCACGCTGGTCAGTGCGTGAAGCCAGCCGATTGCTTCCCAGAGTCTTTGCGGAATGAATACCTCCCACAACTCAATATATTATAATACTAGCTTTTGCTCGCGGCTCCGCTCGCGTTAAGATGGGTACTGTAGGGACACCTAGCGCCATCTATCATCGAGTGGTAGAACTTCTAATGTCAAGAAAAAAGGAAGCCTACATCCCGCTATCGAAGTTTCGACGATCGGTTGCATAAATACAATTTCCAACTTCCTCTCTATGGACTTCGGTCCCCAGGCATAACATCTGCATGGAGAGAGATCTCTCTATTGGAGTCTTTCCCAAACGTTACGAGGTGTAATGTAACATGTTACGCAGCGAGCATTCGCGCCATGTCGTGCAGTCAGTACGTTGGTTTCCCCGTAACACGTAACGTTGGTCAGTACCCACCTTTATATTTGAGATGATTTTTTTACACCCTTGGTTACATTATTGACGATTACCAAGGATCTCTATTTAAAAAAAAAAATGAAACGTAGCCAGCCTATGACAATTCGGAAGAATGTAGCATTCTAATAGTGATTTTTTTTTAATCGGCCCAGTACTTTTTGATCCTATTCACTACAAAAATACAAACAAACAAACAAATCTTTCCTCAACAAGTTAAAATAAGTGGAGTAAAAATTTTTTTAAGGACTTCTGTAATGGCGGATCATCTCATAAAATATTAGGACATGAACTAGGAATATGACATGGTAATATTTTTTGAATTCATGTCCTCTGCCTACCCCTCTTGGGAATACAGGCGTGAGAATATGTATGTATGTATGTATGTATGTAATATTTAGACATAGCTATATGTAGATTTAAGTTATTTAAAAATGATTTTAGTTTATGTAATGGTTAGCCCTCTTTTATTGCTGTGCCCTTGCAGGGCGTCACATGTAAACCTAGTCTATAATTCCACCTGCTCGAAATGTAATGTGATTGCAATAAATACTTTGACTTTGACTTTGAAGTGTAGATAAAGAAATATATGATTACTAGCTTTTGCCCGCGTCTCCGCTCGCGTTAAATTCGGGGTATCACAGAAGAGATAGCACACATACAAATTTTATAGCTTTCTACATTGAAAACTTCCATTCCTCGCTTTAGGGAAATGGGGGGGTTTTGAAGAGACAAAATGTAGCCTATATCACTCTCCATGCCCTAAACTATCTCTACCTACAAAATCACGTCAATCCATCGCTCCGTGTAGACGTGAAAGACGGACAAACAAACAAACACACTTTCACATTTATATATTGGTACGGATTATTAAAGTATCTATTGTCTGTGGATGTCGTAAGAGGCGACTAAGGAAATAGGTTAAGGGGCAGCGCAGACGACAGACTTTGTGTGCGATCGAATCTGCGGCGCACAAAAAGTCTGCGTGGATTGTACGCATTGTGCTCCGGACTTTTTGCTCGTGTGCGTTACTGCATATAATTCCATAGGTTCTATTTTCACATTTTTCACAGATTAAAAAGTCCGTCGCGGATAGTCCGTCGTCTGCACAGGGCCTATAAAGTATACTAACTGTGACAAACACCTTGGGGGGCGTCCATAAATTACGTGAGGTGTTTTTTTAATTTTCTGACCCTCCCTCCCCCCCCTGGTGAGATATCGTGAGATTTTCTTCAACTCCCTCCCCCACCCCCCAAATCTCACGTGAGATTTTTCAAAATGTGCGTTGGATTGTTATTACAAAAAGAAAAAACATATTTATTAAAAAAAAATTAGGTGAATGACGTAACTTAAAAAAAAAACTTTCATTGTTCTTCGTTCTGATAAACCCATGAAGTGTCAATGGCAAAGCGCCATCCACATCCTCATTTCGGTTTTTAAGACCTTAGTCATCTGCATTAAATGGACCAAAATAGTAGTTTTTTTGTTTGTTTCAAACAAGAAAAAAATTGCGTGATATTTGCCGTGACCCCCCCTCCCCCAACGTGAGATTTGGTGAGATTTGACTCGACCCCCTCCCCCCCTAAAACACCTCACGTAATTTATGGACGCCCCCTTGGGGATATTTCACTGGGGTATAATATATACAAGGTGGCTGGCAATTGAGCGTAAATATTTTTTCCAGTGGTCGGCTATACGCTATACGATACGCGGCTAAAAACCCCCATGTGAAGTTTTTTTTCGGTTTTTTTTTGTAAAAAAAAGTACGAAAATTTGTAAATATTGCCCAGTGTTTTGTACTCCGGCTCTTAGTCAACCGCGTAGCATCGCAATTTCGATCGATTACAGGTGCGTGCAGTCACGAACCGGGATTGTTGAGCGACTTGCCACTGTTCGCAATTTAGACGTGTAATCAATGACCGATGTGACCGGCTAGACGTCAGCTATTAGTATTACACGACCAAGTTACAAACATAGGTAAGTGGCTCAACAAATACGGTTCGTGATGGTACGTGGGCTCCTGCTGTCTATGCGATCCTGGTACCACCACAGTCTTTAACAGCGACTCCGGAGATAAATATATACAGTCACGAACCGGGATTGTTGAGCCACTTGCCACTGTTCGTAATTTAGAAGTGACTGACAGGTGTTAGCTATTGGATTAGTATTACACGACCAAGTTACAAACATAGGTAAGTGGTTCAACAATCCCTGTTCGTGACTGTACAATTGTACATGCCTACTAACGTGAACGCATACCGGACATAAGGTAGGTAAAACACACGGCACAATGACCTGAAAAGCGATGAAAAATTGTCTCTCACAGGGACAATAATTAAAAATTTTCGGAAATATTTTACAGGGGTCTTCAGACGCTAATACCCGACCACTGGTTAAAATAATTACAGTCAATTTCCGGCCATCCTGTTTACTAGTTATCAGAAACTTACTTGTGTGTATGAATTTGTGAGTGTTGAGAGAATACAATGCGTTGAACGCCTTGCCACACTCCTCGCACCGGTACGGTTTTTCACCTAAAACAAAAATAAAATTAAAATATTAACCTACAGTGAAACTTTTATCCTTTGAGTATGGAACCCTAACCGCAACGTACCTGTATGAACCTTCATGTGACTCTTCAACTTGCATCCGAAATGGAAAGTCTTCCCACAGATATCACACTCAAATTCCTTCTTTCCTCCGTGGGACACCTTCATATGCCGTCTCAGGTACTGGGGCCTCTTGCCAGCGTACTCGCAGATTGTGCACTTGTATGGAGAGTCGGTGGAATGAACAGCCTGATGATTGTACATAGCGTATTTGTCCTTGAATATCTGTAAAAGGCCACTGGTGTTAGTTGCTATGGTTACCGTGTAGGGTTTAGAATAACATGTCTCCATTTGTAAGAGGTGACTAAGGATGTAAGTAAGTAAATAATCAAAAAAAAATATCACTGGACAATTTTTACACCAATCACCTAGTCCCAAAGTAGGCAACTTAAGAGGAAATGGAGCGGTCATATTTTGTATGGAAACGTAGTCCCCTGATTCCTCGCTGGATATTACCCGTAGAGCAATGATTTTTTACATCAACAATCTAATGATATATTAGCATGTTCCTATGTTTTTCTTTTTTTCTTTATTGAATTATTAAAAGAGATATTAACCTTCAAAAACATGAAAAATTGGACAGTTTTTTCTGTTGTGTTCAAATCTCTAGAAACCAATTTTAACACAATTATATCAAAATATAAGAACATAGGAACACAGATATGACATTTTTTAAACATTTAATAAAAAAACATATTTAATCGGTTAAGTTTTGGAGAAGAAATCAGGGGACTATGAAACATTGTTTTTGAATAATTTTCATGGGTATTTTCGGTCCGAGCTGTAGTTGTTCTTTTCACACTCGACGTCGTCTGGGCAGGGCACGGCGCGACAGCAATAGATTTAGCAAATACCTATTTTTCAATTCCTTCGACCGGCATAATTCCTCTTAATGCCTGTGTTATGGGTCTGTGTTGTGGGACCGGGGATCGAAGCCGGGACCTTAAGCTTCACAGTCAGGTTCTCTAAGGCCATGGTCTGCTTCACCCGCCGCCCGCGACCGACAACGGGCCGCCGCCCGCGGCGTCTGAATAATAGTAGGTAAACGGAACGCCGCACGCGGCGGGCGAAAAGGACCACTCCCGAGCATTCCCGAACATACCATTCAGACGCGGCGGGCGGCGGGCCGCTGTCGGTCGCGGGCGGCGGGTGACGCAGACCACGGCCTAACCGCTGGGCTATCCGGCCGGCGTGTGGGTTGTAAGTAAACACTTAAGAGTTTTCGGTTTGTGCTTTAACACATTCACGACCACGCCTAAAATCAAAACATTTGCGTGGAACCGAGTAGTCTATAGCCAGTACAAAATGAACCCGGCTCCCGGGTTCTCGGTATCTGGCGAATGTTTTGAAGAACCCGGGAGCCGGGTCCTTGGTTCTGAATGTGTTAAACCAAAAACTCAGAGGTAAAATAACTTAAGAGGTATGGATTTAAAAAAAAATGTGTACCTTGGAGCACATGGTACACTTGATCATATTTATTGTTGATTGCTTTTTCTTCACCTTTCGGGTAGACTTTGATGCATTCATTTTGACCCTAAAATGAAATAAAACAATGGTTCATGTTTACAAAATTTTTGGGAAAACAAAATTTTGACAGAACATCAGCTTAGCGTGATTTTTTTTTTCTGTAGGGTAGGTTAAGAAATTTGTTTATTCAGGCGACGAAATTCCAAAGGTTGAATAATGAAGTAGATTATTAAAATATTTCATAGTTCCCGGTATCTAATTTGGCAATGTTTTAAGTAGCATTTTTCGGTGGTAAAGCGACACGTGAACGTATTCCCACTACTTATAACCTTTCTGAGTCAGTATCCGGGATTGTATGCTTTATAATATGAAAAACATGTAGTACAATAGTTTATTCAAAAATAATGGTACAATACCTTTAATAACAATAGCGAATTCAACTATTTCCTGCAGTTCAAAGATTGCTTAAAATGTTATTCGCTTAAAGTAATTCAAAAATGATGATTTTGGTAATTTTAATAAAAGAAGAACAAGTAATACATTTTTGTGAATTGTGATTTGTTTGCGAATTTTTGACATTTTTCTCTACTCATTTGTTTTTTTTTTGTCAATCAACATTACTACCCAAAAGAGTTACGGTCATACAGCTTGACTTTGCTTTGCTTGGCTTACTTGTGTTTGCTGACTGATGAAAACGGAATGAAAGTTTAATTTCTATGCTATTGAAGCAATTACGAATCTTATTGTATGCCCAAGTGTGCATTACAGCTAAACCACTAAAACCAAATGAAAACACCACTCCTTGAAAACAAACTGCTCAAACACTTTGCATCGATAGTTTTGCAACAAAACATAAAAAAAAATTACGTCACATTACGTCAAAGTCACTCGCCTCACCTCGCAAGTTGGGCTGTCACGCGCGGTATATTCGATTTACTATAGATTTTTCTATTGGAAAATATTATTAATCGAATATTCCTGTGATTTATATATTCAGTTAAAATAAGTCCTTGTTTTTAAAATCCTCAAGATAGTTGCTGTGTATTTATTTGTAGAAATAACTGCTTTCTTATTGTTGTTGTGCGTCATTGATTCACATTGACATTGAACTGTGGTTTTCCTTGAGAATATTGCAATAAACATGTTGTTATCAATGTTTTTGGAACAGTAAAAAAGTAATACGTCGATAACTGGGCAGCAAATGCCAGATTATTTAGTTGGGTAAGTAAAATTCTTTAATTATAATTTTATAGGTTATAATTATGTCATCTGGTTTTAATGTTTTTTTTCTTTATATCAATAAAATAAGAGCAAAGAGCTATGACTAGACCACCGGAAATATAAACGCCAATTTACAAAAATCAAATACATTTGTCAGCTTTATAGTAAAGGCGTATTTTAACCAACATGAAATAAAAATAATGTTTTTATTTTTCAGGATATAATGCTGTAAGAGACCTCGCCGCAATATGTTGAAAACATACCAAACTTACAGCAAACTGCGCTTACCATTGCTACAGATAGTGAATCTACAAACAATTACCAAAAATGTACAAAAGTCATGCCATTGCAGAAATATAAATTTTAAGAATAAATATGATATAAGGGTGCATTCGACACAAAGTGACCATAGACAAAAGGCTGTGATAGAAACCACACCGATAATAGATAAATTAGATTTAGATAAAAGAAGAGTTAGTCTATGGAAGGAGAAGATTATTCCATATGCAAAATTAGCACGATGGGACAAGCCTATAGGTATGTTATCAAAAGTTATAGTTAGTGACTCTAAATGTTCTGCATTATGGTAACGAAGTTTCGAAGATCAGTTGCATAAATACAACATCCGACTTTCTCTCTGTGTCCTTCAGTCCTCAGGATTAACATCTGCGAGAGAGAGAACTCTCTATTGGAGACTTTTCCATATTTCTAATGACTATTAAGTGATAATTTAACACATTCAACACCAGTGACACAGCATCTGTGTCAAAAACACTCTCATTGAAACACTTCTAGTGTCGAATGTGTTAATTACTGTCCCTGGCACGTAACATGGGAAGATTAACAAAAAAAAAAGATATTAAGTAGCAGGGGTAAGTCAGCATATCACATTTTCCATGAAAAAAGCTATGGATGAACCTACCTTCGCTATTTGAAATCTTACCACATTATATGCAGGGTCTTTACATACATTTGTGAACATAATTTTCTGTAACTATTCATTGCATTTTAAATATTTAATTTTTCTGGACAAATCTGTAAAAATGACTGAATATGTTGATACAGTTGTATTATGTATTAGAGATAAAATTTAGCATGAGCGATCTGGTGAAGGAAAACATTGTTAGCAAACCAGCACACAGCGACAAGCAATTCAAAGTTGTGAGTGACATTCCCAATCTGCACTGGGCCCTATCCCTCTTCACGACTGTATAGATGTATTACCCAATATTTTTTTCCCCATGTAATGTTTTTTTGCCCATGTGGTGCTGGGTTAGAATAGCACCTCCCCCTTTCTTCCCGTGGGTGTCGTAAGAGTCGACTCTGGGAAAGAGTTAGTGTGTAGAATCAACAGAGAAACAGTATCTATATCTACATTATTTTGGCCCTTCGAGCTGATGAAAACCTAACATAACCTAAACCTACTTACATTTCTGTGTCTATTCTAACAGGGAAAAAATTCTGCTTTGAAAATAAGCTTTAGTAACAAACTAAACTGGGTAAAAAGTTATTTGAGGAAAAACTGGAAACGGAAATTTAAATGGGTATTTCATCTAACCAGTCCTCTTCACTGAGAGGAGGCCTGTGCCCAACCATAACAATATGTGCCATATTTAGCCCATTTCTTTAACTTTTTCAGGTGTCTACCTTCTCTACTGGCCCGGGGCCTGGGCAATAGCACTAGCCTCCGTCCCTGGGACCGTCCCATTGGAGACAAGCCTTAAGATGGCCGGCCTCTTCCTCGTGGGTGCCGGTCTGATGAGAGGCGCTGGGTGCACGATCAATGACATGTGGGATAAGGATATTGATGCCCAGGTTAGCATCTAGGACTTCTACGTGAATCCTTTGGTGAAGGTGCCTCTGTGAGCTTATCATATGTTGTGGGAGAAGTAAAGAGAGTAAAGGAAATTTGATGAAACCCAGACACACGGAATAGCAAAATTTAGAATTGTTTAAGATGAATGTTTGGTTAGGGCTCATAATGCTAAACTCGCAAAATGTCCCTCCACCAAAATTACGTCTGTTCAGCGTTCGCATTTAATGGTTTATCGGTCCCTTTATTAAACCTAGCAACATTTTTAGTTTGGTTGTAACTTCCGGTAAAAATAGGGCAACACTGCTTCCTGTGTAGGAACAGGAGGTGACTTGTAACATTCGTTAAATGACCGCCCTTTTGAATGGTCAAATATTTTCGTCGAGGAGCGCTAAAGTCACGCTCATTGTTTAAATTCGTTTGGGTTATCTTCAGATAGAGTGCATTTTCACTTAAACTGTGTGGGAATTGTGGGCCGTGTTTAGATTCAGTGTCAAAGGTGAAAAACGTGGTAAACCAGGCGCCTGTGCACTCGTAAGTAGCCGACGGCCTGATCTGGACCAAACGCCCAATTTATATATGTCGATCGGAGATCAGGTGAGTGAATAAGCATTTTATTCTTTTTTAGGGTTCCGTACCCAAAGGGTAAAAACGGGACCCTATTACTGAGACTTCGCTGTCTGTCCGTCTGTCCGTCCGTCCG
>BHDV01047786.1:12366-29577 GCA_005406045.1 Adoxophyes honmai
GAGGGCGAGTTGTCTAGCTGTCAAAGTGACATCCATATATTTTGACAGGTGGTAAAGAGTGCGTTCAGACGGCTCTGATACAGTAGAGAACAACCTTTTTCCAAAAAACTGTATTAGCTAGATTTTTTAAAATATTTTTCTAGTGCTCCTTATGCACCATAAATCCCGTTTTATTAACATGACATACATTTTTCCGTCATCCATGTCCCTGCCAAATTAAGGGTTAATGAATGTAGATGAAGCGAAAGAGGTATGTCAGAATCGTAGCGAGTGGAACAAGGTAGTCTCTGCCTACCCCTGTGGGAAAGAGGCGTGACGTTATGTATGTATGTATGTAATTATGTATGTATATGTAAAGGTACGTAATAATCTATATCTACGAGTATAAATATAAAACACAAAGGTGGCTGACTGACTGACTGACTGACTGACATAGTGATCTATAAACGCACATCTCAAACCACTGAACTAATCGGGCTGAAATTTGGCATGCAGGTAGATGTTATGACGTAGGCATCCGCTAATAAAGGATTTTGAATAAATTCCACCCCTAAGGGGGTAAAATAGGGGATGAAAGTTTGTCAATTTTAAACCGATCGGACTGAGACCTTGCATACATAAAGCTACTATAACGATAACATTTTCTAAGAAAGGATTATACGATAGAGGATGTACAGAGCACCGATCGGAGTTCTACGTCCTCTTTCATATGATTCGAACAATACAACTTTACAACTGCGCCCCGCCTCGCTTCCACTTCCAGTGCGTTCGGAGCCTTAGGTTCGTCATTATCAAGAACTAAAGTTTTCGTTTCAAGTTAACACTAGTTACTGTTCAATATTTTTTAATACCTAATAAGTAAGATAATAAATCATATACCTGTGCGTTATTTTATGTGTTACGTTGTTAGTGGACTCACTTTTATGACGCCAACTATAGCACGCAGTAGAGCGTGTCTGCCGGGTGCATATAACATGGAAGCGTTAAGTCGTAATATTTTGCATCTCAATTTACTCCAGAGGCTTACTGCAACTTTTTTACGTGATAATACATAAACAGTATAACAAGAGGCGCGACAACTATTGGTTAAAGTCCAAGCCAGACCGAAAGTAAAAAAAAAGCGCCAATGGTGGATATTCGAGATTTGTGAGAAGGTATATTTCGTAGAAAACATACAAATTTGCAGTTCTTGTTATTTTTCGGTGACATATACATTTCATAACAATGGTCTGGGTTTTATCTGTAGTACAGAAGTACCATGGGTAGAGTTCAAAGATTATTTGGAGGTGACTTGACGTATTTTTTCCGTCGACTCGAATTTGCTGCATTTTGTTTTGAAAACAGCGGCACACAACCACATAGGTATACTGAAGAATATTGCGTAGAAAAGTCAAAGGATTTACTTCACAACATGATACGTGAGTGTCTTTAGAAATCCCATTACTAGGTGTGCTCGGCCTCTTCCTTTTTCATTTCCTCCAGTAACTACAGCCACTGAAACCTGAAACTGAGACTATTGCGTATTGGAGCTGTACCAACTACAATCAAATTCTGTCGTCGGTAGTGATTGTATGGATCCACGTCGCAGCGCTCGCTATTCATCTTAATTTGATTCGTCAAAAGGACATGCTGGGTTATAAAGTGGATATAAATCACACATCCCTTTTTGCACATGCTGACTGGTTTGAAAGTGTTGCTCTTTGAACTGACTGTATGAACTTTGGGTGGCGTGTAATGCAATGTTAAGTGGCGTATATATCGCTATTCGTATATATATTATGGTTATTCAATCCTTACTTCCTTATCCTTACTTAATATTATAAGTCAGAAAGTGAGTTTGTTTGTTTGTTTGTTTGTTTGTTTGTTTGTTTGTTCCGCTTTCACGCCGTAACTACTGAACCGATTGCTTTGAAATTTTGCAGACATAAAGATAGAAGTCTGGATTAAATAATAGGGTACTTTTTATCCCGAAAAATATTGATGTTCCCGAGGGAAAACAAAAATATAGTTTGCTTGATAGATCGATATCAATCGATGATAGATCGATATCGCTCAAAGATCGATCGATAGATGATAGATCGATGGCGCTGTGTGTCGTTTGAAACGAGAAGTTTTCTTATAGTTGTGCTTTATACCGCAATATAACCGAGTTCCACGCGGGCGAAGCCGCGGGCGGAAAGCTAGTAAGGATATAAAGTCGATTTTTACATTTTTCGAGATAATACAGTGTTGTACTGGGGGTGCGATATGTAATAGTAGTCCTCTTCTTTCTTCTCCTCTACAACTGTAGAGCAACAGCTACAGTACAACTCCCCAGTACAACTGATAACTGCGTCTGAAGTTTCTTACATTTTAGAATGCTGTAATTGTAAAAAAAATTAGGGCAGTAGCAGCAGATAATATTTACTTTAAAATCACGACGTAGCCGCTATCGGCTCTAGTTGTTATAAATATCATGACATGCGTAAAAATAGATCAGTCCCCTATTTTATTTAAGGTCAACAAGTAGTAGCATTCCGACACTAGAGATAGAAAGTGATATAATATCCATAGTACTATCTGTTATTTTCCTATTTTCCTATATTTAGTAACCAAAACGTCGATAGAAGTAATATTGGGACCGGCGAAACTTTTGGGTCGTAAAACATATCAGCTAAGTATTGAGAGTATTTTATTTAAGTGTGCATTTCTGAATAGGTAGCACAAATTTGTATACGTATATCCGAAAAAGGTCAGACAGTCAGCCATTTCAAAGTTAAAAGTTAGTTGACCCTAGATAACATTGCAGACAGTTGAATAAATAATACATGTTAAAGTTAGTCTGATATTCAGGTAGGTAAGTACTTATTTATTTTCTAATTTTTACCTATAAGACAGTACCGTGGCTGGCTGACAAATATAGCATGGCCTAAGCCATTTAATAGGGCCTGCATTTAAAATGCGGCGTCGGTCGGGTTTAGAATCACATCTCTCCAATTGTTCCGTGGTTGTCTTAAGAGGCGACTAAAGAAATACTTAGGCTAAAGTAAGTATATTTTATTTTATGCAACGGGTTAGCAATCGGTCACTATTTTATCTCTACACAAAATCTAAAAAATTTGCTAGAAGTGGCTACGTAGCGAGAACTAGTCGTGGTTTTGTCTATGTAGCATTTCGTGTGCTCTGCCTAACCCATTTAAAAATATAGGTGTTATGTACGTATGTAGGTTTTTTTAAGAGTTTATTAAAATTGATGAGATAGTTTCTAAGAAGAAATCTTTGTACGTCGTAGTTTCAGATTTCCCCATTACTGACAGATCTAAAGGAGCCGTGTATACAAACATTATGAAAAAAATGTCCAACCCTAAGCCTGAATAAAGCAGCGGTTAGCGAGTCAGCAAGTGGGCGCTAACCGCGCCGGCGCGAGTTAGTCTGCACTCGGCCCTTGCTAGCGCTCCACGCGCGCGGTTTACGCACACGCAGTTTATTTCTCCACTATAAACATACACTGTGTTCTGTGCTTTAATTTTCCCGCTAAGGAATTCTAATAAGGTAATTTTTAAAGTTTTTTTTTCAAGTGCTTGTGTTCCTATTGTTTACTTTCTAGTCAGATTAGTTTTAAGACTGATTAGTTACATGTTCTAAACTTTCGAAATATATCTTAGGTGAAAGCTTGTTGAGCTTCAGATTAAAAACTGGTTGCACCAAACGTAAAATTAAATATCATAATAATATTATTTTTTTTACAAACGTGATAAAGATAACTATGAACAAAACAAAACATGAAACATGACCCAATTTAAGGAATCCTTGACCAGTGTCCCAATTTTAACGTACGGTTTTGTCCACATTATTATTCATATTACAGTCAGAAAGCATTCACAAATTTTCCATAATCATTCAAAAACTTTGTTGATGTTTGTTTATGTCAATTATTCAGTGTTTTACCCCATAAAAATCATCAATGGCCAAAATCTCATATATTCTACATAATCACAAATTAATTAGTAACAAAATGTAAAGCTTTATGAATGGATACATGAGTCAGCTATTTTCGCGCCACATGAAACTTGATATCTCGATGGACGGTGATCTAACCTGATCATAAAATTTAACATTATAATAGAACCATAGCATAGATAGAGGCTAATCTCAATGGCACAGAACATCGGAGTCTGTGGTGTCATTCTCTAACTAATAAACTAACTCGTCGACGAGCTTCATATCGAGCTGTCGAATTTTCCGTACAATGACTGCTCATTTTGACAACTCGAGATCGGACTCGTCGAAGAGTTTATTACTTAGTTACGTTATAGAATAACACCGCACCGCTGCATGAGTCCTTTCTACTGGTCTCGTGCGTACTCGTTTTATATGAACCCTAGCTATGCTATCAGAGCTGCAACCTAATTCCTAGTTCGCTCTGAGATTCTTCAGTCAAGGTTTGTAGTTCATGACACGGAGGACAATGAACTCGCAAAGTAGGAGAGAAGGGCTATGAATTACCAATTAAGGAGTCAGAAGTGCTTTTTACAGTCGAGTCAATGACAGAGGAAGCGGGCAAGTAATCATGCAAATGAGCTGAGTTAGAATTGAATGGTTGAGTTATAATGGTTAAGTGCACTATGGATTGTTTTGTCAAAAAGCGTACTTAATGCGGTATTGTGTACCTCTATTCAAATAAACACATATACTCCTATTGATTATCTATTTGGGTAAGGTCTGGTTCTAGTTCAAAATAACTAATACACCTTTTGATTTTGTATTTTTAACTGCATGAAATGATTCGGTAAACCAAATGATGTTTCTGAGTGACATCTAACTTTCATTGATTTAATTTTGCCGTCAGCAAGTGATCGAGAATTTTACAATGGACACGTAAAATTCGGTAATGTATATTTTATGTAAAACGCGATCTTGTTGACGTTAGTTTTTCTCTTGCCGGTGAGAAGGAAAGAGTACCAATAAATTGATCAGATATCTTCATGATTTCGGAAAATTTTATGTATTTCGGCAATAGGTACATAACAAGATATCTTATAACTACATGCTTACCCCCGTCAAAATATATATGAGCATATTATGTAACTGAAATATAAAGATCATGACGGGAAGAACATCACAATTTAATAGCCAATTATTGAAATGCAGCTCAAGGTTCGATAAGATTGAGTGGAATACCGGAGTGAATGGCACGCAAGCATTGGGATTGAATAATTAATCTAACGGATGCAATCTAGCGAAATTATATATTAACATCTACTTATTAACGTATAAAACATTAATGTATGAAATCAAGCGTGTTTTATAGCAGGCGGAATGAGTTCCGTCGCAACTTACCGGTCGTTGTCACTATATCGTGCGTTGTCGGTGATCAAAGTTACGCATTTTTAAACATTTTTAGGACATCCCGAAATGTGGAGATTAAAAAATAAACAAATACAAAGGACTTTGGTCATTTAATCTGTGAAAAAACAAAAGATATGGCCGTTTATGTTGCATTTCCCACTCATTTGCAAAGGGTTCCAAAAACTATAGGCTATCTCCCAATGATCTACAATCCAGAAAATAAATAGGTATGACATGAAGCAATCGCAATGTCGTGCAACACAAGTACTAAAGGAAAAATCCGAAATTTTAAAGTTAAGTAGTCGCTCATCCATTATAATTTGATGATATGTTTTTGCTTGATACGCTTGACCGCACTTAGCCGGTTTTTTAATTTTTCGTTGATTGCACATTTCCGAAGTAGGTAACTCAATAAATTAATGAAAGTGGTTTCCCTTGAAATTTTAAGCGTATTACAGCAGGCCCTAAAAAGTACATCACACACACACACGCACACACCCTCACGCCTGTATTCCCAAGAGGGGTAGGCAGAGCACATGAATTCAAAAATCCAGTGCCACGTTTAGCGATTTCAGAGTAATCAAATGGTAAAACGTGATATTGTAGTGACAGGTTGCTAGCCCATCGTCTACAATACACTAATCCTTTCCCAGAGTCGCCTCACAAAAGAGAGTAGGTACAGTCGATTTCATAAATATATGAGCAGACAAATCTATACTAATATAATAAAGCTGAAGAGTTTGTTTGTTTGTTTTTATCGAGGAAGGCTTTAGGCTATATAACATCACGCTGCGACTAATAGGAGCGAAGAAACATTGAAAAATGCGGGAAAAACGGGGAAAATTAGTCACTATTCCACGCGGACGGAGTCGCGGGCACAGCTAGTGCCAAATATGTAAACTTTTGCACCTTACTGTCAATGTCATAAAGGTGTACAGATATTTTTGAACCCTCAGTTTTGCTCATATAGATAGAACTCGACTGTAACAAGTAGGTACATCTCCTAAGTAAATTAAAAATACAAACAAATTTTTTCTTGTTTACTTGGCAAGAAGAATCACGAATCTCAATGTAAACGATACAAAAGATTGGTTCAAAAACTGTCTTTGGTTTATTTTTGTTATATTATCCCGAAAATTAACAATATATTAAAAAAAAAAAAACTATGTTACTGGCTCATTATAATCTTTTCATCCTACAAAAAAATCCGTAAGGGTGTATTTAATCAAACGAAAATAATTGTCTTGGAATAAGTCACTGTTACCCGTTTTTAGGGTTCCGTACCCAAAGGGTAAAAACGGGACCCTATTACTGAGACTTTGCTGTCTGTCTGTCTGTCTGTCCGTCCGTCCGTCCGTCTGTCCGTCTGTCTGTATCTCACGAACCGTGAGAGCTAGAAAGTTGAAATTTTCACAGATGATGTATTTCTGTTGCCGCTATAACAACAAATACTAAAATCAAAATTATAATAATAATTAAGGGGGGCTCCCATAGAAAAAACGTGTTTTTTTTTGCAGTTTTGGGTCTATTTAAATAATTGTAACCGCTAAATACTTTAAATGCTCACAGAATATTTAATTAAATATTTACTTTAAAAAAAAAAAAAAAATTAATCCTCTCCCATACGAAAATTCTGATTTTTTGCATTTTTTGGTACGGAACCCTTTGTGCGTGGGTCCGGCACGCACTTGGCTGGTTTATTTTTTGTGTCAAACACAACTAAAAAGTGACTTAGGTATTTAGGAAACAAATTTTGTATATTGAATGCACCCGAAATAATACAAAAGACAGTCTTAGATAGCATAATTATGGGTGAACGACTGACATTGTGCATGCCGTTAGCGTTAGCCAATTGTTTTTATGAACGCAATTTACAGTTTTATTGCAGTCTCAACAGCCTGCTCCGTTTCAATTGGGAACCTAATATAAAATCTAGGCAAGATCGTCTTGATAATATATATTATGAAAATACCTATTGTGGATAGTGTAATTAGTATTTGTTACATCTTTTCATTTCTTCTGTGGATGTCGTAAGAGGTGACTGAGGAAAATTTGATATATTTTTGGCGACAGACATCAACCTGTCATTATTATAGCTCTGTTATCTAGCTTAAGAGCGTGCAAACAAAATTCGATGATTTTGATGTTTTTCAAATGCTTTAGAAAGCTATAAATCCTTAAGTTTTTAAAGAAAAACTACTGTAACATATAAATAAACTCTTTTTCTAGGGATTAACGGAAAGAAATATTTTATTAGCAACACAGATTTCTTTTACTTAGCCAATTTGTTGAAGGGTTTTCACAAAAATACGCGTCAGAGCTGTCTTTCACTTGAAAATTTTCCATTAAAATGTACCATAAACGATATAAACTTGTTATTATCTGATAGACAATATAGTCTACTGGGGATTAACGGATTAACATGAATCAAATTATTGGTTTTTATTATTCAAATATCATTTTACGTAGTTTGAAAGTTGAACCATTACTTTATTTTTTTTCTCATTGATTTTAATGTAATTACAAATGAAACAATTTTATTGTAAATTTACAGAATATGTTTAGTCTAACCATATTTTTTTCATGGCTAAATATGAGTTAATTTACATTTCACGATTTTTTAAACATTGGTCCAAAACCACTAAGGTCAGGTGGGGGAAGAGAAACGCAGAGATAAGAGGGCTCTACAGACCATAATCACTCATAACTCGACGAGTTATGGTCTGTGGTGCCTCTTACCCCTGCCCTGCCCCTGAATTTCTCTTCCCCCACCTGATCTTATATTACGTACGTAAAAAATGTGTGCGCCCTCTTAAAATCTAAAGTAGAGCTAAATAGAGCTACAAAACGTGAAATAGTAATAGTTTTGTCTATAATAACGTTCTGTGTGCCCTAATACCCCATTGAAAAAACAGGCGTGATGTTTTTGTGTGTATGTACCTACCAAATTTTGCTCGGAGCTACAAGTACAAAGGTCGAGACATTTGCAAGTATCCTTGAAGTTGTAAACAAAACTGATCACTTCCCATTAAATATCGCGTAAATTTTACTTCTTATAATTTCTTAAAATGTTCATAGTCACACATATAACGTTAAACGTACCCACCTATAACGTTTAAACTTAAAATGTTAAAATTGACTTCAAATTACTTCGACATGGCGGTCACCATTTACTTGGTCGAAAATCGAAATGTATCACTCACCAGCGAACAGTTGGCTAATATAGTTATAAATTAATACCTCAGGTTTATAATTAAAATAATTTTGAATAATTGATGATAGTTGAAGGTTTGCAGACGTTCGGTGAGGCGTGTTTATTTTTGTTTGTTGGTTTTTATTTTAAAGTCGGTTGTTTCATGACCTCAGTTATTAACGATGTGAAAAGTTATAAAAAAAGAGAACTTATTTTTTACTAATTAAATGGCATTCATTCGAATTTTCGAACAAATAAGCACTTTTCTACTCCTGTTCTATTAGCTGTCATATTGTCACAGACACTCTAAAGCGGGGATGTTGCGGATGCCATTTTTTTCACATCCGCGGATGCGAATGCGGATGCGGATGTTTAGAAGCCTACATCCGCGGATGCGGATGCGGATATCTACAAAAAACGGCCAAGTGCGGATGCGGATGTTCCGCATATGCGGATGCGGATGCGGATATTCGCAACATCCCTGCTCTAAAGTTTAGACTGTTTAGAGTCAAAACGATAAAAATACATAATAAAATAAATTTACAGAAACAGCTACTACTCTGCTCCCCATAACAGTAATGCAAGCCGTATTGTTAAGCGGCTATGACGATACGACCAGCTGCCACAGACCACTATACATATATTATGATTATGACACATCTACTTACACAAATTTACAACAAAAAACTTTGCTCTCAACCTAACAAACCACACAATATTAAAAAAAACATCTTTCAATCAGCATCTGTTTTTAAACTATTCGGAATTTGAATGTAATTATAGTATAGATATCAATTTTATAATTTACTAGCTTTCTGTCCGCGACTTCGTTCGCGTAAATTTCGGATTTTGGGGTCGTAGGTTTCTGAGCCTATTCATTACAAACAAACAAAGTTTTCCTCTTCATAATATTAGTGTAGATGTAGATATCTAAACCCAAATATTTTACGGAATCCTCTTTTTTTCAAAATAAAATTTAGCCTATGTTACTCGTGGATAATGTGGCTTTCGAATGGTGCAAGAATTTTTAAAAACGGTCCAGTAGTTACTGAGCCTATTCATTACAACCAAACAAACAAACAAACAAACAAACAAAGTTTTCCTCTTTATAATATTAGTGTAGAAAACACCATACCAGGATATAGGATTCTCATAGTATCCAATTCGCAAATCATGATATCGACGTTGACAAAATACTGTTATAATACATTTGTCATTATTCAATTACTACTTACATTATATCTACCTAGATACGGGTAGTATTACGTCACGTTATGTCACGAGTGCACCTTGTAGTCATGCACCTGACATTGGCATGGTTCTCATACACATTGTCGACAGTTTTGAGGCATTTGTCTTGTTTTAGTTAGCGATGCCAGTACAATGCCAGGTGTAGCGTTTTTCTAATACACCTCTACATAGCTTAGAACACGAGTTTAAGACCCTATAACCAGAGAAATACTACACAAGTTTCATCATCCCTTTTTGTTTCACCATATTTTATAACATTGGTTCAACGAGCAAAAATTTGGCTGATTCTTGGAATTACATACATTACATACATCACGCCTGTATTCCCAAACGGGGCAAGCAGAGCTGCAGAGCATACGAAATGTTACATAGCCATAACCATAGCCATGACTATTTCACGTTTCGTAGCCACTTTTAGATTGAAACACTGATGATAGAAGTACAAAAGAGACATGTTGCTTGCCTGTCTAGAAATCATATCTACCTTAATCTACTTCCTTGGTCGCCTTTTTCACCTATTTCCATAGTCGCGTCTTCCATCCACGGGAGAAATGGAGAGGTGTTATTTTAAGAGGTTTGTTGGGATAGTTGTTAAAATTGGTGTTTTACGTTGTACCATTGGCAATACACATTATCATTCATCAGGGCCGTCTTTAAACTATTTGAGGCCCTGGGCACATTAGGATCATGGGGCCCCTATGGCTACCATTTGGTAATCTGGCAGGAACTAGGGGGCCCCATTCGATCGCGGGGCCCTGGGCATGTGCCCATAGTGCCCAGTGGAGTAGAGGGGCCTGTCATTCATCATTGTGCATGTGCAGCCGTCTGGTCCCGTTAACGCAACTCTGGCGTAGGAGGAAACCGAGGTGTTGCTCCTTCACCTTTACCTAGCAATTATCATAATAAAACTTATATTGCCGCTTTACGTTCTCTAAAGAAGCCGTTCCAACCGTAATTCGAAAGTATTTATAGTAATGAAGTAACCGTTGTTTTAATTAATAGTCCGGGTCGCAGGTTAATGTTGTAATTTAAAAGTCGCACAAACATGAATCTGTTTCTACTGAACTTTTTATGCACCATTGTGAGAAGCCAGTTGGTCACTGTACAGGTTAGTTTGACTTGGGATTTGATAAATACTTTTGTCAATTTGGACGTACAGCTGACATTTGTTATGTAGGTAGTTGAAACCTGTGTTCTGTGTCAATAATTGATTACTAGCCTTAGTAATCAATCACATCTGCGCCTGCAGATGTTAATTTTAGAGCATTAGTTGTTTCATCATCATCATTACAGTGTATCTAAATAACGGCTATAATTTTATGGGTATTATCTGTGCTGACACACTTCCCTGAGATAAAGTCCCACGTGGCTTGAGCATATTCAATAGCAAATGAGTGACTCACTCATTTAAATCTCATTTATATTAGTTGTGTATATTATCAACTTATTGTTTGCAATGAAACTGTATGTTTGTACAACCAATTAAAAACTCGTGCGAGGTCGACCACAGCAAATCCAGATAATGGAGTCCCATTTACTTCTTGGCCTTGCGCTTAATTTTAATTATCGCAAAAAAATATTTGAGCCAAGTTTCAGATTCGGGATCTATTTCGCAATGTCATAAAATCATCAGCTATCAGCTCACAAGTCATGGTCAAAAACGTCATCGGTGTGAGTGGCGAGCTTCATGAATTTATATTCACCGTTAAATACATAATAGGCGGCTAAATATTTAGTCCGTGTATGGTGAACTTGGCCGAGTTTTGGTTCAGTGTCGAGTAACCAGTTTTGACTTTATATAATAGTTTCAAGGAGATCATTGTTTTTGACTTCATTACAAATTTTGTGACTGTTCCGATCAAAAGGGAGATGTGTCTTGACAAATACTTAGTTAATAAGTTCGAATTAAGTATTTTCACATCTCGATTTTGACTTTATGTCCAGACTTAAAGCTGGTATTTGAATACTTACCAGAAACAAACAAGTATTAAATATATGTAGGTATATAACGGACTAGCTGCGCCCGCGACTCCGTCCGCGCGGAATAGTGACTTTGGGTAATTTCCCCCGTTTTTCCCACATTTTGCTGTGTTTCTTCGCTCCTATTGGTTGCAGCGTGATGTTTTATAGCCTAAAGCCTTCCTCGATAAATAATTTTTCAATTCGGGCCAGTAGTTCCTAAGATTACCGCGTTCAAACAAACAAACAAACAAACTCTTCAGCTTTATAATATTAGGTATAGAAAATATAGATTTGTTGATTGTCCTAGTAAAATCCCTTTCGATTGCGTAGTCTCAAAACACGAAGGTGTTTTACATTATTTTAGAGTCAAGGTAATTTCAAGCGAGAAAACTAGCTTTAAAAAATCTTATTCGTATAAATTACGTCAAATTGCCGTTTAAATTACCGATCTGACCGTGAAAAGCAACCTGCCATTTATGAAACTCAGTCGTCGACTGTCAATACAGTCGACCCAGCCCTGCAAAACTTGATACAACAATAAAGGACTGATTTCGATCTCGACTGCACGGCACGTGGCAGCAGTAGCCGTCAGCGATCGTTGCATCATCATCATGCAGTTGCGGTCATGTTTCCGAACCCAACTGCAGACGATAACGCGTACAATCTTAAGCGTGTCACACATTAAGCAGATACGGTAAGATATCTGTTACTGAACAGATATCTGTCAATATCGCTCCCTATACAATTCAAGCTTACGCACACGGCAGATATTTACCGTCAAGTATCTGTTGGCACCGACATATGGAAAAATGACATTTATACGCAGATAAAATATTATATGGTATATGCGTAGTCTGTGACGAGCTTTAGACGTCAAGAAGTGTTATGGCATGTTATGCCTTCTGTCAAAAATATGAGTAAGCTTCGTGCATGTCGTTACCAGCTACCGCATCATTTTTAGGGTTTCGTAGACAAATAACAAAAAACGGTATCGTCATAATCTGCCTGTCTGTCTGTATGTTACAGCCATTTTTTTCCGAAACTATAAGAACGATGCCTTTGAAAGTTGGTAAGTATATGTAATTTGTGAACAGCATTAAGATTATCATACAAAAATAGAAAAAAATTTTTTGGCTCCCCCATGTTGAACTAAAACTCATTTTTTTTACACCAAACCCATACACGTGGGGAAATATGGATAGATCTACAAAAATGAAATTATTTGCGCAAGAGATACTTTCAAATGTGAAAAAATGTGGGACACATATTCTCTTCCAGTAACTCTAAATCTAAAAAAAAATATGATTTCCACCGAAAATTGGTTTGAAAGAACTCCTTCCGTGCTCCATACAATTCTGTGATAACTCGCTAACGAAATCGTTATCGAATCCATCGTTTTCATTAGGTACACTAGATGCTCTGAGCGTCTAGTGTGTTCAATTCGATGGTGCAGTCGTTAACGAATTCGTTTGCGAGTTGTCGCGGAATGTATGGAGACTTGTCGACTGTGGCAGTTATGCAAACGTTCCGCTGGCGGCGCTGTCTCGGTTTCCATACAATTCAAACTCGGAAACGAATTCGTTAACGACTGCATCATCGAAATGAACACACTAGACGCTCTGCTGCTGTCTTTCACCGAGATCGAAACCATACCTTTACACGCGGAACAAGTTTATGTCATCCGTGCGTTGTCCTTGCCACCAATCAACTTACGGCCGTACAGCGACGACTATCCAAAAAAGACAGCTCTGAAGCTTGTTGTGACAATGATATGTAAGAAACCCGCGCTGACTTTAACGGAATCGAAGATTAATCCTTACTAATATAATAAATCGGAAAGTGAGTTTGTTTGTTTGTTTGTTCCGCTTTCACGCCGTATCCACTGAACCGATTGCTTTGAAATTTTGTAAACGTAAAGATAGAAGTCCGGATTAAATAATAGGGTAGGTACTATTTACCCGGAAAAAAAAATCCCGAGGGAATGTTTGCTTTATACCGCAATATAACCGAATTCCACGCGGGTGGAAAGCTAGTGCTATCTAAAGACAACTGCTCTGATTAAAAGTCTTAATTAGTCAACAACTCTGAAATCGAAACTTCGTTCTCGATTGATTCTTTCTCTAAGGCTGGGAATCTTGTTGTGCGTATGTAAGCAGTAAGTTTTTACTTTATTGTACGAAAAAACACGTCATAAAAAAAATCAAGCAAGATGTAAAGTACAAAGGCGGACTTATCCCTTAAAGGATGTCTTACAGCCAGCTTTTGAGAGATAGAGAGGAAACTTAATTACTGTGACCGACAAGAAGAGAGGCTACATAAACAGTGAGATACTCGTAAGGTACAACCACAAAATATTCAGTAATTTTGAAGATAACAATCAAGAAGGTTTTACTTGCTTAGACAATGGAGATGATGATTGGGTTAGCAAATATCGTTCTATAGCTCACAAAAAAAAACATTTTCAAATAATAAAAAATCAAGAAACGTAGATCATTACATTCTTGAACCGGTTTGTGACATCAGGATTCCCAGGAAAAAATTGTACTCTACAGTGACATCATTTGAAACTTCTAAGCATTGTATCCTTGTAGTTTCTTGTTTGCTAAACAAAAGAATAAATACATGTACATGATTTAATATACTAATTGACGGACTAAGCAGTTTTTTGTCATCTTGCCTTGCATTACAGTTCATGTTGTTTACGCCGTGCCGTGTGGTGTCGGGTTTAGATTGAACCTTTTCATTTGGTATTTGGTCCGTGGATGTGGTAGAAGGCGATTAAGGAAATAGGTTAAGGTATATTTCAGGCGACAAGCTAGCAATCTGGCCCTACAGTACCCTTCAACTTTAAACTTAAAAAATATGCCAGGAGGGGGTACAAATCTTACCTAAGTAGTCATGGATTTTTCTGTCACGTCCGTGTGCTCACCCCGATTGGAAATACAGGCGTGATGAATGTTTGTATGTGCCTTGAAACTTTTTCCGTGTTCTAGCAAAAAATGATCATGTATTCTTACATTGAAATTCTTACATACATACATACATAACCGTCACACCTTATTCGCTTTGGGGTAGGCAGAAACAACAGAGCGCCATTCGCATCTATTTTGATATAATTCTTAAAGACGGTTAATTCATTTTTTAGGGTTCCGTAGCCAAATGGCAAAAAACGGAACCCTTATAGATTCGTCATGTCTGTCCGTCTGTCCGTCTGTCCGTCTGTCCGTCTGTCCGTCTGTCCGTCTGTCCGTATGTCACAGCCACTTTTTTCCGAAACTATGAGAGCTATGCTAATAAAACTTGGTGAGTAGATGTGTTCTGTGAACCGCATTAAAATTATGATACAAAATTTAAAAAAAAACAATATTTTTTTAGGGTTCCCCATACATGGAACTGAAACTCAAAAATTTTTTTTTTATCAAACCCATATGTGTGGGGTATCTATGGATAGCTCTTCAAAAATGATATTGAGGTTTATAACATCATACTTTTCTAAAGTGAATAGTTTGCGCGACAGACGCTTCCAAAGTTGAAAAAGTTGTGTCCCCCCCCCTCTAACTTCTAAAGTATAAGAATGATAAATCTAAAAAAAATATATGATGTACATTACCATAAAAACTATCAACGAAAATTGGTTTGAACAAAATCTACCAAGTAGTTTTTTTTTTATAAATAAAATTAAAATTTATCATTAGTTCGAAAATCTGTCACTAGATGGCGTTGTAATCTGTTTGTACGGAACCCTCAGTGCGGGAGTCCGACTCGCACTTGGCCGGTTTTTTAAAATACTGGCCAAAATTACCGCTAGTGGCGTTTAAAGCTAAGCGTCCACTTGTCGGTATCGTACGCATCGGACGTATCGCACGCAACGGATTGTAGTATTCTTTGTATAGAAACTCATACAAGTGCGTCCACCTGTCCCCATCGTACGCATCGCACATCGCCATATATCTGATTGAATGCGATGCGTGCGATGCGGACCTGTGGACGCCTACATTAACAGTCTTATTGCGTCGCTTTAGCATAGCCGTATGTATGTACGCCGTCCCGTTTAACTCAACACTTCAATTTCCAGTTGCAGTAGTACGGACCCTGATGGGAACCCCTCGGGCTAAGTGACAGTCGCAATGTCGACTGACGTGGAGGTCGTGGTGAACCGGGCGCTGGGGCGGGCGCACCTCTCCCACCTGCCGCAGCGGCCGCCGGTCAACCTCAGCTTCCAAGACCTCACGTACACCGTGCAGAATGGACGGAGTAAGCACTTTGATACTTATAAACCCTTTATTTGAGTCTTTGTTTCCGGGTATACAGGATGGCCAGAAATTGACCGTAAATTTTTTAACCAATAGACTCTGCACAGATCAGACTATCCGTGACGAACTTTTTAGTCTGTGAAAATAGAACCCGTGAAAATAGAATTTCCCGTGTGGTGCCGGGTTAGAATAGCACCTCCCCCTTTCTTCCCGTGGGTGTCGTAAGAGTCGAATCTAGGAAAGGGTTAGTGTATTGTGGGCGATGGGCTAGCAACCTGTCACTGCAATATCACGTTAACCATCTGGTTACCCTGAAATTGCTAAACGTGGCACTGGATTTTTTAATTCATGTGCTCTGCCTACCCGTCTTGGGAATACAGGCGTGAGAATATTATGTATGTACGAAAATAGAACCTATGGAATTATATGCAGTAACGCACACGACGCCCAAAAACTCTGTCGCACAATGCATACAATCCACGCAGACTTTTTGTGCGCCGCAGACTCGATCACACAAAAAATCTGACGAGTCGGTTATACGTGTTTGAAAACCCCTGTAAAACATTGTTTTGACCTTGTGAGAGACAACTGTTTCATCGCTTTTCAGGTCATTGCGCATGTTGTTTTACCCACCTTACGTCCCAAACGCAAGTACCGCTAGTCGGCGCGTACGCGCCTGTAATCGTTTGACATTGCGATGCTACGAATTTGACTTTAAGACGGAGTAAGACTAGGCAATATTTTCAGATGTTCGTATTTTTTTTTTATGAAAATTTTGGGAAAAACTTCACATGGGGTTTTCAGACGCGTCTACCAACCCGACCACTGGTTAAAATATTTACAGTCCATTTCCGGCCACCTTGTATACTCTTGGTCAGTGTTGCCACCTTAGCCCTTTTCACTGTAGGTGAACTCGTATTTTAATGATTTAGCCCGGAAAGGGCAATCTAGCCCTTTGTTAATTTCTTATAAATATTGCACCGTAATGTGGTATTTGCGTCATGCCAACAACGATAACATCGAATTTTCGCCATTTGTATGACACATTGGACTACTGGGTTACATTTTTGTGGTAGATTTGATTATGATAATATACCGTATCACTACGCCACTCCGAATCTGATCCAATTTGAAATAAAAAATTGAAGCAATGTTGAATGGCTTTTACATACACAATACAATGACACCTACAAAGGTTACATAAACTGCCCGGCGGGGGGGGGG
>BHDV01047786.1:29589-79053 GCA_005406045.1 Adoxophyes honmai
GGGGGGGGGGGTGCACAACATTTTAGCCTCTTAGGGTGAAGTTACATCTATCAGCATCGAATCGCATTTTGCCATACAAAAACGAACTTTTGTATGGATAGGATTCAGCATCAATTCACCCTTCAGCATCGACTCAGCTTCAGCATTAAATGCTTACAAGTGTAACTATCCACTTCTCATGCTGAAGAATGCTTAATCAAGATGAAGCATGAGAACGGCAGCTTAAAGCGTGAGATTAGATGCTTTCGGATGAGAATAGATGCTTACGCGTGCGACATGACGCTTGCGATTGATAACGGCTGCTTAAGAGTGAGAGGCGGGATGCTTACGAATGAGAAAGGCTGCTTACGCAAAAAAAAGGAGGAAGAGTGCGAATGGGCGACCGAACGGGTCATTAATGTCATTATCACAACGTGTTCATCTACCAAAGTGCACAAATTTGTTTACTTCCAATAATTTCAATAATTACCTATATTTCATAAATATAGACGAGGAAAAATTTAAATTTACATTTCAACAGCGGCGTCGTGATTGCAGATAGAATGCGACAGCATACGATAGCATGCGGCAGCATATAAAAGTACGTGACAGGATACTTAAGCAGATAAAAATATGCTACAGCAGCTGAACGCATGCGATGCGTATAGTGAGTTTAAAATCATCCAGCTAAATGCGATTCGATGCTGATAAATGTAACTTCACCCTTACTTTTCCTGCATGATGCATTTAGCCCGTTCTAGCCCTTTTTAGCTTCGTCAACTGCCCCCATCACTAAAACTGAGGTGGCAACACTGCCTTGCTAGAGAAATAAAAAATAATCTTACAGTACTCCGCATTCAACTTGGCCAAAATTGACAGGTGCAACGCGGTGCGGGAGGCAAACGTCAAACAACGGAGACGGACCAATTGCGCGGTCGCAGCACCCGCGTCCGCTTTAGCACCAAACAGAACTAAAAAACGACTTCTCACCTGTCAAGTTGAATGCCGAGCACTGTACAATATTACCAAACAAATAATGCTCCACGATGTACCTGCGTAATACACCAGTTTTGAGGCGCGGGAAACTTCCATATACCAATACTAAAAGAGATTTTTTCGCGCGCGTTGTGATTGGTTATTGATATGACTCATGATAGATCTCAAGTCTAGCACCCCAGCGCCAAATGCGTCGAGTAGCCGAACTAAAGTGTGTAAGCGAGAATGCATAGCAAGCAAAATTGTGCCCAGAGCGTTTGTAAATAAAGTTCAATATAGATAAATTAGTCGTTCGGCCACTCTCGGATATAGTTCTGCGATTCTCGTCGCAGACGGTAGGTAACAGCCGATGTGACTTTTTTTTACGACTGTACGGTGTACGCGTTTTATATGTCTAGAAAACGTTAGTTTTGGTTTAGAAAGGCTAGATCATCATCATGATGAGATGCCAGTTTCCATAAATAACTCCAAATTAGGTACCATTAGCCGTACCATGGACAGTACCGTCAAAGAGTTCACTCTGTTAAATACCTCATATAATAATGATTTCTTCAGTTTTATTGGGTTACAGATTATAAGGGGTAGCGCAGACGACAGACTTTCGTGCGATCGAGTCTGCGGTGTCCCTAAGGGTTTACAAAATTTCTCGCTTTAATAATTTACGATTTAGATGGACGTTATTTTGATATATTTAATAATATAATTACGATCGTGTCAATTTCATTACATACTGATGAGATTCAAAAATCACAGAAATACCACTTACTGGTGTGTGTTTATCGCAATTCATGACAGTAAGTACCTACCTATGCTTTAATATTGCACATTCGTAGTGTTCGAAGTATACCTATCTACTTTTTATTTCAACACTATCTATATAAATCATTGTTTATTCGTTATAATTTACTCGGATATTTCGCAAACTATTGCTGCCGGTATATGTTTTATTTTAAGTAGCTAGTTACCTAACTAGTTTCTATATTAATACATATTTCACATAATACCTGAACACGGTTTACAAAAAAACTAGCTAAACATGCCTTATGGAATGCCTGTCGAAGAAGGAAGTTCATTGTAGAACATTCAATCATGAAAATTTATAAATAATTTTCCACCGTGACGTTGTTATGAAATTTGCCAGTTTAATATTAGTTAGTAGATGTGATGGTGTCCTACCAAATCTCGGCTACCAGTCCTCGAAATCTTACTCTCTTCCGTAGATGTCGTAAGGGGCGATTAAGGAAATAGGTTTAGGTATGCTATAGGCGACAGGCTAACAACCTATCACTATTATAGCTCTTCCATATATGTTTAAACCTATACTTATGCTAAAAGTATTTAGCTATTATTAAAACATAAAAAAGAACAGGCAAACAATGCCTATTTCTAATTCTCGTAAATTACGTATTCACGTAGCGACGTTTTTGGACGAATATATTGTGTAGTGAGACCAATGTTCCTTATAGTAGTTCTTTGCGGTTTACAGCAAATTAATGTGCAAGCAAAAAGGTTGTGTCTTTAGGAAATGGAAATCACATGACGATTGCAAAAAAAAAAACAATAGATATAAAACGAGTCAGGCGAATGGTGTTCCTGTTTGATAAAATCGATTTGTATAAATTATTAACACATTCATAACCAAGAACCCGGCTCCCGGGTTTTTAAAACATTCGCGAGATACCGAGAACTCGGTAGCCGGGTTCATTTTGTACTAGTTATAGACTACTCGGTTCCGCGCAGATGTTTTGATTTTAGGCTTGGTCGTGAATGTGTTAAAATAACTGTGTAAAAGCTATAAAAACTTTTATTTTCTTGAAAGTTAATACAACAACTTTTTAACGATTTTAGAGCCGAGCGGCGTAGTGCATTATAAAAGGTTATAATCACTATGTTTATCAGTTTTCGTGTCTGGCCCGTCCTCCCGACCTCGACATTTAGTTGTGATAAAAATGCATAATGCATGCTGGACTGCTGGTATATACCCGTAACTACAAGATTAGGTACTTACCTAACTAAGTATAATAAGTATATGTACGTCACGTTATTTTGAGAACATCATCAATCTCGCTCGACTATGGTCTATTTTTAGAGTTCCTTATCCAAAGGGTAAAAACGGGACCCTATTACTAAGACTTTGCTGTCCGTCTGTTCGTCTGTCCGCGTGTTCGTCTGTCCGTCTGTCCGACTGTCCGTTTGTCCGTCTGTCCCTCTGTCCGTCTGTCTGTCCGTCTGTCACCAGGATGTATCTCAAGAACCGTGATATCTAAGCAGTTTAAATTTTTACAAATTAGGTATGTGTTTGCATTGTCACTCCAACAACAAATAATAAAAACAAAATAATAGTAACAATTAAGCCCTGGGCTCCCGTATTATACGTTTTGGATTTGACATTTGCACTTGTCAATTAGTAGCCGAGATTAAAAAAGCACCATATAGCTTGCTAGCAACATTTTGCTCTACGAGCTTATATATAGCTCAATTGATTAATTTAAAAATATTTTTCAATTTTTTATCGTACCTTTACCTTCTTTAGTCTACGGAATGTGATACGGAAGGGTTTGGTTACCAAACCTTATGCGACGCGATGCGCACAGAAGTAGGTACTTAAGAAAGATAAAGATAGAGGCAGAAACAGAAAGAAAGAAAGAAAATCATCTATTAACATAAATTGACACAAACAAGTAATAACTTAATGCTAGGTGTTATTACAATAAAATAATTTAATTCTGTGCCAAAGAGCGCCTAAAGAGTCGCACTCAGCATGATATTGCGGCAAGTCATATGCTGATTTTCAGTGCGACCCCAGAAACTTAAAACTAAAAGAAAATTAACATTACGCAAGAACAACAAAAAATAAAATAACATTAATGAAGGTTGCCGATACCTAAGCTCATTCAGACTTAAAAATAAATTGATACATACGTACACACATACATCACGCCTAAATTCACAAATGGGGTAGTAGGGCACATGAAACTATTTCACGCTTCATAGCCGCTAGCATATTATGTAGGTATACATACATCACTTAAATGTGGTGTCGGATTTAAATATCACCCTTCCATTTAATTTTCTTTCGTGGATGTCGTAAAAGGCGACGAAGGATAAAGCATATTTTAGGAGACACGCAATTCTTTTTGGTATTTAAAAAAAGGTAAACAAACAAAGCCAACCCGACAAAGTCAAAAATCACGTAAGGCATGTGTTGCTACATTAAATACGACACTTTCATTTTTATAGTAGCAACACATACTTGACGTGATTTTTATTGTCAGGTTTGTTTATCTTATCTTTCTTTTGAGTACCTAAAAGAATAGACCATAATATCCTATCACTATTATACCTGCCAACTCAAAACCTAGACAAAAACATATGCTAGAAGTGGCTATGAAACGTGAAATAGTAATGGTTTTGTTTATGTAGCGTTTCCTGTGCTCTGTTTAACCCATTCGGGAATACAGGCGTGATGTATGTACAAATCATACGTATATTACATCTGTATTCCTAAACGGGGTAGGCCGAGCACATGAAACTCTATGCAAAGTCACGAACAGTCTAGAGTCTGGCCAACGAAAGCGTGACCTGAGAATACGCGGCAAGTTTAAAAATTCTTGTGGTATTACTTACTAACTATAGTAGGAAAACACTGTTTTGGTACGTGACAATCTTTTTTAGCAAATTGTTTTCAAACTAAATGATAAAACCATCTATTTATACTATAGTTAGAAATACCCCGTAAAGATTTTTAAATCTGCCGCGTTTTCTCAGGTCACGCTTTCGATGGCCAGACTATAGCATTATATTATTGCTTTTTTTGCGTAATTAGGTATGGGAAGTATTGGGCGCAGCGCAGACGACAGAGTTTTGTGCGATCGAGTCTTCGGAGCAATAAAATTTCTGAATGGCACGCAGACAGTTTCCATTCAGAGTTTTTATTGCTCCGCAGACTCGATCCCACAAAACTCTGTCGTCTGCGCTGCCCCTTATTATACCAAATTCTTGTTTACTGTTTCTCCTGTCCCTGGTACGCTATTTAGCAACCCTAAAAGCCTTGCTAAAGGTATTAAGAGCAGGGATTTGGACCAGCGCCAGCACCTACACCTCAATTTAGCCGCATTAGCATTCTCTCGGGATTCTACTAACGCGACCAACATGGAAACTGCATATAAATATATCAGCATAATGCATCGAATACGTAATTGTTTTTTTACAAATGTGTATGTTCAAGTCTATGACCAAGCCTGCTGTGAATATTTAAATTTGTGTCTCGTAAAAATAAATCTTCGGAGTACCTTTTACTATACTAGGTATAGTAATCTTACGAGTATCAAAGCAATCGGTGACGGTTAGTGCTATTGCTAAACTATTTACTGCACCAGTAGAAAGCATACCCCGTGCACGTGTCCGCTAGTGATGTGACTCTGTTGAAAGAGAAATTACACTATCGATAGCGATACGAGTATCGATATTAAAATTATAATTTAAGCAATCATTAGTAATAAGTATTTACCGAAATCTAAGTTTGTTACATTATGATGAATTTCAGTAGACGAAATGTTTCTAAATTGTTACATCAATGCGAACGTAATTGCAATTGTACATGCATGTAGAAATGCAATCTTTTTCAGACCGTCAAATATTTAGCATAAAGTTACTAAGCACGTCTGAGGCACGCCATATACGACAAATATTATGATGTGAAACTGGCTGGAAGGAGAAAACGTAGATGAAAAGTCCTGGTTGAGGAATTTTCGTGATTGAATGGAAATTCTGATTGTTATCAAAAACTTACATAACCGGGGATGAATTGATGTACGTTGAACTGCCCGCTAACCTTTTGTTGATTGGAGAGGGACTATAGAAGAGGAGGATGTGTGAAGTATTTGTGGTAATAAAAAAATATACTTGTAGATGAATAATAAATTATATTTTCTCGCACAGTGGTAAAAGGTAATGCAATAGAACTGACTAACCTTATGTGTATATACGCATTAGTTCTTGCAAATCGACCTGGCATGAAATTCCTAAGACATGTCCTAGATTATAGTAATAAACTGGTCTGGCTAGATATCGTAATTGTTCGGATAAACTATGTCAATGTCAGCAGCCTTGGAAGTGAACTAATTACGACACTTTAGGATTAGCATTGGATATAATATAATCTAAGTTCACTGAAGTGAGATACCTACATACTGAGGGGATATTTACCTGACTTCTTTTAAACGTGTAGACATTGTAAGCGTTTTTTGCTATACTATACTATTACAAATTTGTAAAGTAATGTGTTTTTAATTATGAGAAAAAAAAGGCTTTACAGTTTTTTTTCTGTATAAAGCTTTATGTTACACATTTTGCTGTTTGGATCAACTCAATGAAGCATTGTGAAAAAACTAAAAGGTGATCAAAGTTACGTAACAAAAAAATCGCAACATTAAAAAACGTCTACACTCTGGATTGTAATTGAAGTCCCGTAATGTGATTGAGTTTTGAATTAAAACAAATACAATACCTGTTGCGCATTTTAACGACGCGACGCATTAAAAATATATTTATTAACTTTTGCAATAGTCCAAAAAGGTTTATATAGGTTTTTTTAACTGACTTTCACATCTCACGATTTTATACTGAATATGTCTAGGCTAATCATGTTTTATTTGAAAAATAAGATGTAGAACTCTGTCATAAACAAGTATGGCAAACGTGTACTGTATCAGGGTTCCAAAGTTAAAGAGACTTAGTCTGCTTGAATATATAGACATGTCCAGTACTCGTGAATCTTCGATTAATATAAAAAAAGAAATAATATATATATTCATCGTCCCCTCACTACAGTCACGTGACTAACCGGGGAACGCGTAAGACGCGCCGCAACAACCGCCGCACGCGAGAGTATCGTGCTATACCCAATGCACTTGCTTTACTCCCCTATGCACTGTTTAAATTTATTCGAATTTACAATTTATTATTTACCTTTAAAAAAATACCCACACGCTAAAGTTGAAGTTAAAAAATGTTACAGTCCACTGAGTCACGAATTTGTCTATTTAACGATAAGTGGGCTCTGCCTATCCCATTTGGGAATGCTGAATACAGGCGTGATATTTTTGTATAGGAATGCAATTATAAATAAAGTATAAGATGTGCAATAAAAAGTTTAAATTTCCAGATTACAGTAAATTATGACAAGATAGAGGTAAGCCAAGACACTGCAAAGTTATTTTTATAGATTTTTATCAATAATAATATCTAATAAAGCTAGGAACGAAATGATTCCATGTATTTGTTTAGAGCTTGTTAACATTATGGGTTTTAAATACTTCAAATAAAATTGCCGAGACAAAGTACGACTTCAGTTTTTGCTTCCGGCTACAAGTGGTAATAGGTTTTTCTGTTCAATGACATTTTTATTTTAAATTCTGAGTAAACTTCATTTACGTCAATAACTTGTTTCCTCGGCACCTCACGAAAAAAAAACAGTGAAGTTGGTAAAATTTTGAATCGAGACCTAACATTTGACAGCAAAATAAACTTTTAAACAATAGTGAATTTTAAATATCTTTCAAATTTAAAAGACTTTATCTGAAGTTTGGGTTGGAATTGATTAAGAAAACTTCACAAATCAAAATTATTCTTAGGCGAGCAACCAGTCCTCACTATACCTCTTAACTTAAAATCAAAATAATAATACTTATGTTAGAAATGGATACGAAACGTGAAATATTCATGGTTTTGTCTACGTAGTATTTCGTCTGTTCTGCCTAACTCATTTGGAAATACAGTCGTGATATAATATGTACCCACATGTTCAGGAATTTCAGGATTGAGAAACGCATGCATTTGACGTGATTCTTAAAATCCCATAGTTACGATTAAGATTCGGTCATAGAGTCACACTATGTAAAATTTACAGTAGGTATTCCTATATTTTCGTGGGCGTATATGTATAATGAAATGTGTTCACAATTTCCCAAATAAATCTAGGAGAATGTTCATGTATCATAGTGGAATATAGTGGAATACAGCAGTGCACGGCGTTGCACTCACAGTTGTGGCGTAAGCGCAAGGACCGGCTTTCTGTTGCCACGCCGCGCCAAGGACGCTCACGGCGTGTCTATTGCCTTTTCAGTGCGGTCAGTGAACTCTGAAAAACATATACCTATTATAGAAAATGGCTAAAATTTTTGACATTTTTTTTTTCTTTTGCGGCATTACTATTGCGGTCAACGAACTCTGAAAAACCTAAAGATTTTTATTAGTTTTCTTTTTCATTCGCTGTTGGGCAAAGGTCAATCTCCATGGCACCACGCATTTTGCGTGTCGCTTGCTATTTGACTCTAAATGCTCGCAGCAACACTGACGGAGCAAATTCTTTGGCTTATTAACATTTTGATGATTACGTATAGGTACAGGCGAGTTCATTAATATAATATATGTATGAGCAAAACTGAGGGTTCAAAAATATCTGTACACCTTTATGACATTGACAAAAAGGTAGAAAGTTTCAATGGGCCCTGGAGGGGAACTACTCTAAATTCTTTAGTTTGCTAATTTTGCTGAAAGGAAACATTCCTTCATTTTTAGAAAGAAACAAAACTGCATTAAAAGATTTTTAAAATTTTGTTTGTCTCAACCAGGAATCGAACCAACTAAAAATTAAAAAAAAATTTTTTGCTGGTTTATTACACAAATCGGTAGAACTATTGTTAAGGATAAAATTTGTCTAAGAAACATTTGGTCTTACACTTAGATAAGTACGAGATATCCATAAAATTGAATATTTATTACATGTTTTCTTAACAATCCCTAGTACTGCAGCGCTATTGTCTAACGCACCAAAAATCTAAATCGTGTTTAATTTGACAGTTGATTTCAAAAATCACTTCAAAATTGATACATTTCAAAGCGAACTGACTCTAAAACTGTCGAATTAAACACGATTTAGATTTTTGGTGCGTTAGACAATAACGCTGCAGTACTAGGGATTGTTAAGAAAACATGTAATAAATATTCATTTTCATGGATATCTCGTACTTATCTAAGTGTAAGACCAAATGTTTCTTAGACAAATTTTATCCTAAACAATAGTCTTACCGATTTGTGTAATAAACCAGCAATTTTTTTTTTTAATTTTTAGTTGGTTCGATTCCCGGTTGAGACAAGCAAAATTTTAAAAATCTTTTAATGCAGTTTTGTTTCTTTCTAAAAATGAAGGAATGTTTCCTTTCAGCAAAATGAGCTGACTAAAAGATTTAGAGTAGTTCCCCTCCAGGGCCCATTGAAACTTTCCATCCTGTATTTGGCATTTTGTCTGCTCATATATTTATGAACTCGACTGTACAAGATGAAAAACTTGTTGTGATGACAGTGATAAAAACTGTTAGTGTAAAACAACAACAATTTTAAGCATGTATCCAGTGGAAATATCTAATACATATTCATAAAACTGGTTTGTTTTTCCGGATTGCCTCACTTAAAGTATATCATAATCTAGTTTCTATAAAGTGCGTAAATACTTGGTACCTACTAGGTACAAGCAGGTACCTAGTTTTACTAAAAAGAATAGTGAGTATACTGATTAAATTAAAAAACTTCAGAGAGCATTGTTATTGCTACGCATGTTAAAATGACATAATAAAGGACAAAAAATACGAAAATTTGTTTTCGTGAATTAAATAGGTAAAGAAAGGTAATTCAAGTCTAATATACTTTATTTAACTTTAACACGCGCCGCGCCCGTAATCGGATAAAATGGATGACAGTGCAACCTATTCGAAAAATTACCGTGACGTACAGTCGAGGGCATAAATATTTATAAACTTATATATTATGTCCACATCGAACGTCAGTTGGGGTCATTTTTTAACGTCTTGGTTATTATACATTATATTTATGCCCTATGACCTAACCTACGCAAACCTGACTGTAACCTATGCAAAATCACGCACTAGCTGGCTAAAGTCAGAGGCGAAGTCCAATTTTGCGTGACATCACTGAAAAATCCAAGTTTGCTAATTAACAAACAATTTTTTCCTACGCCTTACACCATGCCATGAATAATGAGTAATATCACATTTTTTTAATTGTGCTCTCAGATAAGATCGTTACTTAGAGATAAGACTGTGTATAAATTGTCTGATTTTTTTTCTCGTTTATGAGTTGTTGGTTGGAAGGTATTATGTTAGGCGACAAGTTTGTTGCTATTATTGTACCTTTCAACTCAAAACCTAAAAAAATACCTATGCTGGACGTGGGGGTTACGAATCGTGATACTTATGTCTATGTAGCGTGTTATTTGCTCTGCCTACCCCAAAGTGCTTACAATTTTTACATCGGCATTAGCTCGATGTAATTTCGGATCAGTTCGTGTCCCATCATCGGGAAAATGCGCTATCATTACCTGACGGCAAAACAATAAACAGAAGACAGCAATAGACATAAACAAACATCAGACATTTATTCCAAAATGGGATAGGCAGAGCACGCGAAATAAATATATGTATACGATATAGACAAAACTATGACTATTTCACGTTTTCTGGTCATTTCTAGCATACCTAGGTATTTTTTAAGTTTTATGTTGGCAGGTTTAGTAGTGATAATAGAAATAGAGTAATTACTTATTTAAAAGAGTTTTTACCTTACTTTAATGTTCTCAGCTGATAGGTACTTATAACGACTTGGTTCTTTGCCAATCACAGACAAAAGCCGACTATAGAGTTAACTGCTTCTAAACGCGCTTGCAAACACTGCATACATTGTTAACGATAAATTATGTAAATATGGCGTTGTGACAGAATAGAATACTAGCGTAAGTGTCATATTAGCTGATGGAAAAGTTAGAGCGTTCTCAGAATGAGTAATTATAATTACAGGATCTTACAAAGTTGCAATATTTACAGATTGAACAGTGAACACGTAATGGTGTGCAGTCAGGACAAGAAATAAATTGCGATAAACAAAGGCTACACTTAACCTATGTACTTGTATTCTTAAACCTGTATTGACCGCATTCTATGAGTTACCTACATTTTTTTTACTGTTAGGTTTCTAGTTTCACGTGTCCCGATGTTTGTTTGCTTGTTTGTTTTTTGTACTTAAATCTTGCAAATTAAATTTGCTCCACTTCCTGGTCACCGATTGAATATATATACTTGTATTTGTGTAAGACGAATGACAGTATAATAATCTAGTAGTAAATAGAACTGTGGTGGCCTAGCCACGCCATTAAGATGTGGGAAAAACAAGCAACACTAAACAAGTGTAGATATCAAGATTGACATTCAAATGTGTGAACACTTACGGATAAATCAATTTACACCATTACCAAATTTATTGAAAGATTGTATCAGGTACGGAAATCCGTACCAGTAGCTGTACAACATAGCCTTAGCAAAAATATGCTATCAAGGATACGGGTTGAGAGACAAACTTAACTTTGCGGTTGGCCCCATACACCGACGTAGGACATCAACCGCAAAAATGAGTTCATACTCGTAAGAGTGTGTACCTATTTGACGTGTAAATAAATGATTTTCGGATTTTTCCTTAGTGTCACAAGATGCATCATTTATTTTCGGAAACAAGAAACGGTTAAGTAGGTTTTTTATTGAACGTGTTAAACGTATTGATTGTTTAAGTAGGTATATGATTCAAATACGAAAGCTGTCTTGGATCAATGCATTTGATTAACCTCATACCTACCTATTGTTTACATGCAAATAAAATCAGCGCTATGTAAGTAGGAATAAAGAAATACCGAATGGTGTTCGTGATACACTTGCTACTATATTTTTCGGTGTCTGTCTAAAAATATCCCCACTAATCCCTACTCCCTACTAATATTACAAGTGTGATAGACACTCTGTCTGTCAGTTTATTATCCTTTCACGGAGAAACTGCTGAACCGATTGCGATGAAATTGAGTATGAAGTTTGTTCCCAGAAAGGCCATAAGCAATTTTTGTCCCAGAAGAACGTGTAGTTTCGGGCATGAAATTGTCCAATTTAAGTTGAAATTTCCTTAGAAAGGTCGCATAATTTAGACAGGAGTCTCACTGGTGTTTTACTAGTGAGTCGACTCCTGTAATGTTACGGTTTATAGGAATAGTGTTCGCAGAATTGTTATGAGTGAATTTCACTCATAACAATTCTGCGCTAACCAAACAGTAATTAATGAAATACCTACTTTTAACAATAACTTCGTACGTCTCCAACGTGGCTTTATGAGCGAGACGTGGCACTCTTAGATGATGCGATGAGGGCAACGCTGGAAGTAGTCCTGAACGTTGGTTTGAGCGAGTCGCAGTGGTGTCAGGCAGTGCTCCCAGTTAGACGAGGTGGTCTTGGGGTGCGACGAGTCCAGGATGTAGGCTTGGTTGCATTTTTGGGTTCTTCTTTTGGTTCTGCAAATTTAGTGGCCCAAATTTTGGGGGAAGGTAGTGACGTTATTTGCGTTCCATTTCAGTCAGAGGCTCTTGCGAGGTGGTCAACCCTTTGTCCAGAGGAGGACCGCCCTGAAAACACGCATTTGCAGGGGAGCTGGGATGAAATCATTTCCAAGCGCAATTATGACACTCTTTTGGCGAACGCTTCGGGAGTGGATGTGGCTCGCTTGAGAGCGGTCGCCAAGCCTGAAGCGGGGGCGTGGTTGCATGCTTTGCCGTCTCCACAGTTGGGTACCTTATTAGATAACGACTCATTAAGGATAGCTGTGGCACTTCGTTTAGGCGGTAAGGTGTGCGAGCCGCATCGCTGTGTATGTGGGGCAACGGTGGCGGAGGATGGGCACCATGGCTTGAGCTGTCAGAAATGTGCAGGACGTTTCCCAAGACACCACGCCATTAATGACATTGTGCGACGGGCCATGGTGTCAGTCAATATACCGTGCGTGCTCGAGCCTCCAGGTCTAAATAGAACTGATGGGAAGCGGCCGGACGGGCTTACATTGGTTCCTTGGCGGAGGGGTCGTTGCCTTTTATGGGATGCAACGTGTGTGAGCACTTTTGCTGCGTCCCATTTAAGGCAGACTTCACGGTTAGCTGGTTCCGCGGCTGAGAATGCCGCGAAGCTTAAACACGTGAAGTATTCTGCCTTGGAGCCAATGTATGATTTTGTTCCTGTCGCGGTTGAGACGGCGGGGCCCTGGGGTTCAGAAGCCCTGGATTTATTTCGGGAGCTTGGTCGCCGACTTCGAGATCGAGGATGTGATCCCCGCTCAGGCTCGTGGCTGGTCCAGCAGGTGTCCATTGCAGTCCAGCGCGGCAATGCAGCCAGCGTAATGGGCACCTTTGGGCCAGGCACGGATCAGGGCGGAGATATTTAGTTTTAGGATTTTGACAATTAAGTGTGTAGGATTATCTAACATAGGAATAAGTGACAATGTAACTAACCATGATTACAATTCGTCTAATTATTTATTTACTACGTCTATTTTGGGGAATTTAAGATTACCTAGTTTCCATACAAACTTCTCTTCCTCCTCTTCCAATAACCTCTTAAAATACCTCTTAGAATAGTTTTAGGTATGCTTTAGGCGATAGGCTAGTAACCTGTCACTATTATACCTCTTCCACCTGTTATCAAATCTAAAATTGTGCTAGAAGTGCCTGCGAAGCGTGAAAAAGTCATAATCATGGTATTGTCTATGTCACGTTTCGTATGCTCTGCCTACCCCGTTTGGGAACATAGCTGTGATTATATATATGTATGAATTAATGTATGTATTCATCGGACTCGTGTGGTGCCGGGTTAGAATAGCACCTCCCCCTTTCTTCCCGTGGGTGTCGTAAGAGTCGACTCTGGGAAAGGGTTAGTGTATTATGGGCGATGGGCTAGCAACCTGTCACTGCAATATCACGTTTAACCATCTGCATACCCTGAGATTGCTAGACGTGGCACTGAATTTTTGAATTCATGTGCTCTGCCTACCCCTCTTGGGAATACAGGCGTGAGAATATATGTATTCATCGGCAACAATCATATAAAAATTAAGCATTCGAAATTTGCTAGAGCTATGTATTCGTTCTTATTTATTACAAACAAATTGGTAACTATTGTATTGTTATTTTTCAAGATTTAAGTCCTCTCCATATCGCTTATTAAGTAGCGATAAAAAAAAACTATAATTTAACAATGACGCCGCTATGTTATGGCGGGTTCCACATGGGTTGAACCATAAGTCCTTGCCCTCTATTTAAAATTGACATTACGTTTAGCCGACATTGCCTCAAAAATCGTGCACCGTCAAAGCGTACGTTATTTATGCTTCGTGCATAGAATACTTGAAGACTACATAAATACCAAATTACAGTAGATAAGGTCCACATGTTTCGGACTAATTCGTAGCCCTTCATCTTCATCGAGTAGATGAAGGGCTACGTATTACTCCGAAACATGTCGACCTAAACTCGATTTAATAAACGTGAGTTATCCGAAAAATTTTCAACATGAGTAAGTTTCACAAAAATTAACAAAAGAAAAATTGTAACACATCGATAGAAAGGAGCTAGCTGTCTTTAAAAAAAATTGTTTAACCAAGTTTAGGTTGACAATTATCGCACTGGAAATTATCCTCTTCCTTATAATTTTTTTACCGGCTTTTTGACATGCACTGGAAGTAATAAAATAATCTAAGTTATCTTTTTGATTGATTCACCGAAATATCTAGACTCCGTCCGCGTGGAATAGTGACTAATTTTACCCGTTTTTTCCACATTGCCTAATGTTCCTTTGGTCCTATTGGTCGCAGCGTGATGTTATATAGCCTAAGCCTTCCTCATACAGCCTAAAGCCTTCCTCGATAAATGGTCTATCCAACACAAAAGTATTTTTTCAATTCGAACCAGTAATTTCTGAGATTAGCGCATTCAAACAAACAAACTTTTCAGCTTTATAATAATACTAGGTACGAAACAGATCCAAACATACCTACATAGGTTGGTCATTAAAAAGTAAACCGATGCATAAACAATCTATAATTTAATGTTGTGCTCTTAAAGTGTTGTAAGGATAATGGTAATATTAGCTTATGTTAGTTCAAATAATGGCGGTATGAACCTTGGCTCTGGTTTAACTGACTTCTCGCGTTAATTGCCCGCTGTTTACCGTTATCCTGTGAATTACTCGACTATACTATTGACACGGTTCGTGACCTATTACACAAGCCACAAGCCTTTAGGTATCTTCAACTACTGTTTTTACAGACCGGCGCTTTGGAATTATGGATCATTTTCCTGAACTTTGGTATCTAGAACGATCATCGTATAGGATACCCGTGCAACTTGTAACGATTAGGCTCTACCGATAAAATGGTGTGCCATAATCATGTTTGTATATTTTATTGACTGTTTTCAAAAACTTCGCTAAATTACTAAAATGACAACAAAGTTAGTTACTAGTTTTAGTTCTAGAATCACTACAGCATCAGCATGAGTCAGCTTTACTTGTTATTTGATAATTCAGATGATAACAAACAAACACTATATTGTTTTCCGCCTAATATTAATATTTTCGATACAATTGCTGTTCTATTTCTAATTGTCTTGCTATCATATCGATGGGTCCTACGTACAAGGGCCAAAGTGTAAAATCCAAACTTTACAGGGCGAGCTGTTAAAGATAAAACCTGTTGTAACTCAGAAGTGGCAAGCCCGGGACTTCTGAAACTTGGCACACTTACTAATAACACTCTGCCCTTCAAACACAATGAAAAAAAAACTTATAAAACAATTATATACCAAAAGTTTTTGTGCATACGCCCTTGTACGTGAATATTAGGCAGATAAAATTTTGTAAAAAAACAGGTAAAAAGATCTATGTGTTACTTTGGCTCTTATACGCGGTCTTCTTTAAAATCGTTAGTAAAAAGTATAGAGTTATAATACTCGTGTATTTAAGCTTTTATATGTATAACTTAAGAGAATTGACTATTTTTCAAGGCAATGGAATAGTAATTCATGATTTTGTGCTAGTTTGGTCTTTATACGTTGTGAAGTTTATTGTATCATAAGGGCTTAAGTGAACAAAACGTTCTATTTTATAGTTTTCTTTCATAAAAATCATCGTTAAAATAAATTTATCTTATGGTTAAAGTAAACAGTAGGACTACTAGAACTACTAGAAATATGTGTAGAGACTTTTACTTACCAAAACACAAATTGACTTTCGAGATCAATACCTAGATTTTTTTTTCTGATTTCAAAATCTTGAAAATTAAAATGTGAATTAAAATGTAATTACTTGTAATTATAGGTATATATGCTTAAAATGGAATAATCAATAAAATTTGACTAGTTCTCTTTTAGGTCTTTAAATAGTCACTTTCAGGGGCAGTAGGAATAGTATATTATATTGCAATACTCAATCTGTTCCCTTATGTTTACGTCTATCTTATTAAAATACTTAAGTTTGTTTGAATTTTCCACGGCTCACCAAAACTCTTTTCTTGCCCCTGTTTTTCATCCCTGCTGCACTAAGGTTTACCGGAATTTTGATCCCTTTACTTTGAGAACCTATCCATTCTTGACTGTATTGCTCGCGCAATCTCTCTTTGTCCCTTTTTTCAAATACTTTTTCTTTCTGGATTTTACCGGCGTGTAGGGTTCATCCTATGAATGTTTGCAAAGATTGAGGTAAAATTAAGATACGTAAGCCACGGAAGGTATAGCTTCTTTGCCAAAATAATACTGTCATCAGGTGAAAGAATAGGAGTATCTTTGATGTTGTTGTCAGTGTTAATAGAAATTGACACAGTTAAATTTTGACTCTATCCAACAATATCCCACTCTGTTGTCATCGGTGATAATATTAGTTACTGTATTGTCAACATTAAAGACTACCATTTAAGTATTGTAAAACTTCATCAAACTCGTTCAACAATATCGAAAGTGGAAATTTCAAATGTCCATCACCGTCGATATCATACTGTCTAATTTATGAGGTTACTATAGAGATGAATATTCAGAAAGAGCGTCTGACATTGTTAGTGTTGTTTGTCGGTGTGATTGGGTGACGGTTGATAATTTTAATAAAACGCGACTAGTTCGAGGGATCGGTACCTACTGTTAAAAATCATGAGCGGGTCATTCGAAGAACCCGAGCTGAAAAACTAATGTGATGCCCTACTTCAGTCTACTCATGATCACGGTCGCTGCAACGCGGCCGAAATAATTAAATTAAAATTATACTCTTAGGTGATTTAGTCCTGCACAGTAATAATTATGTGGTAACATTCGGTTTGTTTGATTAGGTTCTCTCGAGAAGAAAATTATTATTTTCATTTTCGAGGTGTGTGAGATTTTTATATCGCTTTGGCAAGTTTTATTTTGCAAGATTTCTAAATTTACTCAGCGTGTAAATCTTCCCTGAACGACAACAAACATTTCAAAACCAATATCAGCTAAATCGGCCCAGCCGTTCTCGAGTACTAACGTGAGAGTACGAGCGAAATTGAAGAACTGGATATTTTATTTAATATGCGTAATTCGGAATTTTCTAATATTTCACTAGCCTCAAAAAGTAGCAGAGAAGCAAAAACAACATAATTTGCCCACTGAACATACTAAAAAATACCATAATATTAAAATAATAACTTCGGCCTAAGTGGTGTTTACCATAATATTACACGTATAGGGGCCTATCTACCAGATTGGCCTCTAATAGCAAACATCACAATATTTTACAGAATACATAAAAAATAGATGTTCTAACTACATTTGACTTAAAACATAGGTTTAAAATATACCAAAATGAACCGCTGGGAATTTACCGCGTAAAAGTATCAACCGTACGTTAGGCCCTTATACGTTAAAATTACGCTCAGTTAGGCCCTTATGGTACGGCAAAAACTTGTAGAATAATGAAAAAAATGGTTTTTTTTTAATCCAGGATTAAAGTACAAACTTTATAGATGCCTAAAATGCAAAAAAAGCAAAATTGAAAAAAATCACTTTGGCCCTTATACATAGGGCCCATCGATATCGATGAATTTATTATTTATCTAAATTGATATGAAATTAATGGAAATGAAATGGATATGAATGTGGACATTAAAAGGTAGGTAATAATAGTAAGTAACTGAGGTGTCGGGTTTAGAATAACACCTCTCCATTTCTTCATTGATGTCGTAAGAGGCTATTGAGGAAATAGGTTTAGGTATAGTTTAGGCGACAGCTAGCAACCTGCTTCTATTATATCTCTTTCATCAGTGTTTCGGCCAAAAATTATCCTTAAAATGGCTACGTAGAGTACAATAGTCAAGGTTTTGACTGTGTAGCATTTTGTATGCTTTGCTTACTCTATTCGGGAATACAGACTTGATGCATGTATGTAATAATGTCCCCGAACTTGATGTTGAATAAATAATTAGATCTGTTTTTCTTATTCAGCCATTTTAATGTTAACGAGGTCTACAAAAGTTACAGGCGACACGACATGTGTCCATGGTATCGATATTGCACTTAAACCTTGAGCCTTGAACTTTTACATATGGAAGTTCAAAGTGGAGGCCTATGTTCAACAGTGGGCGTCTTATGGCTGAGATGATGAAGATAATGATGCAATCTCACTAACTGCAAGCGTAACTAAACTGTACCCGTGTGGAGCCGGGTTAGAATAGCACCTCCCCTATCTTCCCGTGGGTATCGTAAAAGGCGACTCTGGGAAAGGGTTAGTGTTTTGTAGGCGATGGGCTGATTACCCTGAAATTGCTAAACGTGACACTGGGTTTTCGAATTCATGTGCTCTGCCTACTCTTGTTGGGAATACGGGCGTGAGGATGTTGTGTGCGTGTGTGTGTAACTAAACCGTGGAGTAAACCACCCCAGACATAGTCCCGACACGAGCACGCATGTTCTTCGATCTGATAAAAGGCTTATATTGTTGTGAATTGTTTCTAGGTTCCAAGCTAATTCTTCGCGGCATCACCGGGGAGTTCCGGTCAGGGCAGTTGACAGCGATCCTCGGACCTTCTGGGGCAGGGAAGAGCACCTTGCTCAACATACTCGCTGGATACAAGTACGTGTCATAGGGTAACTGTACTCCGTTTCATATAACATTTGATATTTAACGGTGGAATTCTCACGGATATTTAAGTAAACCCAAGGCGTCAGCGCAAAGGGTGATATCGTTTATATTGAAAACATTGTACCAAACACTTTTTCCTGATTTCCAGTTTAACCTTTGGGTTCCTGAGTAAAATTAAATTTTCTGTTGAATGTCTAATCTCAAATGAAACGGAGTATACTGTGTCGCAGCGGCGTGGCAAATCACCAATAATTTAATAGAACTTTCTGGTTTAGTAATGTTTTGGTTTTGATGTGCTAATTATGTTGTTGTTACTAATACTTGGCGAGTTTTCTTTACGTATATGTATAATGCATGTTGTGGTTGCTATTGTACCTAATCTTTCTTCATTTTGTTACTATTATTAGAAAAAGTATTTTGTGTCATGTTTTTTGCGGCACATTCTTTTTGGCAGTCAAGATCTTTGCGAAACGCTGGTAGCTCAAAAATAAGACGAACAAAGTTGCCTCTGATGGACCTAATACATGTCAGCAAAAATGTTTCAGATTTTTAAATAAATTTAGCAGATTGCGTGCTGATACTAAAAGCCAACAGCCCATATTTAAACGGCAGTTTGAATGGACATGCGCGACTGCGATGGAACTGCGGCGAAGAATCTAAGTTATCATATATGATGCAGTTAGAATAAGAATACTTAAGTAATGGTAATGGAATTGCGTTACATCCTTACATCCATCAGAAACTATGTAACTAGTTCATGATAGGTATGCCTATAATCATTACACTCAATGATCTGTGGTGCCTATGTATTGCGCGAAGAATGCTAAAGTACACTAACTACTCGACGCTGTTCTGAATGTAATAATGCCTTTCTTAGGAATATAAATGAATCCATTTCGCAGTCAAACAAAAAACAAACACGATAATAACTCTTAATATTACTCTCTTAACTCTTTCTTAAAAAAATATGCACATTTTAAAACACACTGCCAAGTAAAAGGATTACCTGTTACCAACAATATTTCGAAGTTATTTTTTTATCAAAACCAAAGAACGCGTCAACCAGTTTCATAGTTGTTTTTGGAACTTCGGGTGAAAAATATAAAACCGAATTTTGATATTTGAAATAATCAATAATTGTGTTTTGTGTTTAAATTAGTTTCTTTCTTGGGCAGAGTAATAGGCGCCGGCGGGCAGATATGCACGAACAGCGAGCCTCGCGACCTGCGACACTTCCGCAAGCTGTCGCGGTACATCATGCAGGAAGACTTGCTGCAGCCGCTCATCACCGTGCAAGAGGCCATGGCGATCGCTGCAGACCTCAAGCTTGGGTCGGAACTTAGCATTAAGAAGAAAGGCGTTATTGTGAGTGTCAAATGCAGTTTTTAGAGTTAGGACCGTTAGAGACTGACAGATCAGTCCATATCAACATTTTTAAGCAGTCGCTGTTAGGAGATCTGCAGTTACAATACAAAATTTTCATTCTAAATACACGTACTGTCAGATTGTTGACTTGATTGCAAACTATAGCTTAAGCGATCAGCGTATTGAGAAAGACAATCTTTTATCGAAACTGCAGATTTCCCGACAGTAACCGCATGAAACTGTCGACAGCCACTGCTCTTTGCGCCCTAGAGTTGATAGTACCACGATCACGAGTTTACACTGACTTTGTTCTCGCTAGCGACGGCGTAAGGGATTTGTATGGAGAATTTCACGTCCACAGTGACCGCTAGCGGTGATCTTCTTCATACACAAATCGTTGACGCCGTCGCTAGATGGGTACAGTCAATGTAAAGTCATTGTACGGTAAACAACTGAGTGCTCAACACTGTACTATTTGGCATGGGCACTCTATGTCATAGTGACTTAAATTTGAAAGAAGAAAAATGCTCTTAGTTGGAATTCAACTTTATTGCTTTGACATAGAATGCCCATACAATGTACTAGTATAGCTTCGAACCCCTGGACGTTTATCTTGACGTTCGTGGGAGCCAGCCAAATAAAACTCCTAAATTCGTGCCTTTTAACTCCCTGCAGTCAAAACAGAGGCATAAAATTGCTCATCTCTTTCCATTTGTGTCTGTAGCGTCAAGTACTTTTTTTTATACATGAAAGCAGGTTTCATCGTAAGGGTTATTTACTAGCTAGGTTCGAACAAAATCTGATCGGACGTCAGATTTTAAAGTATTGCACTGGAACAAAAACATCGAGGATTATTCAATAAGTTTTTAGGTTTAACACGTTCCTATGTAGGTACCTACATATCTATTGTGTTGTCATTTTAACTACCGGCACGAAGATTAGAAGTTGGAATAGATGACAAGGTTATGGTTGAATACTTGAATAGTTTAAGTTCAATTTTAAGTTGTTGTTTATGAAATGACTATTACTTTTGTCAGGAAACAATAGTCATACCTCAAGGTACAATGACACGGAAATTATTCACACATCCTCATCCATTAGGTCACTAAATTTGTAGGTACCTACTCATTAAAATAAACTTCAGTTTATTCTATGTCAAAGTGTATGGTCAATTGTTTTTTTGTGCGATTGACGGATGAAGTATTTTTTTTTCAGTTGTTTTTCAAATAAGTAGCTATTTTAAAATGACCTCTATTGACATGTATTTTCATTATGAAGATACTTTTTCATTACCTTTGTTAGGTACAAGTCATGCGTTTGAGGTTACGGATAAAAAAACGACAAAGTGGGAGCCGGACTTAAGGTATGGGTTTCGTCCTATTAGGTATCTGAGCGTCTAGTGTAATTAAAACGATTATGGAATCAATAACGATATCGTTTGGGAATTAATGCGGAATTGTATAGAGACGTGTCGACCGCGGCAGTTGTGCAAACGTTCCGCATAGCGGCGCTATCTCAGTTTCCATACTATCCCGTGTTAAGTCGCAAACGAAATCGTTATCGCATCTATGATAGTTTTGGTTACTCTAGACGGTCTGTACAACATTAGACGTTACTGACCAAACAAGACAGAGACGAAAACCTCTTGGACTGTTTTGTGCTCCCAGTAAGGTTCAAGCGCGCTTTACAATATTCGGACGCAAAAGTCACACCCTAACCTACGTACTTCGTTTCTTGATGGCAACTAGGAGCAAAATTATAGTTAAATACTTACATAAAAAAACTTTTTTTTTTAATATTTATTGTTCATTTCACATTTAACATCCGCGCTATTGTTTTGTTCAGCGCCTTCACAATAGGTATACCTAAGACGCAAAATAAAACTTAATTTGTTATTCTGAAGTAAACCCATCATTGCCATTTTAAAAAGACGATTAGGTATTATTTTTTAAGACAATTCTTGGGTTATGTTTTAGCATAATCAACCCAACACCTCCCTGAATTTGTAAGTACGACGTAGGTATATAATATGTGTAATGTGGCATGGGCATGGGCACTCTATGTCAAAGTGATATCCGTTACATTTGAACGAGAAAAATCCTCTTAGTTCGTATTTAATCCATATTGCTTTGACATAGAGTGCCCATGGCATATGGCATATACTAGTATAGCGTTCAGTACTCGGACACATACTTTAAAATAGTACAAAAAAAATTACGAGAATCTGAATAGGTTCTGTGTGGTGTCGGGTTAGAATAACACCTCTCCATCTCTTCTAACGACTCAGGAAACAGTTCGGGGTATTAATTTAAGCCACAGACTAGCAACCTGTCACTATTAAACTCTTCCATCTGTTTTTAAACCTAAAGTAGGTAATGCTAGAAATGGAAGTGGATGACTATTTCCTTTTTCACGTTTCGGGTAGTTCCCATTATCCAACCTATCCCACCTAAATTTAGATAGAGTTTTAGGTGGGATAGGTTGGATAATGGGAACTACCCCACGTTTCGTGTGATCTGCGTAGCCCTATAGCGAATGCATGACTGTATGTTGTTCAAACAGGTGGAGGAAATAATCCAGCTGCTGCGCCTGGGCAAGGCGCGGGACACGGTGACGGAGCGGCTCTCCGGCGGGGAGCGCAAACGCCTCTCCATCGCTCTGGAGTTACTGAACAACCCTCCTGTCATCTTCCTAGATGAGCCTACCACGTGAGCTAATTCTTATGAAAGCAGAAGTTGGCACATAAGGGTGTCCTACAAATTGAAAAGCGGAACCCGTAACAGCTGACGGAAAAGTTTTACGTCAAGATGTCGACTATACCATGATATTTTAGCTAAGTATGCGACTCGTTTTGCGAAGATATAAATCTTTTTGCATCTGCTGTTGCTGATTTCGCGTTGTTCCACGTGATCTCTTTTGGTTCTTGTAGTATGGAAATAGTCTATGGTGCGATGTGTATCGTTATCATGCGTTAGGATACGAAGTATTTTAGGTACTTCCACAAGAGACCACTAGCGGCGGTGCTGTTAATTTTTTTTTAAAACAAATCGTTCACACCGTCGCTAACGAGCACAGTAATTGCTAACATTTTGAACATACTGTACTTAGACTAGAATATCTTAGTAGTAGTAAGAAGTAGTATTTAATGGCACCGAAATAGTTGATACCGTACCCTTTTTACTTGAAATATAAAAACGAAGCTTCCGTTTGAGAAATCTCACATTCATGTACATTTGCTTTTACTTACAAACGCCGCACCGGTGTCATTACGGGTTCCAAGGTTCCATTAGCATGGGGTTAAGCCAGTGTGTCTAAACGGATAACCTCCCAAAGCATCTATGTCATCATATCATCTTATTTCAGTGGTCTGGATGATGTAGCGTCGTCCACGTGTGTATCCTTACTGAAGCGAGTGGCCCGCGGCGGTAGAACCGTCATCTGCTCGCTCCACACGCCCTCAGCGCGGCTCTTCTCGGAGTTCGACCACGTCTACGTGGTATCCGACGGCCGCTGCGCGTACCAGGGCACGTCAGCTGGAGTCGTGCCCTTCCTTAATGAACTGCAGCTCGTTTGCCCTACGACTTACAATCCTGCTGACTTTTGTAAGTTTTTTTTTATACCTATTCTTAAGGAACGCAAGGAAATGGGTCACCTGATGCCAGACAGATTGCCGATGCGTTACCAACCTAGAGGCCTAAGTACCTCATGTGCATGTGACCGTAATTGTACCACCTGTTTTACCCCGCGCGTTAGCATACATACCGGTGCGAGTACTACTGCTTTATGACAGGTTTAGTGGTAAGATGTTGGTAGCGATTCGAACGGATCATGCACGGGATCCTACACTACCCTACACTATCCTACACTACTAATTATGGAGATCTAGATTCACATTAAGAGATCTGTAAGTTATCCTTTTCTGAATTTGGTATGTTTGTGCAATAAGGCGTTGACTTACTTGTCATTAGAGTTGAGACAAAAACTTGTGACGTCAATTGATTGTGACTAACACAACACACACCAAAAGCGCCACAATACGCCGCAATAAAAGTAACTAAGTAACAAAGGAGTAAACGTTTCCTTGAATTGTATTTTTTTTACTAAATTGGGTTTTTAAAATTTCAGTGATTGAAGTATCTTGTGGCGAATATGGTCCCCATGTTGACCGCATGGTGGCAGCTGTAGACAATGGAAGAAACCAACGGTGGCGAGACTACGCCATCGAAGACCAAAAGCAGGAGGAGAGTGAAATAGAACAATTGAATGCGGGAGGTGTGGAAGAGCACTCCTATAAGTACGGATCAACGGGGTGCCAACAGTTCTCCATACTGCTCAGACGAATGCTGCTGCAGAGTGTCAGGAATCGGGTAAGACACCACATGTGATCCCTAGGGTATCAAGTATTTGCATCTGATCTGGCAGTCACCATTTAAGGTTACTGAGATACTGATGCCACCAGAGAATGATCCTTCATCCTTCATCATCTGAGATGAGGGTAGAAACCAGCTCCTAACCAGTTAGGACTGCCTTTCGTCTTGGTGCAGAGCTGTAATGTGTGATAAAAAGACTTGTAGAGTAGGTAAATAATAAATAATTGACCATTTCGGTTACATAATTGTGCAAAAATATCAATTTTTAAAAGCTGTCAGTTAATTCACACTCACCTTTGCTCATTAAGGCAATGAGACGTTGACTATGATAGATGGCATACTAGGATCGTAGAGGTTAACGAGGTCTAAAGCAAATACACTATATTTGCTTTAGTGCATTGGCTTATGTAAATAAGAATATTTAAGTACCTATGTATTTATAGTTCGTTTAAGCTCGTGTACCTAATAACAAAACATTTGTGGTGATTTGGAACCAAAAATAATTGACATGGCGACTTATCGTAAAAATGATTTTTTATTTTAATGTAAATGTGAAAATCAATCTGTTTGTCTATCTGTTACCTTTTCGCGATTCCATCGTAGAACAGATTTTAATGAAATCAAGCCAGAAATAGTCATAGTTTTGAGTATGTATTGTGTGCTCTGCATACCTACCTTATTTAAGAATACAGGCGTGATGTAAGTTTGTATGTATTTTGACATAAAAAAACTGGCGACATTGATTTCCATATCATCGTTGACGCATAACATTTCCATTTAATAATACTTCGGTGGCAATATATTCTAGAACAATTTCCCAAGGTTTGAATAAATCCCAAGACGTTCATGAATATTTTTCTGTTTCCAGGGATACATGCAACTCCGTGTGGTTCTGCAGTTGTTGCTGGGGTTCCTGATTGGCACTCTCTTTAGCCGGATGGGATACGACGCGTCTAAGACCATTTTCAATTTTGGCTTCTGTTACGCCTGCATCATCGCCATGTTTTATATTCCGATGATGCCTGTGCTCTTGGCTTGTAAGTATCTCTGATATGTTCAAGTTGTCAATCGCAATATTGATGAATGCGATACATTTAGAGAAATAAAACGGGTATATTAACGTCTTTATATTGTGAGGTTAGCTCAACATGTTTCGGGCCAATTCGTGACTCATCATTGGAAGCAACATTGTGAACCGGTATCATTTGCGTCAAGCAATCGCACGAAAAGAGCGGTAACAGCACGCGTCTTAACACAGCCGCCGTGTCGTGTTGCTCTCGATAACGGGTCACGAATGGGCTCGGAAAATGTCGAATTAATCTCGATATTAAGACGTGAGTGTATCAGTTTTATTTCACTAGGACTTCCTTTGGACATTAATTTAGTAGGTATAATCTGGAATTTGGTCGCTACCCAGTAGTAGGTAGTTTTAATATGCAGGATAAATAAAATAATAATGATTCAGCCAATATACGGATCACTATTAGGCAGGCCTCCCCTCGAAATGAGAGGTGTCGGTTTGAAGTTCCCATGTAGCCATCTTGTTACTCTTTTACCTTCTAATCTCTTTTCCCCCTTTCCAGTCCCAACAGAGGTGCAGCTAGTAAAACGCGAGTACTTCAACCGCTGGTACGGACTCAAGCCGTACTACGCCGCTCTCGTGGTCTCGAGAACACCAGCCACAATCTTCTTCAGCCTCATGTTCCTCACTATCACGTACCCCCTCACCTCGCAGCCTTTGGAGTTGCCCAGGATACTCATGTTCACGACCATTTGCTTGCTCACAGCTCTGATATCTGAGTCGATGGGAACTGTGATATCATCTTCATTGAGTGTTGTGGTAAGTAGTACTTAGGTTTGTAATTATGTACAGTTATGTTATGCTTAGTGATTTTGATAATATTGTCCCAATAAATTACAACGTTGTCAACGGTGTATCTGATTGCCTGTGCATATTTAAATATCTGTCTAGGATTACAATTTTATAGTAAATAATTATTATGGTATGTTGTTTTTGGTCAAGAAGAGAGGTCGTCGCAAAAAAAGAAAACATTCCAAGGGCATCAAAATACTGAAAAGTTTGAGCCTGGACTAGTATAATTGTAGCCAGGAAGGCGAATCGATAAGACGAGAAGAACAGTTCCCGTTCCGAATGAACCTTTAATGGCTTGATCATGATAAGGATGTTCTTAAATGTGGAAAAAGTCTATTTTGACCTTTGTCTTTTTCAGAATGCAGTATTCCTAGGCCCAGCCCTAAGTGTCCCCCTAATGCTGCTGGCAGTATACGGGATCGGCAACGGCGATAACCCTCCCCCGCTTATCTGGCGCCTGGCCAGGGCTTGCTCCTTCATGCGGTACGGGATCGAGGGCCTCGTCGCTGCCATATACGGACCACCGCGGGACGACCTAATCTGCCCTGATCATGTGGACTACTGCGAGTTTAAGAATGTTGCGTAAGTCAGATAAGTTGATTAAGTGGGTGGATGAAAATGGATGAGAATAGACGTCCTAATTAGTTAAGGTGCTACCCTGACGCAAACATCTTTAAACGTTTTAACCGGATAGAATCAAAATTGACGTTTGAAGATGTCTTGAATTCGATCTGTTAGCAGTTATTTGCAATGTGTTCCGAATCCTTAGCGTAGTTTACGTGTTTGTCACATTTAGCAATTAGGTACATCGCGAGAATGCGTCATTTCCATTAACATGTTTTATTCTTTAAAATATGAATGACACAAGTTTAGTGTGATTTCGCACTTTTTTATTCAGGATGTGTGAAAGACCAGTCATCAGGTCAATAACATGTTAACTTGAATTCTAACATTTTATCCTTCATCGTTTGCAGTTACTTCGTGAAACTCATGGGCATGTCAGGAGTATCCTTCTGGGTCGACTTTGGTGTGTTGGTGCTGATGCTGCTCGCTATGAACCTGACCGGATACTATTTGCTTCGGCAACGACTTTCTCCGAACTATGCATTCCGAGCCATTAAGGTTATAGGCAGGTTTATTAAGACTAAGATGAGCGTTACGCCATATTAGCTGCATCTCCGGGGTACTTATTTTAGAAGTGGCGTACTAAAGGAAGCCTTATTCAGTTAAATATGTGTTTTAGGACTACATCCACACTGGAATGCCTTGCATATAGCGCCTAGAGCCTGAAGGGAGTGTCAGGTCACCGATTGAATACTTAGTACAGAAAACGAAACTTCTAGAATGGTGCCTAGCTAGTTGCTTAGGGATTAATTAATGTAAGTCGATTAAAGAAGCATTTGTTTTTTGTCGCAAGACCCGAGGCAGCCCACTAGGTTAAGCAAGCCACCTACCTGTGCGGATGTAGCCTAAGGTTAAGGCGCTGCGTATTATGATGCCCATTGATTTGTAATTCACCTGACTTGAAGGAAAAAAAATTCTGCCGCCGATGTGTAAATATTTTGTAGCGAGCCAGGAAAGGATTGGTTCAGTGAGTACAAATGGTATGTCGTAACTTTATAAACTTGGAGAATTATATTCTACCTAGCTGAAACTGTAGCGAGTAATGTGAGTATTGTTTATGAAGCAGTACTCAGGAAACTCGTTACCGTGAGTAATACATGCTTTTAATTGGGTAGGTACATTGGCGGTAAATGGGCCTTCCTTTCGTTAGCTATGTGTAGGTATAGGAGAAAAATTTTGTGATAGAAGTTTTGTTTAAGGGTTTTAATTTAATTATTAAATAATAAACTACTTAGCTTTTTTTTTACCGCTGTACATTTGTGACCATTATTTTTAATTACACTTCGGAATATTGAACCAGTGAGCTTAAAATCAATGTGTACATTTTTAGCCAATATTTTTTATGAATTGTGATACCTAATTATTTAGCAATGGTGTGCCAAAGACAATCTGAATGACGTATTAATATTACGTTCAGTCGTGTTAAGTGTTTGAATCAATACTTCTTTAAATGACATCAATTTCGTTGTAAAATTATGAACTGATTGGACATAGATTTGAATAGTACCTAAACGGTAAGAACATGCAAGCATGCACGTTGTTGCTACGCTTAGGTATATTATTTTGAAAGAAAAGGACAGAAAAGGATACAAGGATTGAGAGAATGATTGTTGCAATAAATACTCATACCTATGCTCGCGTGCCAACACATGTTGTGCCAGCCGGCTTAACACGACAGGGCGTGAGTAGAGTTGCGCGCGAGATAGACTGTACCTGTCACTGTATAACTACAGAAATCAGAAAGTGACAGGTAGTCTGATGATGTTCGTATTACTACTATTACCTAGCAACTTGACTATTTCTGAGAGGATTATGATTAGAACAAAATATTTGCCGCCATTTTTTTTACGGCATTATTTTAAGTTACTTTTGATATTAGAATGTTATACTCCAATTTTAACCCGAAAAATCTAAAGTCATATTCGAACGGAATTTTATACGTTGAAAATTTGCAATTTATACATTTTTTGTTGAAATTTAATCACTTTGTCACTTTTTATTTTTTATTTTAGTACATGCACCACGATTAGGACGTCGTTATTGCGTTGTGCTTTTGCATCAATTCAAGCCGTTCTCCTTCGGCTTTTGAACCCGTTTTAGAGTAAATGTATACTCGTGTAATATGATATGTGTGTATAGAAAATAATGTACGTACCTACTGGACATAGTCAGGTCTTAAAACACTCGTGTGATCCTATAACGAAATTGGCTTCGCTTATTCTGTCAACCTAACCACATACCTATTGTAATAGCTCCACAGTGTGATGAAACTGTATCAAATAATGTATCTTTTGTCGTTTAATATTCAGAAGCAAAAACTTGAAGGTGGGTTGGGTGGTTAAGCTATTAAAACAATACCTACCTAATGCATGAAATAAAGTAACTTGTGCATAATGTAAGGGACCTATTTTAATTGGACATGAGATTTGATATCATATGACTTAATAAGATCTGGTCAAGTACCTATTATTAAGATTCGATACTAGAAAAATGGTTTTCTTCCATTATGACGATGCATTTTGTTTACTTTTAAGTTATTATACAAATCGCGTCTTCATCAAGTGAACAATGAACGTGCTTATTTTTGTTTTTACTTTTTATAAGTTCATCAATATCAAATTACATGTTTCTACATTCATAGAGGTATAGTCAGCTGCAGCGAAAAGTGACCACCCCGCCCAACCAATGTTTCACTACTGGGGGCTTACTTTTCTCTGCGGCTGTCCGTACCTAAATTGGGCTTAAGACTTTCATCCATTTTGATACTTAACATACAAATAAAAAACATCGTTCGTCAAACGTTTTTTTATTTTTGAAAAAAAAAATCATTCACTTAAATAAAATCACACATTGAACTTATTAAAACTCACCGTTATAATAATTTTAAAAAAGTTTGACTAGGGCATTTTGCCGCTTTTAAACAAATCATAAAACAAATTCACTATACAAAAACAATAATTATAAAATGTTTTTTTGCTTGTTCAGATGTCCCTAATTTGTGCTCTAGGTGCCTTCATAATGATAAGCAGTGACCGTATTTCTTTAGCAATACCAGAGATACAGGAATTTCTTCAAATACTTTCTAGATAGTAAGTTAAGGCTAATTATTATGTTCTCAAGTGAAATTAGGTATTCCAGCTAGATGATTCACCGAAATTGCTGTAAATTTTACGATCACTGCATAAGTGTAGTGTTTGTAGTAAGTACATATTTCTACTTCGTATTTTTTTATTTTAGAATTATTCTACCCAAAATGCAAAGTTTTATAGGTATAATCGAACAAAACTATGTAAGCCTATTTAAAGACTTTCTTATTCCGTGATTTTGTGAAGATGTTTTGATCAAATGTATTTTGACATAGTCAAAATCCCGTTTGGCAGCTATGAAAGGGCTGTATCACCATCCTGAATTATAAACTAATGTAATATATAATATGTCTTATGAACTAATGTGATTTTATTATCTCTATAGATGTATTTCTAATAGACAAAACAGAAACTGTATGAGATTTGCCTGTCAGATATATAACATGAAGTCTGTGAAATCTATCACACAGACACTTCTATCATAAGGTGCTAATTTTCGGAATCATGACTAAAATAGCATCTGCTACTTTTTATTGTTCCACCATATCACGTTTAATCTATGATCATGTGATTAATATGGTCATGTGATGCAAAAATTTGGACGGTAACAATATGTATGGAATGTTTACAACAGATTAACCGTAGAAAGTACAGTTGTTGTCGGTTATAGCCGTCTTTACATTTAATTCATTTTGTGTATCAGCCTAATATAAAGTAAGTGGTAGGTAATTAAAACTTGGCAATCTAGGAAAGTAATTTCAATTTTGATAACTCACATTTCATGAAGAATACCAACTACACGATTAATGATCCCGTTATTGTGATGTAAGCATTATGATCATGACATCGAAGAACTGCCTATGATAGTGTTTCTTTAGTCTGTTGTACTTACGTTTAGGACTAATTAATTGTTGTCAGTAAGTATGTTAATTGACATCTAGAACCCCTCCAAAATATTTGACAATCTCGTATCAATGCAAGTAATTTTCGTTTCTCTGCGATTTGCATTTGAGACAATTTATGTTTTATGTCAGTTAAGAGGAAATATGCCGGTCGAAGGAATTGAAAAATAGGTATTTGCTAAATCTATTGCTGTCGCGCCGTGACCTGCCCAGACGACGTCGAGTGCGATAAGAACAACTACAGCTCGGACCGAAAATACCTATGAAAATTATTCAAAAACAACGTTTCGTAGTCCCCTGATTTCTTCTCCAAAACTTAACCGATTAAATATGTTTTTTCATTAAATGTTTAAGAAATGTCATAACTGTGTTTCTATGTTCTTATATTTTGATATAATTGTGTTAAAATTGGTTTCTAGAGGTTTGAACACAACGGAAAAAACTTGCCAATTTTTCATGTTTTTGAAGGTTAATATCTCCTTTAATAATTCAATAAAGAAAAAAAGGAAAACATAGGAACATACTAATATATCATTAGATTGTTGATGTAAAAAATCATTGTTCTACGGGTAATATCCAGCGAGGAATCAGGGGACTACGTTTCCATACAAAATGTGACCGCTCCATTTCCTCTTAAGAACATTTGAATGAAAATGAGGAACTTACGTATATACATAAATACATAATACAATTAAAGTGAACGAGATAATGAATATTGTTAATGAAGTTTTACAATTAATGATACAAAATCTTATCATAAGTATTAACAGGAATAAAATCGTCTTCACAGTATTCTACAGATCTTGTTGGTAATCCTTAATTAGGATTATTATCTACCTAATGTATTTATAATTATTAGTACACATTTTGTGACACTTCTAGGCACATGACACTGGCAAGACGTTTTTAAATAAACAAATGATATAGTACTTATTTGCAATCGGCAGTGGAATTTTATGGTTACATTATACGTAAATGTTTAACATTTTCTACAGTTTTCTGCAGTTACAGCATAGTTACAAACTATATTTACCAAAATTCAGCTCGAAAAATTTGTCCATGTAAGAATATAGATATACATAAAGTTAAAAGAACGCTATCGAATACCAATGTCAATTACTATGCTTCTTAATTAGAATACCTAAATAAATAAGCGAATACCTACTTGTATAATATTATACATCTTAAATTAAGATAAGTTCCGATCGTTAAACCAATTCTATGTAATTAAAGTACAAATCACTTATAAAAACGCTTAAAATAACGAGTATTTCAAATATTTCGAATATTGCTCAATGGACACGTTATTGTGATAATTCGTAATTTGCTAAAACAATAAAACGGCTTAGGCCACTTGAAAGTAAATAAACGTGTAAATAGTAATGTTTAACTTACTTTTGTATACATGGTTCTAATATTAAACAAAAAAATCTATAGTTCGAAGCAACTAATATACTACGGTTTTTTTACAAAGCCTATATATAAATATCATAATATCCACATTCCACTTTCCCGGCACTTACAGTAATTACATATTTACAAATTTATGGTAACTAATGTACTTAGTTGCACTTAATCGTGATTTATTTCATAAGAACATTTAGCAAGTCTTAAGTCATACTTAGGTTAACATTAATATTTAACTGAAATTAATATCTTTTTTAGATGCACATTAAAAACAAACTTTAAAAGTACAACAACATATAATATGCACTGTTCTGATGACTATACAAATCCATTGTGCGATTTTTCATTTCAACTAAAGTAAAGCCTTCAATGGTAATAACAATCGAACAAGATACTGAAGTAATTTGGAATGTACAATGATTAATATAAAATAATAATACTTAGGTTTATATCTTGGCAAATTAAATTAACTAAGAGGAAGGAAGGGTTGTCTTTTACATAGTATAGTAATAGGGACTGCTAATTTTTTTTCACTTAAACATATAGTTTAGCTATCAAATAAATCATCTAATTGTAGACTACAAAAAATAATCTACGAATTCTGTATTAGTTCAGAAAAGTGTTTTGGAAGATCAAGCTTTGAGAAATCTACCTTTCTCAATGTTTGAGGATGGGGAGAATCAGCAGATCTAACAAATAGGACAGAAAACTTAAGACAATTGTATAATTCCTACGTAACCTACGAGAAGGTGAATCTGTTAGGCACAGCTACCTAACAGACCGAATGAAGGATGGGGATTTGAAGGAAGTAAGCTTCGTTATAATTGTAATAAATATCTTGATTCCTATTGTCGCAGTCTGCAACTTCAGGATATCAAATAATGATTTGATCCTAACAACCTCCACGATCCGCCTGTCCATCACAGCATCAGCTTTCTTATTTTAAAACGTAAATTGCTGACTGGGTTTATCTTCATCACACTTTCCTAGATACAACGCTGGTCTGTCTGCGTCCAGACACGCGTCCAGCTTGGCGTGTGTGATCAGCTGACCTCTCCGCCTCCACAGTTGAGCGAAGTCTGAAGAATCGCATGCCGCTAGTACCGCCGTCACTCGGTCGTCCCGAGAGAGGGACACGCATAGACTGTGGTGGCGCAGCAAACCGTTTTCGAAGCGCCATTCTTGATTGCCTCCTGTATTGTGGCAGGGGTACATTCCTGGAATAAATGGATGATTTCACATGATAAAATAGGTGTTGTTACTAGAGGCGATATTTTACAATAGGCTGACGTAGGATACCAATTCACTCCGGTTTAAATTGTTTTTGTGGCACTGGATTTTTGAATTCATGTGCTCTGCCTACCCCTCTTGGGAATACAGGCGTGAGAATATGTATGTATATGTATGTTAAATTGTTAGACCAGAATCCAATTAATTATTTATGTGACAAAATAATTCAAAGCAGAGCAAGAGCAACTTTAACAAGTGCCACAGCAGGGTTGCTGACAACCCCCATGTCTGGCACTAAGGCCGTGTCTAAAGGAAGTAGGAGACCTTCCATTTTAGATTGTCTCAGTTAAGCACCATTTATTCTTTAGTCTTAGAGAAGTCCTGATTTATTTACACCTGCGTCCTTGGTGGGCTAAGTCTTACCTAAGGTGCCATCAATGAGATGGCCCATGGTATCGAGGCAGCGCGGGCCCTGCTTGACGGCCCGAGGCGCCTCACTCAGCGCAGGCACTTGCAGCTCGGGGTACACGTGCTCCAAGTACCAGCGGAACGGTTTGCACTGCAACTTGTCGCGGAGGGCTACTCGCTCTGAAATGCTGCACCAGGAAAAACCATTTGGTAACGTTTTGCATGAATGCCTTTACGCTATGGCCGACCTTAGGTAGGTACTTACGAACTAAGTATGTCAAAGTTAATTGACGAGTACTTAAATTACAATGTAGAATATCTTAAAATTGACAATGCAATTAACGTTACCGCATTTTATTGGTTTTAGTTTGGCATTGACGCCATTTGTGGAAATTACTCCATAGAAATATCCCTCTCTAGGCAGATGTTACGCATGGGAATCGCAATCCAATCGAAAGTTGGAGGTTGTATTTATGCAACCGATCTTCGAAACTTCTTTACAGTTGATGACGTCTATAGAAAGAGTTCTCCTTCTCAACGGTAGGTGGTTCTTGAGGTCGCTACACAATGCTCATCAAAAGGCAGATAATTCACAAGCAAAGTACCAAGAAATGAAGACCATGAAGTGTTGCTAAAATACTGTTCATCTCTTTAAAACACCTACCTACCCAATTCTATGCAAAACTAATTTCCACTTCTTTCTGATTTTCTCCAAAACTTAGGAAAAATGACTAAAAAGTTGGCGTACAATCACCACACGAATGTCGCAGTTCCAATGAAAGAAAAACACTGAAAAATACTTACTCTCCATAGTCAACCTGCTTTGCCAAAGGCTGGGACTTGTAATACAGCTCCTTGTAATTGTCCATCCAGACTTCGGCGGCCCGACGAGTATTGCGGGCGAATACAGCGCCGGACCCTCCTGGGAAAGTGTAGGGATGGCGTTTCCGGAACACGTGGCCTACTCGGGAACATGGCACTATTTCTAAGGACCCGCCGCATTGCCACACTCTGAAAACAATGACATCAACTTTATTGCTATATTGCTAGCATGATGGCAGGAGTCAATCTCACACAATTTGGTATCAATTCTAAAGATTTCCAGTTTGTGAAACCTATGATAGTTTTTACACACCAATTTATTAAAAGGTTTATGAGCGTCATTATCGTTCAAATGAATCACAAGTACTGATTAACATTTTAATACTATAACTTAAAATGTCAGACTCATCAAAAAGCTGTAGATCGATATAATGAGTCATGTCTAAAAAGGCACATAAATTCGATTATAGTAGCTATTCGGAATAAATCATAGAAGTTAAAAAACTTAGTTCCTTCTTGACAATGTGAGCTAATACGAGAGCGACACGACCAATGGAAAGAACCAGACCGAAAAACGGAGCATAACAGCTAGGTTTTGAAATCCTTATAAATCGTACACGACACGATGTATTGCTTTGACCAAAACTTTGTAAGCAGATTTTGGATGATCACTGGCAACTTACCTGAACGATATCTCGAGGTTCTCCCCGCCCCACACGTCCATCTTCATATCGTATTTCCCCAGCTTGTTGAAGTACTTCCTGTCCATGCTGAAGAGACCGCCAGCTATCATCGGCGTTCGGATCACCTGGGTCGGATCGCTGAGACGCGCACTGCGCTCTGAGTGTGATAGGTATTCCCACTGGAAATGACAAATAGTTGATATTAGTACCGGTAACTTCAATAATGTCGTGTAGTGTGTAATTTAGAATAACGCGCTTCATTTCTTCCTTGGATGACTTATGAGGCGAGTAAGGAAATAGGTTAAGGTATATTTTAGACGACAGATTAATAATTTGTCACTATTATAATTATATCTGCCAACTTAAAATCTAAAACTAAGCTAGAAGTGGCTATGAAACGTCAAAATCACGGTTTTGTCTACGACTACGTAATGCTTTGACATGTTGGGTCAATGGCCAACTAGATATAGTTCTATAAATGCTAAGCATAGTTGCCATTAAGATGATAGTGATAATCCCACTATACCAGAGGCTATGAAGAAAAAAGACCTCTAAACCCAAAAAACTTCCGCGAACTGAGAACGTTACTCTAAATCTTTTGAACTTTAAGTTGCCGAATAAATTTCCGTGAGGTTAGGCTAGCGGCTATTTATCATCACATTAAGTACCTAACCTACCATGGCACTTCCTCTATTAAATTGTCTCGTGATTCTATTAGCCGTGTCTAAACCTATCTCACGCCTTGGTGATGCGTCAGCACGAGTCCTGTTTTTTTAACAAACGAAGTGCTTTGGAATAACGTCTTTTGATATAGAGCTTGAATTCAAAAGTGAGTACTTGATCTATAGCCAGCATGGTGAAGTTGGTATTAGTTTTCCATTTGGACTTAAGTATTTAGTAAGGAGATTGTAGATTGGTCAGTCTGGTGACTTTTATCACACAACCACACTGACCAACTTTGTGACACACACGGAGTCTTCTCACTTTTAGTATTGACAAAAGAAATGCAAAATGATAGTCCCGCAAAAACCCTCTGTCCTTCGATGATTTAGGGATTTAAGTAGTACTTTCTTCAGTTTCTTCACACGTCCTATGGTAAGAGAGAATTATGTTTGGTATGGTTGGTAACAATTACTTTGAAGACAAGATTCCAGTCGAAGCCCCCGCGCAGGTCTGCTGAGGCACCAATATACTGGAAGGTGTCCATGCTGATCACGTCTATCACGGGACACACCACGCGCGTCGGATCCTGGAACAAGGGGAAAGTCATATGAATATCATCATCCTTACTATTTTACCTTTAACGAAATTATGAATTGAAGCGGTATACAAAAGCGGTCTTGACAAAACAAATGCTGTTGCCGAATTAAACAAATGTAAGTCGTGCTTTGTTTTTAAGTTAAATTTTGTTTTTATACGTTTTTCGACCTAAACAACTTAGATGTCGTTTTGTTAGTTGACATTCCGGAAAGTAAGTACGGTCGGGATACGTGTCGGCGCATAATGAAGTCCCAAAAATAGCGGCTGGGTGCTTTCATTACGGAAAAATGAGCGCCCTCACCTGTGCATAGCTACAAAATTACTAATAACTGGAATAACTAAGATTATTTCAGTAATTCTAAAGACTGGTTGCAGAGCACAGAGAAATAAACAGCAGCGGGTCTGCGTGGTCTATCACCACGGAAAATAGAATTTTACGTAACATTACTCCCATATTCCCAAACGATGTGGGCAAAATGGGTCCATATCGGGTTGCATAAAGTTTGAAGTCATACATTTTATAAGCATACATATTTTTGTCATAATCATCACTAAGCATAACTGAAGTAAGCCATAAATTTTTAAACATAATGTTTTATGGCATACATTTGATTCGCATAAAACAATATACGCATACTTTATAATGGGCATACAGTATAAACTCATAAACTGGTTGTGCATAAAACATGCGAAGCATAATGTACGATTCGCCATATTTATTTTGCGCATACTAATTTGCATAAACTAGCCTAACTTAACCTACGTTTTTGGCCGCGATTCGGTTCATGTGAGGTCACAATTCTAACCTAACCTAACCTACTTTTTTGGCCGCGATTCGGTTCACGCGAGGTCACAATTCTAACCAAACCTAACTAACTTTTTTGGCCGCGATTCGGTTCATGCGAGATCACAGTTCTAACCTAACCTAACCTATTTTTGGTCGTTAATCATCAATTTTATGGCTGGTTAAATGTATGACAGCCATAATTATGACTGAAAATAATTATGACCATACATTTTATGACAATTCAAAATTATGTCATTCGTCTTTATGGTAAAACCATTTATGACTAAAAATAATTATGACAGGGAACATTATGACAATAGTACACTTTATGCCAAAAAAATATTATGAGTTTCAACTTTATGGTTAAAGTGTTATGACAATCGATTTTATGACAATGGTTTGTATGCGACTAGAATAGCACCCGGGCAAAATACACCAAACGTTACACAAAAATCGTACCTAATAATAATAATTAACGATAGTTACATTTATTGCGTTTCACAATGCTTCAAAAATATAATCGGTCCTCCAAACGGTAAGCTAATACAAAATATGACCTTGTTCATCAATTTGCAATATCTGTAAATTATGTAAAATTTTACTAATAATAATTGCGTTCTGTAATCGTTCTGTTTGTTTTGAAAAACAATATCTTTGGACGAATAATTACGTTATAGATTTCACTGATATGTTCATTACGTACCACAGTGTAATGCATAGTTCTCAATAAAGAGTTTTATATTGTAAAGCACGAAGTCCAAGGCGTTCTTAATATCATACTTACAAGTAAGTACAGTCACAAAAGTTATGTAGCAAGAGGTCTCGCGCGCGACATAGCGCCTGTTTTTTTCCGACACCTCTAGTTAGACAGTGACAAGTGTATCACGCGCGCTACTTGACTAGAAACCGGCTTGTCCACGTGTCTACGAATATTACTCCTTGTCATCAAGAACCAGGATGATAGGGGAGGCTTTGTTGTTCAGGCTTTGTTGTAGCTTGTAAACTAATAAAAAATAAATAAAAGAAAATCTGTGTAGGTAAAACTAATTCTTTACGGTGAGGCATATTTCGAACACCTATGACCTATTTTTAATCTCAGGTAGGTACTAAAATGACATTGCCGTTGTAGCCTGTTTATTACAATTCTCAAATAATGCTGTGCCACTACTATCGGCAATTTTCCACACCTCTCCATTTCTTCCGTGGATGTCGTAAGAGGTGACTAAGGAATCAGGTTAAGGTATATTTTAGGCGGCAGGCTAGCGACCAGTCACTATTATACCTGCCAACCTGCCAACCAACTCAAAACCCAAAAAAAAAATGCTAGGAGTGGCCATGAAACGTGAAATGGTTTTGTCTGTGTAGCGTTTCGTGCGCTCTGCCTACCCCATTAGGGGATACATGCGTGATGATGTATGTACGAGTATAGGTACTGTAAGTATGTGCAAACATTATCAATGGTTTGAAGTGCACCTCTAAACCTCTACTAAACAATACTTAAAATGTGTTATCATCATTTGTGAACTTGTCAATTTAGTTGTGAATAAAAAACAGATCATAGGGGTGAATTTGAATGAGTGAATGATATGTATTTTTTAATAACCTTCCACGTCATTATTACAAGATGGCTGTCGCACGTTCTAAAGCCAGTCTTATCCACGATCGTACGTGATGGCCCCTGACCCACATACGCGGGACCCTAAAGTTTCTAGACTTTAAATTGATTGATAGTTCAAAAAATTGAAGGTTATTTTAAAAACCAAGGTACCTACCAATAATAATTGTATTTTATTGGGAGATGTGTTTGTAACAACAATTAGTTATGGTAAATATAGCTAGGCAATTTGCAATTAAAGTTGATGCTGACTGCTGTGAGGTTATTTATTTAAAAAAAAAACTCTCTACTCAGCTACCAAATTTGATTTTCGTGACTTTGATAAAACTTCACTTTTTTATAGAATTTACGTGGCAAGGTTATCAGTACGACTTGGGATCTAAAATTGGTGTGGCGTAATTTATTAATGCCTCCTTAGACACACTTAGTTCATAAAATTACTCTTTTCTTTTTTAATAAACGTTATCTGTAAATAATTAATAGCATCTACAGACAACCGATTAACTGCCATTGGGCATCTTAAGAACAGATAAGTCAAGGTCAGATGGCATGTCATATGCCATTCAGATTATTATGTGAATGTCACGGCCTGAACCGGAATTCACTGACATTGGATCACGAATTACCTACGACATTGTGACATCGCGCTAGCGGCAAACGGCAGACGATATTGCTTCTTGTTGTAATCAAGGTAGATTCTTAATTAGCCTGACATGTTTCGAAAAAATAAAAAAATCTCTCATCCAGTGGATACTTAAATGGGATGAATCCGTCACAATCACAAAACAGGCGTTCAAAAGGAATTAAGGGTTTTTGGAAATGTGTTAATGTGTTCCCGTGTGGTGCCGGGTTAGAATAGCACCACCCCCTTTCTTGCCGTGGGTGTCGTAAGAGTCGACTCTGGGAAAGGGTTAGTGTATTGTGGGCGATGGGCTAGCAACCTGTCACTGCGATATCACGTTTAACCAACTAACCCTGAAATTGCTAAACGTGGCACTGGATTTTTGAATTCATTTGCTCTGCCTACCCCTCTCGGGAATACTGGCGTGAGAATATGTATATGTATGTATGTATGTTAATGTGCTAAATATTCGCGTAACTTTATCCGACGGGCATCAACGAAAAGGATTATTTTTTATCGATAAGCGTCGCTAAACGTTAAACCTGTCTAACCTGTCTGTACGAACTATATGAGAGGTCTACTAGGTATGTTCTTGCGAACCCATGATCCAAAAACACATGTTTTTAGTATTTCCAATATTTCCATTATTTAAACTAGCGAAAAAAAAGGTGAACTGCGTTAAATAAATTTGATAATTCCAACACCAAAACACTTAAGTAATCATTTGCCAACGATAAAAAAACTTTTTTCAAAACCCATGACATGCGCAATCACCACACACCGACACATTCCATAAAATAAAATATAAATTGCACCAATACGGGCCGAATGACATTTAATCGGTGCAATCAGAAAGGAGCATTCAAATCGGCGTTTCAGACAGCAAATCGTTTCCTTCAATTAACATTTTTTCTGGTTAATAGCTAACGGGAAGCGGCGATTCAGCGTGGAATGTAATTAAATGAGATATGGGCATATAGACGTCATTACGCAGTGCAGCGCGCTTTAGCGACCCAGAGAAGGGAATCTGCGATGATCCGTCTTACACAACACGAAGGCTTCCGCTCACCGCTTGAGTAACACGAGCGAGACTAAGACGGCGAGGAAGCGATAGGTACGTGTAACGAGAGTAATACTCACCATCTGCAATAAACATAGGTTTCAGTTCTAACACAAGTGGTAAAAGTGTTATGAAAGAGTTGGATTGAGTTAAAATAGGCAAGGAGTTGCCTTGGTAAAGTTTAGTAAATATTTTTATCCCTAAAGATTTACATTTTATGGAAGGTGACATTTAGAATCTGATACGGTAAATCTGATTGGCATTGATTTAGATCACATTGATCTTTTTTTGTAGTTTTGATTTTTGGCATAAAGTTAAGTTCTATATGGACCGCATAGTGAATTAAATTTGCATAAACGAAACTGAATTAAACGATGTTCATTGCCGATCTGAGTCATTCAAAATTTCATAAAATAAACAAAAAAAGTGAAAGCCAAGCTGAGACTGAATTGGTCACATTTAGGCTCATTTCCCCCCAAGTACAAATTAGATCTCTGCTGAGTAAATATTAGCTGCACAATGAGTCGCCGGAATTAATGGACACAACATTTCCAGACTAATAGCACTCTCAATCTCAAATGCCTCCCAGCTTTATTAGGTCCATAACTCAGCCGCTGCGCGCTTCCAGATTAAGGCTCGCATTAGAATGCAGTACGCGATCTGCAACTTATACGAGAGGCAACCGACTTTCAAACTAAATCGCTTGTGAAACTTTACCTCGGACCGGTGTTCTTGTCTGTTGCCACGGCGTAAGGAACGACGGAGCGGAGCGGTTGAAGAAATCATTGCAGGTGATACGTCCATAAACCGTTCTAACTAAACGTCCATTTGTGTAATGTATCACAGATACGAATAAGTACTTACCAGATAAAACAATACCGATTTACCTAGTAAGAATTGTGTTAAGTATTTTAACGTATCACTTTATCTTATGTTGCCACATTAGACCACGCTTCAAGTGTTCCCTAATTCGAATTAGTTGTTAGATAAATACATTCATTAGTTTTGACATTTCGTGGATAAATTTTTTTAAAATTCCAAAATAACTCAGTTTCATTGTTATCAACCGTAGAATTGAATTAATGTTAAATTTACTCCATTGGTTAAATCTTTAATCGTTCCATCAGAGATTAAATCTACTAGCTTTAATATCAAGATATCACCTCTGTGTCTTTCCATACTCCCAACAGCATAAAGACGTAGTGACTCGTGGTTCCGGCAAATCACAGCAAAAACCTTTGATTGATGTTCGCGGCCAACGTTAGCGAAATTTTGCTTGAAAAAACGCCACACAAACAAACGAGGCTCAATAAATACGCGGGCCATTAAAATACGCATCTTGATGTACGTGTATTGGCTTGAACTCTCGATTGACGCCATCGTGCCTATACATTGGTTTTCCCGTACAGCCTTCTTCTGAGTTATGTACAGCTATTTAGCAGAATTTCAATTCAAGTTATTATCAAAATGATAAAAAACTTATCCTCTTGACATTTTATCTCAACTCTATAGATTAAATAGTAAAAGGATCTCTTTCAGATTATAAGCCTTTTTTTATTACGTTTCCATAACAGAAGCGCTAAAAGGCCAAACTGTGTTTAACACGCGACCGTCTGCGAAAACATTTCCTTTTCTGCCAGACGTCGTGTTTTTGGGAGATTACACGTAATGCGACGTTACCACGACGTTACGTCGGTATTCGCAGGATTTGCTCTGATGTAATCTAATATCGTACTTATTATCCTGGCAGCTTTTGTTTTTCCCTGTCACATCTTATTCGTAGATCTCAGGTCCCGGTTTCCCCTCAAGTCGGTGGTGTTGCCGAGAAATAACACAATACCAGTAAAATTATTTGCAATTGTAATTTAATTTCAAACTACTAAATGTGGGCGGTCGGGAATATTAATAGTGATTTGTTTGACCTAAGGCACCAGACTGCCGCGCTACCTGCACTTGAAGTGGTAAATATGATTGACGTTGTATTAAGTGGAAATAACATACGTATTAATTATAAGTTTATCTGAGGTAATAAACTGCTTAAATGAATATAAATTACCCAGTGTGAAAATATGTGTGAGTTTATCATAATTATTCTTCCGATTGTTCATCAATCAAGAAATAATTAAGACTTGAATCAGGCGGCACTACAAGACTACCATAAAAGGAGGGGTGTAATTCTAAAACCTGACATCCACCGACACTGTCGGAGTTGTCGTTAAGTATTCATCATTTTGTGGTTACCTTTTTCGTTATTCAATTAAAGTTAATTTATGAGGTGTGAGTGTGACATCAGCCTTGGTATTAAATCGTTATAGCACGTGTTATAATTGCTTTGTCAACAGATCTCAGCTCATAATGGCCTTGACTCTCTGCCCTTTACATTTCTTATTTGTCAGAATGACAGAGTAATTTCCCTTGGGAGCTGTTGGTTGTTTCTCGTTTAGTTTACACGGAGTCTCCGGTGCTTGATATGTTTGTTGATCCATAATCGAAATAAAGAGTATATTTAGATCCCTTTTTTACATATTTAAGGTTTGTGATAATGTATTCGTGGGACGATGACTTCCTGTGACGTTATTATTCAATCCAACACCTACCGATTGTTTGCTATTTTTAGCTGAAAAATATTTCTGATAGTCTTTAGCTCTAGGGAGATGATCCGTGCACTGATTTGATAGAAACTACTGATATAAGTACTCGTATTGTTAATACGATAGTTGTACTACAGGCCTACATTTAATAATAAGTATTACGAAAGCCTAAAACAATTAGGTTCATCGGTTGAGCAACCAGCGCCGCATTGGAGCTAATAACGCTTTTATCGAGTACCATTACATCCAAATTAAATAAACAGCGCACCATTCTGCAGTGACACAATTGATTCTCATCGTCCGCATTTGGTTTCCATCTCACACCATTTCCAACTCTAGTAGCACTACGTTAGGTACAGTTTTGGTCAGGTTAAAAGGCTGTGTTAAGTGCGTTATCGATGTTTTGGTCGGGATTACGCCGTGCTTTTGGTCATCACGTACGTAATCCGTCCGGGCGACTGCGCTCAGTTGCGCTCAGCGTCAAAATTGCATCACTGGCCAGTAATTGCTATCATTCCATTTTATGTTTGTAGGATAAAATGGTTGGTGAAATATTAGTGATCGAAACCTCATTCTGACACTAATGCGTGTTCTGTCGAAACTGCGATCAACTGTTGCTGCGTTTCGAAACTGTTGAAATGACCGTCAGTAAAATGTTATGAGGAAGCGAACGAATACACTATTAAAAAAAATTTGGTACACGTATTCTCAATATCTGTATTGGAGAGGCATTACCATAAAGTGGGGTGAGTAGGGTTATGAATGGTTATGAATGAGGAGCATAGGGATGATAAATGGATGAGGTAGCTTTTATAGGGCTTAGCTATCTAATTTAAATATCCTTATTAGAGATGGAGCTGTAACAATATTCATAATCCAAAAGTCTCCAACAGTTTACTCTCTTCACCTTTAGCATAAAATCTCATCCCACCCGAACTAAAGGGTGAGTTGGTATGTTGGTGTGTTATTATGTATAGGTAACTTTAAAGTTATGAAATGGAACTTTCTAAAATAAAATAAAAACTACAATATAATCAAAATAAAATAGTCGCTGCACTCCCGTTTTACGTTACGGAAGTGATAAAAGGTACTTCAATTTGATTCCGTGTGAGAACGGCAGGTGATTAAGGCGTGCCAACCTTACGACCTCCGTCGTCGAGTGCTACTCGACCTCAGGTGATACCCGTTAATAAAGATAGCACTGGCCACCCACCCGTAATACCACTTAAGGTGGTGAATACACCTAAATACGAAATTTCAAAAGACACATAATAATGCGATAAGCTCGGCACGACAGAAAAAAAAGAATGTGCTAAATACGGCGTGATTTTCCCTTCCCTATTCGCAGATTCCCTATTTGCAGGGAGAACACTCGAAACGTGACATAGATAAAACTATGACTATTTCACGCTTCACAGTCACCTTTAGCATGATTTTAGGTTAAATAACAGATGGAAGAGGTACAATATTATAGTGAGAGTTGCTAGCCCGGCACCTAAAACCCACCAAATAGTAAGTAAATAGTAAATCAATATGTCCTAAGTTGCTTTTTACGACACCACACATTAAACATGACTAAATACTTGAGAGATTAAATAATGTTCTTAAGTTAGTAGAGTACTGCATTAGGAAAACGAAAACTCTATTCAAGATTTTTGAAATTTAAAAACACGTTTATCAGAATCCTATAAATAGTAACTCAATGATATGCCAACAAAAAAGACGATTGAGTTGAGTTTTTGGGAAAGACTCCAATAGAGAGATCTCTCTCCAGGCAGATGTTATGCCTGGGGACCGAAGTCCTAAGAGAGGAAGTTGGAAATTGTATTTATGCAACCGATCGTCGAAACTCCGTAAGTGGGATGTAGGATTGTTATTGAATTGGCGTAGACGATCGCTGCAAGTAGTTCGGCCATTCGACGGTAGGTGGCGCTGTGGCGCTTCACCAGGTAAATATCGGCCGTTCGACGATAGATGGCGGCGGTGGCGCTAGGGCGCTACAAGTTGACTTTTGGAATAAAAAACCTTAGTATTCACTCTATCAATTTAATGATCAGTATCATAAAACAAGAGAAAATTAGGAGTAACCTGCGGATCCTGGTTACAAACAAGCATCAAAAAGGAAATCGTTTCACGTAAACTTTTGCGGCAAGCGCAGACGGAATACCTAAAGATATAAATAAGGGCAAAAATAAAAGTACAAGTGTCTCCGCGACAGAATGTGAGAGTCACGAGCCTTGACATTAGCATGCTGGGACGTGATCTAGTGCTCGCTGGTTTTAGGGTTCCTTGCATTTACATCACTACTATCACTAGCGTTATTTTCAGGTATGCCGATACAATTACTACCGTATGAGGTGTTATATCTTTGACCACTAGGTTGGTATTGCATTTGCAATCTGTTATGGTATACAAAAAAAAACATAGTTCAAGCGAATATTCATTACCGACCTTAGGTAATTATAGTGAATGGCTGACTAGGTACTTTACTTTACGTAACTTTAATCTTTGTTTAATATATTCCCTAAGTAGATACCTTTTAGAACTGTAACCGAGCTCAAAAATGTTACCTTACCTACTTACTGTTTTTTTTTAAGGCCACAGATTCCATGTACCATGCTTCCATGTTTTTATAGTTTTCTGTATAAATGAACTGAATTTCCGTATCGGCTTCAGACTTTCCAAGTCTAAAAAGAATCTCATAATAGGGAAGGCATTTTTAACCTCCCTGTCTTGCAAGCGGTTACACGTTAAAGTTGAATATTTCCTGGGCGAACTCGTAGAGTATTAATTATGCATTGCCAGGATACCATACCTCTGCAGAATTCTAAATAATTAAATCGATTCAGCCAGTTTCTTCTTGATGGAATCCGTACAAAGCTCTCGTCACCAAAAGAAACGTCCTTGTGACCATTCGACGCTTCCTCAATCTAGTGAATGTGCGGCCGTCTAGGCCGGCCCTCGGAGCGATAGATCTCTGTGATTTCGTTACTCGAATTTATGATCACTAAAGTTTTACTGCCGCGAAAGGTTCAAAGAGAATGTACCTATTTTTGCGCAAAATAAACGTTCTAGGATGCCAAACATACGAAAGTCCGACAATTCAGAGATAGATGAGTTTAGTGTAGTGTACTCTTAGCTACTTATACTTTCTTGCTTGTAAGTATTTAAATATACCGCCCTTCCTTGAACTGTACCGATTCTTACTGGTTGGCGCGTCCTTAGCATGTTAATGTTTTCTCAATAATTCACTGGACTTGAAAGTTGTACTGAACCCGGTTTAATATTTACCTATGACGCTGGTACTTTTTTAGTTCTTGGTAACTATGCGGTCTGCTGGACGAGTTTTGAGTGACAACCAAGTAATTAGCGACGACTCGAGAAAACTGGATTCTTCGTACAATATTATCGTCAGTAGTTAGTTTTAGGTAACTCGATACTTTGTATCTTAATAAAATAGATACGTTTAAATATAAACTTACAAAATATATCCTTTGCTTTAACGTACATTTGTTTACACAGTAAACAGGATTTGTTTTCATTACACTTAAAAATATGGAAAGAAGAAACTATGGAAAGAAACTTGAACTTCCTGACAGCTAATGTAAATTTTATTGGAGTCGATATTGCAGAATATTTAATACAAGTTGACATTAAGTTTGTAATCAGACTTGCGTTATACGGGTGACATTGACGAGGGACCCCTCTAGCACTATCTTCAATGGGGTTGAGGCATCTGGTCTAATTTTTAATCGCATTCCACGTGATCCTAGTCCCTCTATAATCATTTGTCGGTTACAAACTTGAAGGAGATTGCGCACAACTTAACAATCATCAAAACTATATATTTCATGACAATCGCATTTCAACCTTTTATTTCAAAATGTACTCTCTTTTGAACACCACAGAGCACATTTCATCTAACAATCGTATGAAATTACTTATTGCTTCAACATCACCAGTGCTTTATGATGGCGTAGCTACAGAATAAGCTGTTTGTTTGTGCATAATATTAGACGCTAATGATGGAGCTATTGACATAATGATTGATGGCCGCTACCTGCTGTGCCGCCATAAATCACGAGTAATTTTATCAGTTTGAAGTTAGTTAGAGATTGTTGGAATAACGCAACGGTGTAATGAGTAAAATTGATCAAAGTTCAGAAATGTTCATAATCGGCTGATATACTTTTGAAGATGCATAACGTAAAAAATTATTAAGGAAAAATATGGATAATGTTGATAAGTTGTAAGTAATGTTTGTTATCAGGTAATTAAGAGAGATTCAGCTGATCACGTAGCTTATTACGGAACTTAACCAGCTAAACAAATTACTGAACGATTTACAAGTTTTAAAATTCCGTTTGCCAAATGATTTTTTGTGACACCCAAAGACCTAAAGTTTTGGAAACTCTTTGCCCTATTTTTTTAATTTGGCGTACACCGGGTGGAACCATATTTTCATTAATAATATCATACGTTTATTAACTGTGCGAAGTTTCTAAGATGTTTTATAATAAGTAATAACCCCATTGTTTTTAGTTCAATGGCTCAAATTCGCTCTTGACTCAAAAATATAGCTAGCAGAACAATGCTTGAATACTTTTTTCATCACACTTGCTCGTCAATGGTGTTATTACAAGAGCGTATCCTTTAGTACAAAGGCCTAAATTGTAACCGCGGGAGTTATCATTACATCCTATGGGAGGTAAAGTTTAGTTTTAAAAATTGCAAAAGTTAGTATAGGTACGTTAGTTCAGACTAAGGAGGTTACAAATGTAAAAATAAAAATTCTGCTATTAAAACTTAAGGGCCAGTTTTTAAATGCAAAATTAATGTATGCATTATGAAACTGTATTAATTTAATACTTTGGATGTATGTCAACGCGTTTTTTAATATGTTTTTTTCGTAAATTTGTTTGAACCTTTTTGGCAGAATCTGGCTGTTGACCATTCGCATTCTGTGCGAAACATAGTTCTTGTCTGTGGTATATGATTAAAAAAAGTGACAATAGACCTAAACGCATTGACAGCAGTGACAGCGCAAGCAGAATTAGCGCGGTGCGGTGACGTGATGTCATTTATTTTCTTTAATTTTTAGTTTTTCCTCGCAAATGTGATGAAAAACATTGTGTGTAACACGGGGAGTAAAGGACATTATGAACTCGAGTCATAAAAGCCCTCCGCCTGCGGCGTCGGGCTTCTAACAGCCTCTCGTTAATAATGTTCCATTTCCTCCCCTAGATACTCAATGTACTATTACACATCTATTGTTCCGTTTGCAACATCTTTCCTTTTGTTATTAAAGAGATTTTAACTATTTAATTATAATAACGAGATGCGTCTTTTCACGGACTTTTCTTTTGACGGAAGTAAGCAATCGCGACCCCCAACGCCTCGTAAAATGCTTTCGTGTAACAAACTGTCATTTAGCTTACGCGAAAGTAATTCTTGGCAAATCATTTGTTCAATTGGCTTTTAACGTACCAGGGCATAGGCCGAATTCTCATGACTTTACGCGATATCATTTTGTTTAAATTTTAAAGTTTCTACTAGTAAGTACAATTGAAAGCGATCGCGATGGCTTGTTAGAAGCCTAAGACACTGCGTCTTCCGATCCATAGAAAATGCTCAAGAAATTTTCGGCCCTTAAATTTACGAGCGTTATGCTCTACACACTCCCATTCGTGTAGGTCTAAGCTATTTCTCACGCTAGGTATGAGCCAAATATTCACCTAACTAAGCCAAATATTCACCTAACTGA
>BHDV01047852.1:0-45384 GCA_005406045.1 Adoxophyes honmai
AAATATCGATTTTCAAAAATGGCGGTGCCAACTTCACGCACATAGTTATTCCCATGTTTCTCGATTTTATTGCCATCCAGGTTAGAGTGACAGGAATGTTGAATCGAAATTACTCAATCTGAAATATTATCCCTTAACATCGATTTTTCTACATTAAATGTAACTACCTACCCGCGTATGAGCAAAAGTTGTGAAAAACAAGCACGCGTTGCCTAACTAGTGTCATCTACACCACCACATCGCGATTTAACGATGTGTATAAAGTCCCCGATCCGCAATGCCGTAGTTGTGGGCTCAGTTAGGCCGATTTTTTTATCACGATACTCAGAAATGGGACAAAATGTTTGGTAAAATTCTTTCCATACGGAGATTGTGCCGATCCGACATAGACTTGAGAATTTAACTAAAAAGATAGATTGTTTTGTTAAAATAGATTTACGTGATTAATTATTCCAATTCGTTATCTGTTGCCTTTTCCGACATTCAAGTGTGGCTTTACGTTTTAGCATCGTAATCTGCTTCATATTGCCTTGAGAGTTAGTAGAGGTGCCTAGGTGCTGAAAGACTTAAAGGTATTAAAGGATATTACAGATATTACAGGATCTTAGAGGTATGTCAGGGTTTTATATGTATACGTAAAATATTATTATACCAAATTTTAAAAATTTCATGAAAGACCTGTGCAAAAGACTAGTTCAGGCATCAGGTGACCCCAGAGCTGGCGCTTACCTCGCTCAAAGGCTAGGGATAGCTGTGCAGCGGGGTAACGCGGCCAGCGTCTTGGGGACGATGCCTGACTCGTCTTTTGGCGATCTACTGTATGTTTTATAGGTAATTTTAGTTTAATTTAATTAGGTTAAGTGGTTTTGTATGTAAATATGTCTGTTTTCGCAATAAATACGTTTATACCAATATTGAGCTTTATCCCGACACCACACAATCCCGGCACCAAAATACCAGTAATACCGACTCGTGTGGTGTCGGGATAAAATAACACTTCTCCATTTCTTCCGTGGATGTTGTAAGAGGTGACTAAGGAAATAGGTTAAGATTTAGGTACGTAATATGCTTTAAGCGACAGGCTTATTACCTCTTCCAGATGGAACGGTTTCAAACCTAAAATTAAGCTAGAAGTGGATGCGAATCGTGAAATAGTCATAATCATGGTTTTGCCCATGTCACTTTTCGTGTGCTCTACCTGTGCCTACGTCTACGTGTGATTGTGTATTGTACCCAGTTTTATATTTAATGTCGTCTACATTTTTAATCTCTCTAAAGGCTGGGTTTCACTTTGATTAGTGCGAGTGCGAGTGATTAGTGCAGGTGTTTAGTTGCCTAGGTGTGAACAGCGACTGATTAGTGCGAGTGATTAGTTGGCCTTGTATTCGCACTAAACACCTGCACTCGCACTCGCACTAATCACAGTGAAAACCAGCCTATGATATGTTATGTGGGACATGTTAACCTTTTTACTTGGTACCTTTTTTGTAGCAATATTTTTTTTGATGTTTGCACAATACTATCTCTTTGTAGTAGTAAGTATTCAATTTCTTAAAGAACTTGTTTCCTAGTTCACCGTTGAAAGTTGTCGCAATAAATATACTTAAAAATGATTTGATTTATTATTAATAATATACTTAATAATGAGACGCTTATTGTAAACAAGCCGTAATCAAAGCATCTGTATGGTTTATATATTCCTGGTATAAAATTACTATGGTATACAATGTACAGTGAAAATTATGTAGGTGCGGGTAGGCAGGCACTCGTGAAAATTAACGAAAGAATTGTCTACTTAGGTTTAGCGTATAAATTTCCCAGAGGATGTTAACTACCGAAAACGGTGATGGTTATGTGTCTTTAGCAATTACTTACGTCTATTAATTTCACTGAGTATAGCTTTTCATGGCAACTTGAAACTAAAATTATTATCCCATAAATAAGAGTGTCGGTGCAACGACACAATATAACCGGAAACGAGCGACACACATTTTAATAATAGGCTTTGACTGGCTTTGTATAAGTTCAGTGTTACGTAAACCTCTAAAACCATGTTACATAACGCAAGTACAACTCCTGGTGTACAACAAAGCGGATAGGCATACATACAATGGCATGCTCACAATTCAATTATTCACGCGCATAACGTAAACCGCAGGAGATAAATAAAGTGTTGTTTATTGACAGGTATGTGTTATTCAGAATGCTGGATAACGATCGATAATTTATATGAAAATTAAATAATTTTGGCATAACCTGTATCCAAGTTCATTAGCCGAAGTCAAAACTATCTATGTGTAAGACTTGAAACATCAATGCTAGCTTAAACTGGCTAGTGCAGACTAGTGCTAAACGTTATTAAGACGGGCTCTCACCCATGCTTCCGAGAACTCTATTAGAAGGAAGCTTTGTCGGCTGTAGGTACGAGTATAGGTACTTTGTCTAATCCCCGTAAGCTCAGCAGTAAATTTATCAAGAGAATATTGTATTCCACGTTCATCGCCTGTAGTTTGAAAGCTACGTTGCTAGCTCAATTACCTTAACTTCATTATCTTTCGCAGGTTCACTCTGACTAGCGTCGTCAAAGTTTTTGCTTTCCATTAGTAAATGAAACAAATTATTCCGAATTGAAATTGTTATTTGGCCCAATTTACCTGTAAATAGGAGCTTCGGGGTATAATTCCAGGCGATTATTTAATGCTACGTTTATTTTTATGGAAATAAGGTGCGGCAGATGCACGGTTTGACCTACGCCTTCCGTGGGTCGCGGGTTGAAGCTCGGGCTCATACCATTGTATTATACGGGATTAATGCGCATTTATTCCTATTAATTATGGAAGCGCAAACATATAAATAAAATATCCTCTCCGTATTTGCAGCACAATTTTAAGACAGTGCCTTAGCCTAGTTTTTAGATCACTCAAGTAGAAGTTATAACTCAGAAGCTTTCACTATAGCCAAGGGGCAATTAGTTATGCTGGTGAGAGTATAATAACTTGACCCACCTTTGTGACGTGTACACAAAATAACTAATAAACTGTACGTATTTGCATAATCTGGCTGAAGTGTGTTTTGGTCGTGTTTTGCTTTCTGGGCCTTCACAATACCTAAATAAACATAAATTACAACTCCAATTACTGAGTAACGCTGACGCCCGCTGGCCGCACATGGCGATATTCATATTTAGGGCCCCATTGAGCTTAAAATGCCGAGGTTGGGAATCAAATGAAATGGTTGAAAATTTGGAACAGCTGCTCCGACTGCGATTTAAATCTTGTTGCGTCATGCTTGTATCTTTACAGTTCGGGAACTGACAACCAAATATGATCAAACATTGAGCATACTAAATTAGAAGTTAAAAATTCTAAGAAAATGAAATTTAATGTACTTTCCTCGACAGGTGATGTGAGGATATTTTGAAATCGTATTATTAAAATGCTCATAAGAACATTAGCATTAATGATACGAGCTGAAATACACTTCAAGTCAGCGCCAACCGAGTAAATTCCGCACTTTTTGTTAAGTATATATATATGCATATTTTAACTCTATCAAGTTAGTGTTTTCTATATTTATTGTTACCTACTTTTCTGTTTGTGTTGCTTCTTATGGGGCTAGCCAATACATGAGCTAAACGAAGTCCCCAAACGTTCTATAGATAACCAACTTCCATCTTTCCATCCAGAATTGTTTCAAAATACACAATCTTACTTCTTGCTTGCAGCTACGGGTGGGTTAGGTGGGTATAATAATTATAAATATACCTTAACATTTAATTAAATAATTTACAAGAGCAACTTCGTGACTGTAAACTCGTACAAACCTAGTTGTGTTTAATCTTTTAAAGTTTCTTGATAGATGCAGAATCGCGGACTCCGCAATATAATCTGTGCCACCTACTCTCAGGGATATAAGTTGGTCGCCTAGTTTCAAGCGGTGAGATATCTGATAGTCTGGAAACTCAAACCGATTAAAGTGAGATATCTCTCGATTCGCTTGCAAGGTATATGGAAACTTTATCTTTGTTGCCTCCAAACATCTCGATATGGTGGGATAACGGCCGTAAAGAGCAGGACAGGGCAGGGTCGGCACGACATGTGTTTTTATGGGGTCTCTTACTTTTAGGAATGGGAAGTTAAGTTTTAGAAACACAAAACCCAAAATCTGGACACTTTTTTATGAAGCTATACTCCGTTTTTTTTGGGTTGAGAATTTTAACTGTCAAATCCTTACACATTTTTGAGTAATCCCAAGATATCGGCGCAAATTATGATGATGTTTGATTTAAGAACATTATAACAAACAATGTTAAGTGCATTTGCATAAATCATTTCCAGTTTTACTAATGAATTCCAGAGATAATTTCAAATTGTGTCCGTTGAAATTCTCAACCCAAAAAAACGGAGTATAAAGCCAAGAGACTACTACCTATTTATTTAACTAATTAACTCATTACAGTTCACTGTGTGGATTAGAATAACACTTCTCCGTTTCTTTCGTTAATTTCGTTAGAGGTGACTAAGGAAATAAGCATACCTAATGCTTTAGGCGACAGGCTGGCAACATGTCATTATTATAACTTTTTATAACTGTTTTTGAACCTAAAATTATGCTTAAAGTGACAGACACTTGAAAACTTAAGCATTCAAAACAAACATTATATCTACTATTTCACGTTTTATAGTTATTTTGAGAATAATTTTAAATCTAGGTAAACATAGATGAAAGAAATAAATCATATCCTTAGGAAAGTGACGGGTTGCTAGATTTTGCCCCAAATAATAGATACCTAAATTTATTTTTAGTTGCCTATTACGACTTCCACAGAAAATTGGAGATATTTATGTACTTACTAAAGTATACCGGTCCTCAGACAATGAATGAAGAGCCGTAATGCTTTTTGAGCACTTTTAATTATATTAATTAAAACCACCAGGCGTTGTATTATAATTCCATGTTACTAACATGCATTTATCTCGGACTTTCCAACAACAATTTATTTTGAGTAGTACCGCGGCTCTACCTCTGGCTCAGCCATACCTTTCGCCATCGATCGGTCATAACAATAAATGCTACGTTTGCTTTTATAGTCTTCTCAAGAGTTTTGTTTTGGACGACTGAGAAAACATTCATTTAACACGGAACTTTTTATGGTTCCGTCAGACAGAAAACAACCTTTACTAATAGGAATTCCTTCGTTACACTGCAAATGGAGGGACGTGCTGGGAGAGGGTGTTATCCGAATCATATTTTCGTTTCGGACTCAATGGATTTAGTCGGAACCTGTCCTATATCTATTTGAGAAAATGAGTCGGAACAAGTAAACGAAAATGTGTTTGCTCCGGCGGCGTAGCTTGTTTGCTTCAAAGTAATGATTTCTTTGATTTGCTCTCCATTACATTTTATATGTACAATAGGCAATATAACTAATTAAAACTATTTACTTAGTCAATTAGATTATTGAAAAATAAGTACATTTATTTTTCCTTTTATTTCACATACAAAAAAGAACGAGGAACAGCGCTTAGAAGTTTCAAATAATGTCACTTTGTGGTACAGTTGTTATCAAGCCGTGACGTTGAAGCCCTCATTTCAGAAGCTTGATGATATTTTCAAACCTTAACAAGACTGCATTTGTGTTTAGATTCGTCTTTTCTATGAACATGATTCCCTGTAGTTATCAATGTATTTACAACCTACTTTATATTTAGAACCATCACCTTAAATTATACAAGTTTGATTATCTTAAAGTTCTGAGGTAAGGTACGGTCCGTCGATCATGACATGGTTCTATCTGTGACCGTTTCTGATGGGAAAATTATCGTCTAGCTTTTCTTACAGCGTAGGTACGCTTAGATTTGTTACCCATTTTTAGAATAACGCGCTTATTAAATTTGTGGAGATATGATAAATTTTTATGCTAAGTTTCAATTCGGTTAGATAAATTACTACGTTGTTATAGCAAAAAAAAGTGTACAGCGTAAAACAAAGCTGGCACTATAAATCTCCAGCAATACTCCGCATTCCACTCCCGGGGGAAAACAAACCTACAAAATAACTACATAATCGAAATCTACGGGCCATCGATCAAAATAAAGAACTAAAAGGGCTCTTCTAAATCTCAACCTTCAGAGAACATGTAAAGAATGAATAAAACCTCTTTATTGAATAAAAATCCTTATTTGTTGACGTCTAGTATGCTTCTGAGGAAAATAAATTCGTTCTGGTGGATACGGGTAGACTCCGAGCACTCACCAACAATATCTTATTGGATATACTTACCTATGTAGTTATTACAAAAGCTATTGTTTGGTTGGACCTTCATCTCACCGCCCTCATTACTTCATAGTTCACAATAATGTATCTAAGTATCCGAAAATGCTTTCAGAAAATAGGATTCGCAAGAGGGAAATCAATTCGGATTGCAAATTAGGCAGGGGTTATTGATTGTAGAATTGAAAGAGGGTCCAATTTTATTAGACAACTTCCCTTCTTACCTGCTTTGAAAGGGGTATTTAAGAATCCCTTGTTATAAAAGTATTCATGGACATCTAATTCCTTTTATTTTGGTGTATCTTTTGCATGATCCCTACCTAATTTACTTACATGAAGCAGCATTTTTGATATTCTTAATATACGTCCTAGCTAGTGCAGTTTTCCCGCCGCTTGTCACTTTTTGATCTCTAGTGGGCTAGAAGTTTCGATCGTCCTCTATAGTTGGTACGAATACTAATAAAGAAAACGGAGACTGATGAATGTGAATGTATAGTCAACAATCTTGACAAAGTCCTATTAATAAAAAAAAAACTCTTACTGACTTTTCTCATTGACCTTTTATGTTCTTTTTTTGTTAAATTGGCGATATGAATACTTACCAAATAAAACACGAGTCATGCTTCCCTGATTTGTTAACTTTCATAAAACAACGACACACCTTTTCGACCAAACATTTTACCCATGAGGCCGTGTTTGAGAGCCACCAAATAGAACCGGTTGGTTACCACAGTAATTCAGTTCATTACTATGCACCAAAATAGTTTGGAGAAATTATGGTTACCCCCAGCTTTTATATATTACTCACGCGTGGTTACCGGTGGCAATGCGGTTAGGTACCGTAAGCACAGACATAAAACTGCAGGCTGCATTAAACTAAACTAAAATAAAGTAATCTTAGAATAAGTCACTCTTTATTCGCGTTCCAATTATTTTTTCATATAAAAAGTAGGTAAGGTTCCAAGACTGTATTTGTTGTCGTTTTGTTAAATGAACCTTTCGTAGAATAATATTGGCTAATAAGTTTCTTAGCATAACTAAAAGAATCTTCATTATCTTGTCTTATTGAGACAAACTACTTATACTTACAGCGTAAAATAAAAATGGTGCTACAAAATAAGTGTTTCTTACTCAGCTTACTCAGGACAATGGAATGCCCTAATTCTGATTGTTTAATTAGTCTTATTAGATTTCAAGTGTCCATACATTGCGGTCATGATTTCATACTCCCTTAATAGTATGAATATCCCAATTATTTTAAACAAATTTAGTGTATAAACAGTGGAACTAAAAATGGATGAACGTCCTCTCCATTTTAATATCTCGAAAATGTATGAACGCATGTAAAAGTCTTTGTTATTTTACATAAAAAACACATAAGAACATAAGTAACGTAAATACTTACTTCTAAGAAGTACAGAGCCGAACATATTCTTTGAGGTAAAGGTAAACCAGGGTAGATATTTTCAAATAGATACTTTTTACACAACAAATAGTTTGCGACAATAGCGCTTCTAAAGAAATAAATAGTGTCTATTTCTGTCTCTCCCTACCTTTTAAATTACGAAGTCCCGAAAAATAAACTTAGTCTTACCTATAATAACTGTTTGACGTTGGGCTTACTTATCTAACGTGCATTTGGTCCAACTGAGATTGATTAAATATTTTCAGGGACTGGCTTGTTCAAAGAGTCAAAGAGAAGGGACAGAAATGCGCTAAGTCCCGGATTAAGTACTCCGCCGGGCATAACGTGCGCATATTATTATGAATATTTAATAACGTTATAAGTTACTTAAATAAAAAGTTGCTCAATTGTACCTACTTTCATTTCATTACAAATGTAGCTGAAGGTAATGTATTCAGGAAGAAGGATAAGTAATTTTACCCGTTTAACGCTCCGAGCAGAAACTATTTCGTGATTCTCTGAGACTCCGCATGGTTCGCGAGTACAATCATCTGTTAAAACATTTAAGCTGCTTAAACATTAACCCCTCGCTTTCCAGGTAAAATATTGAAATCCTTACAAGGAATAGCATGCCTTGTTGATTATTGATTTATTGGCAGATCGGGGCACTGAGATATCCCGGATCGCACATTATTCACTAAAAACATCACGCCACTATGGGGGCCCGGGATTCCCGGGAAGGAAATGGAAATATATGTATCACTGCACATTTTATGGAGCTCATAGAGTTATCAATTGCTTGGGTACGGTCGGTTTTATTTATTGCTTAATCATAATCTAAGCCGAAGTTATGCGTTAAGTGTTTTAATATGTAGTAACTACTTAATGAAGTAAATTCAGTCACATCTAATGATTTAGTGAAAAGTGAATACACAAAAATATCTAAATATATAAGCGTGTGCATTAAAAGCTAGGTAGGTACTTAGTGCCTAGAGCTTCGAACAGAATTATAGTTAAATAACTTGTAGCATGTAAAAATATTTAATTACGGACAAAACTTACAAATTCATGGACATTATCAATTATATGACCCGTGGCTGCTTTTGATCCCATTCAACCAAACGGATTAAGACACTCTTTACTTGAAAAAAGTAGGTAAGAGTGACTTATTCCAAGAAAAAATGTCATTCTCGCTTGGTTAAACCGACCCCTACTCTACCTTCACTAAGAAATGTCTCGCAACTCATAAGTTTATAAGTCCGTTCTCTGCAGACTCTTCACGTAAAGGTACGACTTCCCGCCGGGAGCGCGGTAGCCGAGCCGGGCAGCCGCGGCGACGCAGTCGGCCTCCGTCACCGGCAGCTCGGCCAGCCGCGCCAGCGCGTACGCCGTCAGCCGCTCGCACGACATCATCCCCACAATCCTCCCCACTTGCTTCATCCGCACATCCGCAAACGTAATTCGCGGCCTCGGGTTCGGACGAGCTAAAGAACACACAAGTATTTATTACCGCGCCTTATCTCACCTGCCCAGGAAGAAGCCCCATGTAACATTAATTATTTTCCATGTCGCCGCCACACGACTAATTCAGGTGAACTTATTATTTGACTAACGAGTAAACCTGTTACAGTCGTTAGCGAGACGTCGTAAAGGAAAAAAAGTGTACAAAAATGTGGTCTATTTATTATCATTATGTGCCAAGTCGGGCGGGGAAAGTTAAGAGCGGAAATGGCGCACGGGTGGGCAAGTTTTGTGGGGGGTTTGTACCTTTGTCGCGCTGCTCCTTCATGATGAGGGCGCGGTAGGCGCCAGGCGTGTCCTGGTGCAGCATCACGATCCGCAGCCCCGGCCGGGGCTCCATCTGGAACGACGCTCGGTGCCACTGCACCCCCAGGAACGGATCGATGGCGTCTATTACTGCTTTCACTTTCCGTATCCGCTTGAAATCAGACATACTACTATATCACGCCTGTATTCCCAAATGGGGTAGGCAGGACACACGAAACGCTGCGCAGAGCAAACCATGACTATTTCACATTGTCCACTTCTAGCATTATTTTTTAAGTTGACAGGTGTAGTAGTGACAGATAAATCGGACATACGGATTCGTAGCCGCTTTTGGTGTTAAAACTGATAAAACTGATACTACGGAGACAATTTGCTAGCCAACTGCCTATAGCTATTTCCTTATTCACCTCGAAAGTCATTTAGAGTTGTTATTCTGACCAAAAATCTAGAAAATCTACTGATTACAAGTTCAAAGAAGACCCTCTAATCATTTGTTTTAATGACCATACATCACATTCCGATCGTCGGAAAGTCATACTAGCACAAATTGGAGGTAGGTGAAGCCAGAGGCGAAGTTAGTGGCCCAATAAATCATCACCGGCTCAAACTGACCAAAACAAACGTCCCTGTACGTACAAATGGCTCTGCGAAATAGCGGAGCATATTCCGATTCACGAACTTCATTACTATTTCCGGAAAGCGCATACTTACATGCAAAAATCATACGCCATTTTTTACGACTCTCAATGAAAATGTTAACGAAATTTGAAGCTGAAAATATGCCGTATTAAGTAGGTAGTAGGTATTGGTAACGAACACGCATCAGGTAGCCTGATGTATTTATTAAACAATATTAAAACAGGCATGCTTTATTTTAGTGGCATAATACGGCCAGCGTGGTCTTAAAATAACGTCTCTCCATTTATTTCTGTGGATATCGTAAGAGGCGACTAAGGAAATAGGTTTAGATGCCCATTAGGCGACAGGTTAGCAACCTGTAACTACTCTTTCATCTAATGTTTAACTAAGAATTATGTTAAAAGTGACTACGAAACGTTTTATAGACAAAACCACAACAATTTCAAGTTTCGTCATTTTTAGCACAATTTTCGCCCGTGTGGTGCCGGGTTAGAATAGCACCTCCCCCTTTCTTCCCGTGGGTGTCCTAAGAGTCGACTCTGGAAAAGGGTTAGTGTATTGTGGGCGATGGGCTAGCAACCTGTCACTGCAATATCATGTTTAACCATCTGGATATCCTGAAATTGCTAGACGTGTCACTGAATTTTTGAATTCATGTGCTCTGCCTACCCCTCTTGGGAATACAGGCGTGAGAATATGTATGTATGTATGTAGCACAATTTTAGGTAGCAATGCAGATATATACCGGGTGGAAAAATCGAATGCCACATGGATGGCAACTACCTTAAATATTGTAAATAGACCATTTTGTGTAAGAGAGACTTTCCTTTGTTTTTGAAAACAATAAATTCTGCATTTAAGGATTTATAAAAAATCGCTAAAATTTACTAAGTATTTTATATGAATATTGTTTTATTGAGTGGTTTTTTTTATTTTTAGTTCTAAATTTTCATGGCCTTCCGTTATTCTGATTGTATTTGTTATTTAGAGGAAAATGAACCTTATCAGTAACCCTTTCAATCTGCATCATAAAATACGGCGTGTTATTTTTTTGTCACATTTGACCGGTTCGAGTCCCGACTGAGGCAAGCGATTTTTCATAAATCCTTAAATGCAGAATTTATTGTTTTTAAAAACAAAGGAAAGTCTCCCTTACACAAAATGTGCTGTTTACAATATTACTTAAAGGTAGTTGTCATCCATGTGGCATTCGATTTTTCCACCTTATAGGTATATCTACAAGCAAACAAATCAATTTTTGTGCGGCCCGTAAGTACACTACATTTCCAAAATCAGCATCCACGGATTTTGTTGACGGAAAAGTGTTTAAATATTTTTTTAGGATACCGAAATCCTCCGCGAGCGAAAAGCTATGGAGAAAACGCTTATTTGATCCCTTCCTTGTTTTGTTCCCTTCCCTTTCGTGTTTCAAACGTTATGTCAGCCTGTCAGATCGCGGCTCTTATTAAAAGAATGGACAAATTTCGATGCAGATTCCTGCATCCAGAAGTCAGTTTCCTTGCGGTGGTTCTTACGAGAAATTCTAGATTTGAGTGCAATGTGCTTAAATAGATATCGGCATAAGTTGCACGCAATATTACTTTTCAATTTTTAAGCAGTTTAATTGAAAATCTCGAACTAAAGACTTATTTATTTTTATTGATGCTTAAGGTGAAATGTAGCAAGTCTCACCCCTAAGAAAAATATTTTTTTTAGTTGCATCATTGTTCAATCATACTTACATCTTACTGTTTTACTTTCCAAGCTCAAGTCACTCCTCTACATAAATTCTAAGATCATTGTTTGCATAAACTGTTTTTTTCTTCACGAAAACTAAAACACTATTTACGAGCGACTATTCGAGTGTAATGCTACTAAGAACCATACCCCGTTATCAGTGTTGCAAATTCATAATGAAACTAAGCCTTAGGGTTGTCGCACAACATTTATTTCACTGTCATGTCACGATATGTGACATATTGGAAGGTACATAAAAATGTTAATGTTAGAAGAATGTTTTTACATGTAAACTATCGGATTTATATTATATTTTTAGTTGTCTGAATAAATTATTAATATTTTTCTAGGTTACTTGGCGTAAAATTTTGTCGCCTATTACTGTATAATATCCATTTTAAATATGATATCGACCGCTCCATTTCGAAATATATCAAAATTGCCAATAAATGACGTAAACACCCATTATGAAGTTTAAAAAAAACTTGTCAATTACGGACTGAAAAAAGGTTTTGTTTTCTTTTAAATCTCAAAATATATAAATAAAAAGGTGAATAAAATTTATGTATATTTAAAGGTAGGCACATATTAAAAAATATTATGTGCAGTGCCATCCCTGGCTTTTTCAATGGATTTGCAACATTGATAACGGGGTATGCTAAGAACGAATCTAGTTTGTAATTTTAGTCGTATGGTTCCAAACACTGACACAAAAACTGGCATAAACACTAATAAACCGTTTCACCGTTAAGTAAAGCACAATCTTCCAAATCCCGGGAATCCTGGGACGTCGAAAATAAAATGCCACGTAAACATCTTATGCTCATTAATGCTAACAAGGTAAATTTCGACATAGAAGTAACTACCGTGAATATCCAGATTGTTAGTGTTTTTTTGTAGAAAAACATTTAGTAGTAGGTACTCTTACGGAAAGCACTGTTATCACAACAACCTACACATGAAGAACAATCACTAAAATTTTTAAGATTTTAACATTTCGGAGCGACAAAATATACTATAGGTACTCACATTTATAACTAAAAAACTTCCCACATGTATGGTTTTCATTAGTAATCAAAGTCTAAATCCAGCAAAATCTTTTAACCTGAGATTTAAAACGCCATTTAACCTACATGCAAATGGCTTTGAAATTAATTAACGCCTCTAAGTGTTGCAGTAAGCGAGAAGTGTTGCCTGTTTGATGACATGCTGCTTAATCGATTGCTCATGAATGCAAACGAACCGCCAAGGGGGGTGACACAGTTCCTCTCCCTTTGCTAGGCAGATCGAAGAAATTTCACTCAAGGCGGGCTTAAAGAACCAATCATTACCTCACCTTCGCCGATAATAAGGAGAACACGATCGGCGTCATTTCAGTGTTATCGGCCCAGAAATAAAATATTCCCCACATGGAATCGACGACTTCATGTGGGTGGAAATAGGCATCCCGCTCAAAGTCCTCGCAAGAGGTAATGTTCCCGGAGCCTCCCGTGGGTTCCTCGTCTGGGAACTGCGCCACCACGCTGAACAAAACAATTTCAAATATCCAGATCCACGTAAACATTCTTGTGCCATTCGGCCGGCAATTTCACTCCGTTGTTTACCTACACGACTTTATATAGCCCGGTGCAGCATAGAGTCGATACGCGCAGATAATCCAAGGATTAACTTACTCGTGTCGGTACGAGCTGTGACTAATGGCTCGGCATTACATGGTATGATATGGTAAATTGTCACTTTAATGCCTGTATTCAGTGTCTTAATTGATTTATGGATATTTGCATAAGCTAACGCACATTAAATAAGTTTTTTGATACTAAAATGAAGGAAAAAGAAACCCGTCTAGAATTGTGTCTGTTACGATAGGTTTTCTCCAAAATGCGTTCAGACACATAATAATATAAAAAAATTAATTGATACCAAATCCTGAAGTTCGTGTTCATTTAAAGCAGTGAAAAACTGAAATGTGTAAGTTTACCAGTGATGATGATAGCATGCCTGTATTTGATAACGATTAATGGTAGATACGACCGGACACGGAATCCTCCGTACGACTCGTCTTTGGCAGGTTTTTTCTTACATAAAATCAGTTTCTGTCTGTTGTACCTGTAGGTATTCACTCTTTGTTAATTCGCTTTTGTTTTATATAAAGTTACTTAGTTTACAAACTCGCTGTACTACGAATCCAAAACAAATAACGCAGTGAGTAACATCCAAACATAAAGTAAAATTAGGTAAACAAAACGAATGGGCCAGCCATCTTAGTGCGGCAAAAACCGCTGCCAGTACAAGTGAATATTAAATTACTTTGTAGGATAGCTAATAAAAAAGTATTTATGCAGCGATTCTTTATTCAGCGTAAACACCGTGATGAAGCAAGATTTACTTAATTAGAGCTTCCTTTATATAAAACACAAATCTCCGCAAAGCCGGCCACTGGAGTGCATAATAATTTATTAATAATTTTATTTGGGTAGGTAGGTATGCGCCGATGCTGTAAGCACACTCGGGCGTTCTGTCTGAGAGCCATTTTTGCAAGTTTTAATTCAATTTTGCTCAGTAAACAGAAGTTACGGTACCAATAAATTTTCATTAATATCGTGCACACGTTTCGCATCTTATTCCATCTGCAGGCGGGTAGATAGAGCTCCAAATAACAAAGGAAGATTTTGCCCCCTCCGACATAATATTTATCACCGGTGCGACTGAATCGGTATTGGTGCAATTCGCACTAGAGATTCCTTCTCAGCTGTGAGTCGTAAACCACGTCGCCTAGCCGAGCTCCACCTAGACTTCGAAATTCTCATCTCTTACTTTTTGTTTAAGAATGTAATAAAGTGAAAAGCCATAGAATTGAATTAACACGACAAGGAAAACTGGGAAAAGCGGGCGGCTGAAAACATAACCAGGGTTAAACTTGGTAGGAACATACCCGGTAGTAACTATTGGTGTAGGTAGACATATCTGTGTCAGCATACGGTGCCTGCAACATGCGCAGCGCCTTGGGATTACATAACCGCCAGTCATCATCTTAAATAATGTATACTGTACGAGTATAAGCACTATTCAATATGTTAGCCGTGCCACTAGCCACTTGCTCTGTTTTAACAATAGTAGCTGTATCCCACATTTTCAAAATGGACGTTTGCAGCGCTTTCTCAATATTCAATTTCATTGTTTAAACAACGAAATTGGATTGGCGGAAGAAATGCTTATACTCATATAAAGTGAATTCAGCAATGCGGTAAAGTGAAACGTTTCAGGTCATTGCTCAGAAATTGCTAAAATGTGCTATTATTGTGATCTTAAAAATTATTGTAGTTAAGCGTTTGCTAGAACTAGCGGAATAGTTCTAAAAACAAGTAAGTTCTCTCATAATTGGGAATATGATTTCATATCAGGGGGATTTTAACTAAATACAAGTCTTAATAAAACCTTTACCTTAATACCAAGAGATTCAACTAAAATCAAACTTCATCGATTCCTCTGTGTTGCGATAGTTAAACAAATTTTTTAGTAACCCAGAGGCAGCGTTCCTGGTCTTAATTAAATGATTCTTGATTTTAGGTACACGTTCACTGAAAAAAACTTATAAAACAATCATATAAATTTAAGTATGCATTCGTAGAGCCAAAAGCGGAACTTCGTGTGTTTAACACGAGCATTAGAAATAATATTGTTAACTGCATGATATTTTATGTCACGATAACAGACATAGTAACCAAGTTGATAATATGAATTTCACAGTCGAACACATTTAAGAACACTTATCTGTAGCGTTATCACGGAATTATTTAGTTTGATCTGATATGGGTGTCTGGCGGATTCATATTATCGTGTCTCGCTGCCTAGGTGTCTGTCGAGAGCGTCTAGTCTAGACTCTACTGCGCCATTGACGAACAACTTCACGTTAATTCAATTCCACACTATGAAGTAATCACGTTAAACAGTTTCGGTCAAACAGTTTCTCGCTCGAACTAAATTCATATTGTATCAGTGGCTTCAGATAACTAACCAGGCGGCGGATAGACATAATTGACTTGCATGAGGCAGCTATTGTGATTCCAGCTTTTGGTCCTTTTGTTCGTTTACGTTAGAAGATATGAACGTAAAATCCGGCCAAGTGCAAATCGAACTCGCGCACAAAGGTTTCCGTACCAATAGATTACACAACAGTGTACCATGATATTATTATGTGGAACATTAAGTAGTTGTTGTTATCAAGCAAGGACAGACTATCAAGGATATCAGATTGAGAAACAAACTTAGCTACGTCGTTCTCTTCATACATTGAAATAAGTTTATTACCACAAAAGTATTAGGTATTATGCGATCCAAATAGAAGTTTACGATATTCGCTTTTAGGTCTTTTTTCCTGTGTACCTATGTAACACGATAGGTATAATTTTTTGACTAATAAATATTTACCAATGTTAACTGTAGCATATTCGTAGCTTTAAAGTTGTCTCTGATTTCAATTTAGATGCTAAGACAGGTACTTAGTTTACGATAGGTATCCTTAATGGAAAACGAACTCGCTTCTCTATTTCAAACAAAGTGAAATTGGGTCAAATTTCTTCTTCTTCGATAGTTTGTATACGTTAGCCTGGGAGAATTGAATACGTGCCAAGTATTATTATAACGACTTTAGTGCACACATGATTTTTAAACGCGTCGCGTTTTACACCAATAAAGAAAAGGCAATGACCTCTTTATCGGCTGACAACGAACCGACGCCGGCTAGATGTGTATTTAGTTGTTGTACGCGAAAGACTCCTAGCTGTAGATACCTTGCCCATGGATACGGCCTTCTACAGAATAAGGTCATGAACTTGATTTGTGTTCGTTTGTAACATGACGATACTTAACCATGAAGGGTTAAGCAGCTGTAAAACATTAATTCTGCTAATTTGCCTTCAAGGTTTTTTTTATCCCAAATCGACAGGACTGCGATAATGTAAAAAGTGGGAACCAAATTTGGAGCCAATATATATGTTATGGACCAAGTGATTAATGCGGGCATTATACATAATGCCCGGGCATTATTCATAATGCCCAGCTCAAGCGGGCAAAGTGATAAATCATCATGCAAACTTCGATATTTATCACATTGCCCGGGCATTATTATACTGCTACTTGACAATTGGGCAAAGTGATAATGAAGCTAAATCTGAAGCGTATTACATACTCGTACATACACACAATCACGCCTATTTTTCAAAACGAGGTAGGTAGAGCATACGAAACGTGACATAGACAAAAGTATGATTATACTTTCAGTTTCTAGCATAATTTTATACTACAACAAAGTAATGATAGTTGTGCGAGCGAGCGCAACTTTTTTTAGATATGAGTAAATAGTAATTAAATATGGTTTTATTACTCTGCCCAAAACGTGATGGGCATTATGTATAATGCCCGGGCAATTTGATTATTTGAACAATTATTATCACATTGCCCGCTCATATTGGGCATTATGCATAATGCCCGGGCATTGTGCATAGTGCCCAATTTATCACTTGGTCCATAACATATACAAAAGGTATGTCAAATAATCAATAAATAGTAATATATTTTAATAAAAGATCTTTAAACCAATCCATTCATGCGATGTCATAATATGGTGACCGAAAAAAAAACCGTTTAATTGAATAAGCAGGTACATATAGGATGAACTAAATATTACAATTTGTTGCCACGTGCTGGCTTCGGGCTGCAGTTAGGTGTATCTACTATATTATTATGGTTTATGTAAACAAGCAAAAGATTAGAATCTGATAAGATACGTCTGGGCTACTTGATAAGATAGAATGTGTTTAAATATCGACAGGCTATTTAGGCACAGCCAGACAAAGCGTATGCGTAAACTTTAATTAGGTATCTATACTTCAAGATCCATACCTACTGATCATTTGGGGGTAAATTAAATACCAAGAAAGTAGCTTTCTACCCGGTAAAACATCTACTTTTGAAACTATCATGTCACAGCAGATCGAATCGATTGTTGGATCTTACATTCATTATTCCCACTGTTCTTTTTTTTTCGTTATTTCGTCTTCTGCAAATGCTGGAATCGCTCTTTCATTTTATTCCTCTTTTGGTCTGGCAATAAACAATTTTTTGTTTTTTGTTACTCAAATTGATTCCAGTATAAAGTGCATCAATTGGTGTATTTGGGCAGTCATCGGGATTACAATTGCACATGAGTATGAGTATAACATGATTAAGGAATTTAACATGATTACGATCAGACATCAGCTAGGTACAAACTTGTATGAAGTATTTTTTAATAGCGCTTAAGAAAACATAATAACTGTACACTTATAGGTCTAGTAATTTCGCGACCTAAGTATTAGATTTTAGGATCATCCGCGACTTATAGGTATATTGCCTTTATTTTTTTTTTAATAGTACTGGCAACATATGAAGAAACAGCAAGCATCCATACTATAATTATACTTACTACTAATTATAGGGATAAAGATGTATAGGTACTTGCCAGTCACTTCAAGGTGATAATTATTAGGTATACAAGTCCAAAGTACCCTTATCCTGAGTTTCATAGCCGCAGCGTGACCTCTGCTTTGCTTACATTTCTGTATCAGTTAGCCATTTTTATACTTCAGCGTTTGGACCAGAGGTTAACGAACTTTCTCGAACCGCATAAAAATCATCGTTTTAGTAATTACCTACGTCAAAAACTTTTAGGATTGATAAACTTGTGTTAAGAAAGATTGCGTTCAAACCTAACTAGAAACCTTCCCGAGGAAATTCGCTTTAACCTTCAACATAACGAAACTCGCATCGGAATCGGAAGGATTAGGTAGTTTGATTTCGTCCAAAGTGACGATGTCACAGGTAGACGGACTTTGCGTAAAATTTTTAACATCACTCTTTTTGCGTTGGGGGTTAATTAAAGCATGATCGGCTTTAGGTATATAAAGTATCTATATTAATACAATACCATACACGATACAATACGAGCAACTTTCCGTTTAATTGCAGTAGGTAATATGTTTGTGTGAACAAAAACGTTTATTCTAGTTCTGTGGTGAAAGTGTTTCATGAATTAGGTATATTATAATAAATAAAAATAAATGAAAATATTACACCTCAAAAATATCTCAAAATTGTGAGATAATGCGTCATTCTCTTATGTAAGTAAACTATGTGAAAGTCTCTACATCTACATACTTATTCCAAATTTTAAATCGATAGCAGGTATAATTCCCGGGGTAATCAGTTGTAAACGTTACGAATCGACTCAATTAATTGCAAGACAAGGGTTGTTTTTACCATATTGGTAGGGATCCCTAAAAATCGCCTGGCTACCTATTCACCGCAGTTACCCGCCAGCTTTGCGAGTTTATTTTGCATGTCACGATTTTACTGATAACTAGATAATAATTCAGTATGTTGCAAGTGTAGAGTTAGTAACTTATTTATAGATTTTTTTTCGCCGAAGCCATGTGTAGCTCAAATGTAATCCTAAGTCGACATACAAATACTTACATACCTACTTACATTATGTCTGTAATCCAAATGGGGTTTTCAGCTTGTCCTACCTACTATGACGTCCACGGAAGAAAAATGGAGAAATGTTGTTCTGAATCTGATACCACAAGGCAAAAGCCGACTGATGGTAAAAACTAAACTCCAATTACATTCAAAGTAGCCTTATTCAAGTTAGCCTTTCCATCATACACGCGGACGATGCCACGGGCGAAAGACGTTCTGTACGTCTAGTGCGTTCAAAACGATCATGCAGTCGATAACGATTTCGTTTCCGAGTTATCGCCAAATTGTAAGGAAACTGCGCGGCAAGCGGAACGTTTGCACAACTGCCGCGGTCGACACGTCTTCTTACAATTCCGCGTTAATTCGCAAACGAATTCGATATTGAATTCATCATCGTTTTGAACACACTAGACGCTCTCCTCTTGCTTTACCACGCAATTACGATATAATTTGTGCGATTGTATTTCGGCAAACCGCTACATTTTAATTTATTATCGTTTAAACTGTCAGTGGTAGGTATTTGGTGACCCGCCAGTGCGTTGCTCTGTGCTGATAACTCTATTAATACCTACATACCTATCTCGTCTCGAGCCGCGAACCGCGTAGGTACCATCGCCATGCACGGCGCCTAGTGGTTGATAATGAAAAAAATGGGACATAAACACCAAATTATATTATTTTTTCTTAAGTTACCTAAATATTTTAATCTGCCTTTTCGTTTCGTTATATATTTTTTAGTAATTGCTGAAGATTTCTCACAAGATTGACGCCATTATCCAGATAAATAACAGTTAAGTGATCGATTGGACAATAAGGTTAGGTAACATCTTTTTTCATAACTAATTTTTATTATACCTAATCCTATTATTACATGTGCACGATGGTTATATTTTACAACTAGCTATTAACAGTTATTATTTCTAAGGTTGTCACTGTTCGACAAATCTATTCATACCGTCAATAACGACAAACTTTAAAACTAAATATCGAAAACGTAACTATTAGGTAACCTAACCTACCCATTAATTTCGGTAAGAGGTATTAGCTACTGGGCCGTCAATGTTTGATTTAGACCCAGTGATCCAGTTAGCATAAATAATGTACCAGAGCTAAGTAGAAGCTAGCAATCTGTCACTATTGTTCCTCTTAACTTATGTACCAGTCAATACATGATTATTTAATTATGATTTAACCTTCCAAAATCCTGCCGTAATAAATATTAGGTACCTACTAACTAATAAATGGCAAATCGAAGAAGTTGCTATGCGATTCGATCGACTTCCTCTTCTTGCTACTATTTTATTGTTGCTAGCATGGCTATTAATAAACTTGTTGCTTTGGAAGATTGGCGTTTGTTGACAACACATTGACGTTGTGATCATTAGTTATTCATTACATTATGTTAATATCAGTACCGCTTAATATTAACAGAGCACGTTTATTTCGCGTTCAATTCTCCGTGGATCTTCGAACTGTGTAGTCGAGTATAGTTACCAGATAATGTTGAATTTTGTCCAGAAATATACATAGATAAACCTTGTGTGCGATCCCACTGTGTACAATCGTGCGATACGCGTGTGTTCGCGATAGTATTTGTTTGCCCGTCGTTATACTATGTTGGTTCTCTAGCAAACATTTATATTCGTTTTTTTAAAAATAGACTCGTGAAGCTATTTCAAACAGTGTTTACGTATGTAAGTACAATTAATTTTTTTGTATAATATATTGCTCGATTTATAGATCTTTATTCATTTTTATATGTATATTAATTATTATTTATCAATATGTATATGTATGGTTATTCGTTGTCTAGTGCCCATAGTTCGCCTGGTTTGTGACTAAGATATAATTTTTGTGAACAATTTCGTGTTTTTTTTATAAAATGATATTTCTTAAGAATAGCTAGCGGGAAACTAAGACAGTCAGTAATCGGTGTTATGTAGTATTTAAGTAGAGGTACTTCCAGATTTATCCGACCGTAGCCACTCCGTCTTAATTAGCAGCTACCTACCCATGCTGCTATTACCGAATTTAACTTGTTTAGTTACCTGTCACTTGGTTAATTAACACATAGCATTTCAAATTCTTACTTAAACATGTTTACAGTTATCGATTCTATCGGTGATTTGATATGTTATTTAGTTTATAAGCCAAGGTATCGCATTAATTATTGTGATAAAAGTAATTTAATAACAACATTAGAGAAACTGTTTCTAGTCTTTAAAAATAGATTCAGATCATTTTTATTAGATACCTACGATTAAACTGGTTTACTTAGATACACACGGAGAAATCCTAATAATTTTAACGACTCTCGTTTTAGTTTAGTTTCGTTTAAATCGTTGTAAGATTTGTGTAAATTTAATTTTGATAATGTTTACCTATGTAGTTACTCGGTTCTGTAATTTTTTTCTGTTACATTTTTGTATAGGTAAGTTTATATTTAAATTAAACATGTTAGAACAGGTGTATCTACATAGCTAATATATTGCATATTATGGTCGCATGTAACCAATTTTATTTACCGATTGTAAACCTCGCAAATATTTGATTTGGTCACTCTACTGATAAACTTGAAAGTTACAAAGATGCAAGTACTTACCCATGTAGGTATCTTTTTTAAACTAATAGTTGACTAGTTCAGACTCACTTAAAAACTAACAAAAATAAATCTTTCTTTAAACATAAAAACACATTGCAAAGCTGAAACGGACATGCCATACGGCAAGACAGAGACCGACATAAAATACAGACAGGCAGACAAAGGTTGCAAATTTACCACCCCTCTTTTTACGTCGGACCAAAATGACAAATGAAGCCACTTTACACTTGTAGGATTGTAACTTATTGCTCCGTGAATCGGCCCTAGCTTTTTATGACTGAACTAACTTCGACCTGCGAAAGTTCAAATGAAAACGATGCGTGGAACTAATTACTTAGGTTACTTCGAGTATTTTTATCAGTAAGTACCTTCGATACAATACAGGTACCTAACGTTATTGTACATAGTATAATTTTACGAATACAAGTTCATATTGGTGAAAAAACGTGATGTTAACTAAGTATTTACTAAAAAGACATGACAAGAAAGTTTACTTAATTTTAAGTAGCTTTAGGTTGACTATGTCATACCTAAATCTTAATCATAGACTAAAACGTCTAGGTAAAATTTAATTTATTTCAATAATTCCTACCACGCATCCAAAATAATGCCAGTTTATGGGTGAGGCTAAAAATAAAATAAAGGGCATTTTTATACTGAAGATTGATTGAGTTACCATTAACATGACTGAAAAATGACGAGATGCATTGGCTTGGAGTAGATTTGGGCAGGCCGTGTACGCATATGCCGCAGCATATGATTAGATGTAGGTAGAGGGTAGAGTCAGGATAATCTGCTGTCGTAGTTGCGTAAAACAGCCATTGTGTTCGGGTTTCGACGTGAACGGTAACTCATTTTAACACCCTCGCGCTCAGGTGGGATGTCGAGACGCTTAAAATATCGTTATCAACGAAAACAATATTTCTTAAGCTGTAAAAACGTCTCGACGTCTTTTACAGCGAGTTCCCCAACTTTTTCGTGTAGTGATTTATGTTTAATTAGAGTGTCCTTCACATTTTTGTGTCATTCGCTACTTCCCAATTTGGGAAGTTCTTGTGGTGACTGAGGCGTAATCTGACGTTCGCGAACAATTACTGGCTGTCCATATCGTGTCTGAATTTACGATATCTACCGAAGAAAAGGATTCTACTCACGAATGTGCAATATCACACCTATTTAAGTAAGTAATAAAGTTGTAACACAACACGTGCCGACATTCATAAATGACTCTACGTGTTCCCATATATTCTCCTAAATATACATATCTGAGGCTAATAGTAGGTAAGTAGGTAGTTACAAATCAAGCACAGCAACATGATGCTTTAACAAGTGGAGAGCACTTATCGAAAAACCGGTGCTGTCAATATTTTCCACTTTGTGATAAAAGCCGTAATAGTTTGACATTGTCTCATCGGCTCATTACGATGAGTAAATATGTAGTTACTTATCGTTTATTTATCAATGTTTAAAGTAACTAAGTATCAAGCAACACGGAACCAAATTAAACTCTGTAAGTACTTGCAACTCAGTGAAACAAATTGCTTTAATTATCTTTATTCATTTCAAAGCTGCATAAAACAAGGGCGTCACCTAAGAAATTCACGAAACCGGTCCCTTCTTGAGAAAAACGAAATTAAAAGAAAACGGAACCAATTGAAAATGGCGCTAAACACCGTCTTGCCCCTGGGCCCATTAACCGGCGACGCACTTCATCACTAGAGGCTTGAAATTAATTAAGATCTACCACGACGCACGTTATTAATATCGCAATACCTATAAATTATTACACTATAATAACATTGTAAGTGCAAGATACGATGTTATATGAGTTAAATTGTTCCCGATAGAAGAAGGTGATAAGAATATTCTCGGATCATCATCGCGACCCCTATCGTCGCCAGGTCACGTTCCTGATAGGTCAGAAAGATTTATTGTTACTTATATGCTGTAAGTAAACTCAGTGTTTATCTGTTGACAAAATTAGGAATATTTACTTAAGTAAGTAACGTTGTTAAATAATACATTACGTACAACGATTCACTGTAGAATTATAGGCATCATTAACCGATGCTCGGGCTTTATCGCGCAGAACAATTAGATGTGGGTACCTACCTACATGTTTATCACAGGCAGATTTGTTTCACAGATTTTTAATTTAGTATATTGTTCGGTAATAAACCTGGTTAATTAGTTCGGGTAGGTACGTGGGTCGCTTTTTTCGTGTAAGAGCGATGAGCGAACTTAGGTACTCCCAAAACTAAAAATCGGGCCAGTTTATTTCCGACCAAGTGGTGTAATAAAGTTATTTAATACAGAAAAAACTCAAGGTGAACGTCCCAATATTAGACGCTGTACTAATATTCGTCACCATACCTTGAGTTGATACTATTAAAATAAAAATGTCAGTCATTTAACGAATTACCTCATTTTTGCGAAATTAATACCCCTATGTGTGGCTTTAATATTTTAGAAGCCGATAAAAAAGAAACTTGCTTAGTAAAATTAAATATTTTCTGTGTCGAGCACCCGGACGTTTACCTTACTCCGATCATGACAAAAGAAAAACTTTCGATAACGTTTCGCAGGCAACTTCATATATTTAGGTAACTCGACATCCCTTTACATCCCGAACCGTTTTACTGTAAGCGTCGTACTTATTACTCTTATTAGTGATTTTCCTACTCAAGTAATGCGATGTCACTATGACTCCTAATGCAATGTCAATAAGATTCTTAGGAGTGTCAGCAATTAAATTTCTTGACTATTCAAGCAAAGTAACTGTGTTGAACATTAAACTACCGTGAGACTCACTCATGTTGAAAATTTTAGGGATAACTCACGTTTATCAACTCGAGTTTAGCTCGACATGTTTCGGGCTAATTCATATCCCTTCATCTAGGAGCCGCGGCGGCTGCTGCTGCCAAACGCGCGTTGCGCGCCACCGCTCTCTCGAAGAGAATATACGTGAGTTATCCGTAAAAATTTCAAAATGTAGCTGTGCTTTAAAGTTTGTTAAGAAAAAATACTTAATACTTAGTTTGCAGTTTGAATCTATTCATGACCACTGTCATCAATACATCAATAGCGTCGGCGAAACTTCAATGTAGGATGTTCCTAGTTTTTTTTTAAGCCTTAATAGAGCTTCAAGAAGCTAAAAAAGTGGTAACCCAGTAGTTTTGCCCGTGGCCTTTCATGCACCTCAGAATTTTTCAGAATTTAACAACGAAATCGAATTTGATGATGACCACGAGCTATACGATGAAGTAAAACATCGTGACGAAACCACACACAGTGTTGAAGTGACTCGATATTGTATGTGAAGTTTCCGAGCCGCGACCACATCCTCTCATATTGACAAAGAGATCTATGCCCAGCAGTGGGATGTACCTATTCAGGCTAAATTAAATTAAATAGACACATGAAAATAAAGCAATCCATATTTATTAAATTTAATCTATATCAAGCATTTCGAGGCATTTCGGATCCAAATATCAAAAGCATTGATAAAAGCTATGTTAGAAATTATCACGATGAAGCATTCATTGAATGGAAAGCTGATTAGAAAATTAATTTATGTACAGTGAATCGCACTAATATGTTTAATAGGTGTTCACATAAATTTGTAAAAATACTACTTGTAATTTTAGTGTAGGTAGATAGAACAGATACCAGTAGAAAGAATACTGGCAGTCCCTGGAATCTTAATTGACAAGATTTTAAGTAGTGGGGGTACACGTTATTAAGTAATTTACTCTATAGTGGGTTTTATAAGTATAGTCTGTACTCCTTATTAATATTATGTAAAAGCGAAAGTTTCACTCTGTTTAGGACCTACGATAAGTTGACCTGCTGCCTCTACACGGAAAAAACGCTGAACCAAAGCACCCCGTATCTAATGTATGGAAAACGAAGAAAGTCTTAGCCAAAAGTTAATATAGAATAAATTTAGACTCTACCATTGCAATGAGTACATTGAAAAAAAAACAACTTCTATTTAGAGCTTTCATTAAAAAAAAAGCGATAACATTTTTACGGTACATTTAACCAAATGAGAATAAAATTTAGTCTTAGAATGAGTCACTCTTTACGAGTAAAGAATTTTTTCATATGAATTAAGCGAGTAAGAGTGGCTTATTCCGAGACCAAATTTTATTCTTGCTTGGTTTCATCGACCCTTAGTGAGAATAAATAATACAACATGTTACTCTACTGTTAACCGTATAAACTGTGTAAAGCTATATCTCCTTTAGCAAAATGTTGAGGCGAGCGATAGCTACGTTACATTAAATTATTCTCTACCGTTGTCAATAACGTCGGGCTTCCTTCCTTTACATTTCCGAACCCTAATGATATTGTGCGCATTATGCTTTGAGAGAAAAGGTGGGCACATTTATTTCATCGGACTCCCTGTAACGACGAATCGGCCAACAGATATAAAGGACAATGACCATTAGCGAAAGTAGGTACTGGTCGGCCTAGACAAATGATAACCAATCAATCCGTTGTTTGTGCAAAGGCACGTAAAGGTTCAATGTAACATTTATATTCTGTTATTTGTTGCGAGTAAATGAGCGGGATGGTTTCGACCTCCGGAACTATTTATACTCTTGTAAAGCGTATAGCTTTTCAGCTTTATGTTAAAGTAGAAACGCAACTACGTGAGTCATTTTGTTTTTAACTAAATAAAACCATTTTAACCCGTTTTATCGCATTCCGGGTGGATAGGAAAGGCTAAAATTCTAGCACAAAATTTAGTATCTACCGAAGCACCTATATTATTGCAGTGATTAAACTTAAGCAATTAAAATGTGCTCTTAATTCCGATTCGCATTACCCAATCTTATTCTTAATGCTTACTTACTGCATTTCTTCGAAGCATTCTGGTTATAATGTTTCTAGGAATCACCGCCAATCGTGGAAGCTCAAATATTGTACGGCAGCTACGTATAGAACTGTTTACACCAATTGTTTGCTTTGCCGATGGAAATAGAGGCTTGAATTCGAAATGTTAAGGCTTTACCTAAATCAAGTTGGATGGAAAAGATCTAGAGTAACTGCGTACAGTGATGTTTTAAATATTTGGTTTATAAATGATTTTCCTTTGTTTCTAGTTCTTCCTGTTAATCCTTGGATCAGAGTCATGACACCAACGAATGGCGAGGCGGTGGAGCCTCCTCGGATTGTGGTCCTGGACGGTGGTTTCTCGTCGCAGCTGTCATGCCACGTCGGTCACGTCATAGACGGCGACCCCCTGTGGAGCGCCCGCTTCCTGCACACGAACCCTGACGAGGTCGTCAATGCACATCTGGACTTCCTAAGAGGTATGTAATGGGATTTTGAGTAGGTAGAGAATAGTTAAACCACACACATACATCATCAAGCTTGCATTCCCAAATGGGGTAAGCAGAGCACAAGAACGCTGCACAGACAAATCCATGAGTATTTTACGTACCTAGCGTGGGCACTTCTAGATTCAGATTTTTTTTTTCGATTTTAGTTGAACCAGTCTTAACTTTACATGAAATTACTGGGTACGACACCAAGAATTACAAATGTACCTAGATAGGCGTCGATTTTATTTCTCGTTTCGTTAGTTCATTCTTTTCAAACTTAAAAGCAGGATACTCATGCACGGTTAAATCATGTTTTTTAGGGTTTCGTTCACCAATAAAGAAAAACAGGAGTCCCAATGAAATCACTTCGTTGTCCGTCTGTCGGTCTGTCAAAACCATGTTTCTAAGAAACGCTAAGAAATATACATACCTACTTACAATTAAATCGATACCAAATAGTAAGGTCTGCGGACAATTAAGCTGTGAAAAATCAAAATATTTATGACACATTTCCTATACATTTCAAAGGGAGGGTGGGTACTTCCGACACCCTTAGTGCTGCAAGGCGCTAGGCGTCCCTGTCGAAATAGAGACTTCAGAAATTGACAGGAAGACTATCTCAAGCGTGAGTCAACTTGCGTGTTGCCATGATAAGTCTGCAGGTGCCATACATTCATGAAATTTGACATGAAGCTATGCCTTATAGCTCAAAGTAAAGGAATTGTGGGAAATACTCCTATAGAAAGATCTCTGGCCAGGCAAATGTTAGGCCTGGTGACCGAAGTCCACTGAGAGGAAGTTGGAAGTTTGTTAGCGCCATGTAGGATCGTTTAATTCGATTCGGATCCGATGTGGCGCTGGGGTGCTACAAAATGAATACGAAAATCATAAATTTGTGCCTATTGCATAAAAATAAATATTTTTTCAATTACAAATCCATTTTTACAGTTGGCGTCCTATGCATACATTATGTAATATACACTACGAAGGGGACAATGGCAAATATAAGTTTTTAGTTTTGATCCTTTATCCTCGATAGCATGTTTTGTAGTTTGAGTAGATAATACGGAATGGTTGATGCGCGAGCCGAACTCGCACTTGGTCAGTTATTTTTTCACATGCTCGTGTAACCTAAATACCACGTAGGTACCTATTTTTTTTTGTATCAAACCACTTAATGAGTACAGCCGACCCATTCTACTGGTGCTTGCTATAAAAATAAAATCATTCCAATTCTCGGTTGGTTTTCCAGATGCAATCATCCTGGTAGACGCTGTAACGTATTATAATTTGATTTTCAGCTCGATGAGCAATTAGGTACTTCCCACAACTTCGCAATCAACGTTATTGTTGACGTGGACGAGTATTCATGGAGTTTAGTTCTCGTAGGAAATTTATTCGCTGTTTATTTTTAGGGCGTTTACAGAAGTTAAATCGAATTATCGTTTCAATCGTAGTTAAACAAAACTTTATTTTTAACCTTTACTAAATATGCTCATTAGCAATCAAAAGACAATGGCTTGGTTTTCAGAGAAAGCTATATGGAATACGACTCGTTTTAATTGCTCGTGAATGTTGTGTCAGTATGTTACGTCAGAGGTTGGCAATCTTTTTACTCATAGATCCTTCCAAAGTTTTATGGGGTTTGGTGGACCCCCTGCTGCTACATTTGTACTGAATTCCCAAATACGCACATTTTTACCAACACCAGCGCGGACCCCCGTGGAGTCTCCCATGGACCCCTGGGGCTTCCACCTGAACCTTTTGGGAACCACTGCGTTAGGTACTGTAATTGGGTACAGTAGAGGTAAAACTGATAATAATAGGTATTATTGACATTTTCAGATTTATTGCATCATAATACATTGTGACAAACTTTAATTCGAGCGTTGGAGTGATATTTTATATTCTTTTTTTTTAATCATATTCCAATTTTACAAATTTTATTTAGTTACATAGGTACAAACTACTTTACATCCTTTCTCCCTACCTCCGCATCTCTACCACTTGTAACGGGGGTGCAGTAGAAGTAAAACTGAATTATACTGAACGTTATTGAAATTTGTTGCTATTATTTGTATCCATAAACATTGCATCGAGTCGGTCCAATCAGTAGATATGAGTTGCTGTACGTTTACCGTTAAATCAATAGCTTTTTTAAATGTCATTTACTTATAGCCGTTTTTGTTGCGCTTCATTCTGGGTTGTTTTCATCTAAATTATGTTACCTACATTAAATTACTTGAATACTTACTTAGTTACTTTTAAGTCCTTACTTTAACGTTATTTAGTTCTTTTATACCTGTATTTTAAACAGATGTGAATTGACTTAAAAACAAAAAACATTTTGTGTGAGTTCTAAAGTAAAATAGAGCTACCCAAATTAAAATATTGTGGGACTAAACGGAAGAGCCGCGTGAACCTTGAATGACAGGGGATTACTTTTCTCTGTAGCTGTCTGTATTTACCTATTTTACGTTACTAATTGGATGCAAAACAACGTCAATATTACAGCAGTGATTATAATTTACATTCCCGGGTTCATTGTGTTAACATCCAAATACATGCTCACAGCAACAACCCCCCGGGCAAGGTAAACATTATGCAAAACAGAAAACTACTATTATTTTCTTGCGTGGAAATAAACCTAGCTTATCTCAGTTGGATTAGGTAGATAATCGTCGTGCCATATGAGCGGCTGAGACCGCTTTTATGTAGTTGCTTCACTAAAATTTAAACAAACTACCCGAATTTTAGCAGAACGGAAGGAATAATTATATATAATTATTAATAAGTTAGAAACATATTACCTACCTACAATTCATGGTATTTAAGGCAAAAATTTACATCCTTGCACGGCTGTGCAAAGGTAAAGTTACATAGGAAGAATCTGCACGTGATCCATTTATTTTCTGCTTAAGATTGATAGGTAGTTATTCAATCATGGAGGACACTATTTACATTATTTTTGCCAGATAAAAAAATATATCTACTTCAAAAATAAATGTACCTATTATAGTTATCTACAATTAACAGCTATATAACACTTAAAGTGTTACACTTCGTCCAAATCAAAACGAAAAATCTACGCACTACCCCAAACATTAATACCTAAGTAATACTCTGCATTTTTTTAAGAACAATAATTGAAATACGATTTCTGAGATTTTATTGACATGATTCTGATGTCACTTCTCGACCATGTATGTAACCCTAGCTACCCCAGGATCCTAAATTTCAATTATTTGTTTCGCTCGAAGTTCAATCAAAGATCCTTCCACTTTCTTGAGTTTCAACGACTGCACTCACTTATCAACTTTTCAACCTTACATAACAAGTACCTATCTATTACATCCCACAAAGAGTAACAATATATGTAAAGAAGCTGAAGACTCCTCCCGTTAGTGTGCTTTGCGGGCGAACACATGGAGACAAACGCAAACGACAACTTTCCTCCTTAGGTATCTGTTTTAATAAAACTCGTAAAGTCCATGTTACAAACTCAATCTAGGCAGAAACACGTCTCTGAACGTCGAGAACAAAAGATTTCAAAGTACAAAGGCGTAAATTGCAGACGAACTACGTACGTAGGTAGTATTCGCGCCAATCTCGTCAAATCCGATCACATCACGTATCAATACCTGAACGTGAACGTGACACTGACACGCACAACTAACCCCTTTGAACTGGAAAGTAATTGCGTTGTTCTCCATTCCAAAGGCAAAGTTTGAATGAATTCGTACTCCGCACAGAGCCCGCAAACAACTAAGCTTTTACATACATAAGAACCTATGCGTGTTTTGACGAATTACACGTTAGGTCGCTTTTAGCTCGTCATTCCTGCAGCTAGCAGCGAGAGTGCGACCTCGCGTCGTGTCATCGTCCTCTGAAAGCGCTTTTCTTCGCCACAAAACGGACCGTTTCTTTTCATAAGGAAAAGCTGAAAAGTGTCTCCATGCAAATAACTCCCCAGAGGGAGACAGCCTACTGCCTCGCCTTGCAGCCTTATAGTAGTAATCATTATGAAAAAGACACGAAATGGGCCTCTTATTCTGCGAAATTTTAAGATTTAACGTCTGAAATTTTATTCCCCCATTTTGTGTCAGTGTTTTTTACGTTTTTCAGTTTTCAAGACTCACAGTAATTCAATTCTCAAAAAACTGACTGGTATATCTCGAGAAGTTAAGAATGAGGCAAAGAAAAAAAAAGCGGTGAAGTATAATACCGTTAATTGGCTAGGGTTTTCTTAAGGCTCACTTTGTGTTGTAACACCCAGCTGTTTCCGAGTGATTATTATGATTGACGCCGCCTACAGTTGCCAAGACTCGCCGCTGTTTCTCCCACATTCGCTAACTGCCTCTCATTTGCATACTGTTAGAGTAGTGAGAGAAAAGCCAAGTGGTGAATCGTAGCTATAGGGTTAGCGCCCGCACCGGAGCCTCGTGCTGTGAGCGGGCTACAAGCCGCCATTAATCACCTTGTCTGTCTAATACGTTTTCATTCGCAAGCCGTGCGCCGTCTTCTATTTACATAATTATTTTCTTGCCAGTATTGGCTCCTTTTGCGAAACAGTTCATTACTGAACTACTCGACAGTCAACATTGCTAAGTTTTAATAATATTAACGGTTTACGCCTTTTGGCCGCACCCTGCTCATAGTTAATACTAGCAGGTCGTAGAAGTTTCATATTTATCGAGTTAGTTTACTAATATAAACTTATACCGTATGATTATTTTAGACATGAGGCAGTGTAGACTTGTGAATGTGAGGATTAATAATAAGGGTTTCCATTTGTGTTTATTAAGATATTGTGGTTGTCGTATTTAAGTTGCATTTGAGGATGTGCTGGACAAGCTTGCCAATTATCGGGCTTGAAGCGCTAATACCCTACACTACCTTTGAGTAGTAATTGGGTACCTGACATCGAAACCGGGGGCGGATTACCAACACGATCAAGCTGTTCACTAATTGTCCTATTGTTACACAAGATATTGTGATAATCGTGACGAAGTTTCAAATACTTTATTAAAAGTAAAATTTGAAGAATTCTATTCTGAGAGCCTAGGCCTGAGAGAAATTTCATTAAAAGTTATACTTACCTACTTTGCCTGAAAAATACATTGTACTACGGGTAAATAAGAGCCCGTATTTGCAAATTACAGCTACGATTCACATTGCAAGCAATGTGTATTCGCTTTACATATTTATTAAGTTTCAGTGTAAAATGATTTGCTAGAGTGCACTTAATTTTTTGAAAGACGAGAACCTTACGTTGCTTTTATGCGTTGAAATCAAACATGAGAAGTATTACAAAACGTACAACACACAACATGTACACATAAGCACAAAAGACCTCGGCATGTCCGCTTTAGTTAGGGTAAGTGTTTATTACATACATACATATGATACATACATACATATACTCACGCCTGTATTCCCATGAGGGGTAGGCAGAGCACATGGATTCAAAAATCCAGTGCCACGTCTAGCAAATTCAGGGTAACCAGATGATTAAACGTGATATTGCGGTGACAGGTTGCTAGCCCATCGCCCACAATACACTAACCCTTTCCCAGAGTCGACTCTTACGACACCCACGGGAAGAAAGGGGGAGGTGCTATTCTAACCCGGCACCACACGGGATGTTTATTACATAGGTACGTATAGAAAACTGACTTGTGACATTATATTTGCAGCTGGAGCAGAGCTGATCATCACGAACACCTACCAGGCGTCCGTGGGAGGGTTCGTGGAGCACCTGGGCGTCAGCGCCGAGCAGGGCTACGCGCTGATGACGCGCGCGGTCGAGCTCGCCAAGCGCGCGCGCGACCTCTATCTAGAAGAGTTTCAACATTTCCTACAAAATGGTGAGTGTATCGAGTAAAAATTACACTGAACCTAATAAGGTTACAATAAAAATAGATTTGGTTTATTTTCAGATAAAATAAAAGTAGATATTTAAAGGTGGCCTATATAAAAAACATGATTTTTTTCCGTTTTTGATACGGAACCCCTCGTGTGCGAGTCCGACTTCCACTTAGCCGGATTTTTAGTAATGTCTCCCAAACGAATTTACTTAAATGCGTAGGTATGTGTAGCTTCGGTATGCTAACGTGAACTGAACAATCAACACGATAGACATAAATTACAAAAATGCTGTCTTAAAACACTTTAAGCTTGTATTGAGGATGAGAAACAGAAGTGCGAAATGTTGCTTAAAAACAGAGATACCTAATATCACCGGTGTTTTTTAAGTAGGTATTTACACAACCTTAAAAGTTCCGTATCGAACTCTATAAACATAGATCCTCGGAAACGCTCCTACTTATCTTCTTTCATGTCTCACGAACGAAACGATCAAATGCTTAGAAGTACAATTGAATGCTTGTAAAACAATGCGTATTAAATTAAAGACCATGAACACAAACACGATCAATTTAATGGGACATCAAGGATAACTACAATTAGTTTGTGCCGTTAAAATGTCTGTGTATCTAATTTAGAAACAAAAAATATTTCAGGGCGGCACGAGGAGGGAAGCTATTTATCACCCCAGCCCTTGTATTTATCATTTATCACAAAAACGTGACAATTAAATTACAAGAATTTAACTCTAAACAAAGGTTTTCGGGACAAAATCCCATAAGGGACGGGCGGGTGCAAGCATGCCTTAATTACGTTTTGTAAGGGTCACGGCATTTGGCAAGTTGCCTTTGAAACATAGTGTAGCCGTTGACACATATTGTGTTTGGTGAATGTTGGGTAATGACATAATAACTTGTTGATTTAGATCACGTGCCGCTGGTGGTGGGGTCCGTGGGGCCGTACGGGGCGCACCTGCACGACGGCTCCGAGTACGACGGCAGCTACGCCGACACGACGTCAGTCGCGGTAAGTGGCTATGGCAGGGGGAGGCAAATGTGTAGGCAACGGCATCAATTATTCCATCAGATACGCAAAGGAGTCGATTTTGCTCTCTTCAAACCAGGAACTAAAAGTACCGTATCCTGTGTTTTGCTTGTCTTAGGAACTGCGAACACATTAACTAACAATCGCACTCTTTCTCTTTTATGTAAGTGCAGAAAATACCAACTATTCTAATATCGGTAGACTACCAGGTCAAGTATCAATAATAGATGAACTTCACCGCAACACCAGCTCATTAGTGCACATGGCCTATTTCAGGCCGCATACTTACGTCATAGAACGCTTTTAGGACCGCGGCACTGCGATCGGGAAATAGCTTTTAAATAACCTAAATGTTATAGGTGAATTTCACCGACTAAAAGTTGTAAATTCTTAATGAGTATTTTTATTATAGTACTTAAGTTACGATGTAAGATTTTAGGATTCCATGGAAGTTATGCTCTTTTTGGGATTGCTAGGAATAAAAAAAAAGCGGCATCCACTAAACCCTTTATTTGGAATTTAGAAACGTTAAAGTATCTGAGTACCTAGCTATTTAAGAGGAAATATGCCGGTCGAAGGAATTGAAAAATAGGTATTTGCTAAATCTATTGCTGTCGCGCCGTGACCTGCCCAGACAACGTCGAGTGCGATAAGAACAACTACAGCTCGGACCGAAAATACCTATGAAAATTATCCAAAAGCAACGTTTCGTAGTCCCCTGATTTTTTCTCTAAAACTTAACCGATTAAATATGTTTTTTCATTAAATGATTAAAAAATGTCATAACTGTGTTTGTATGTTCTTATATTTTGATGTAATTGTGTTAAAATTGGTTTCTAGAGATTTGAACACAACGGAAAAAACTTACCAATTTTTCATGTTTTTGAAGGTTAATATCTCTTTTAATAATTCAATAAAGAAAAAAAGGAAAACATAGGAACATGCTAATATATCATTAGATTGTTGATGTAAAAAATCATTGTTCTACGGGTAATATCCAGCGAGGAATCAGGGGACTACGTTTCCATACAAAATATGACCGCTCCATTTCCTCTTAATTAGTGAAGCGTTACAATGTAAACCTAGAGCCGTCTTGTTAAAATACCTCATCATTTACAAAAACTACAACGTAAGTGCTTTCTTATTTTCGTCTGAGAACAACGTCCTGCATAAACAGGGACACGATTAACTTTATTGTCAACGAGAGCGGAGATTCTTGAGATCGTTTCTACAGAACCCCCAGGGCCATGAATGCATAGCCTAATAAAGGTTGAAAGCGTCAGCTAAATCGTAAAGAGGGCCGTAAAGTTGCCGGCAAATTAAAATTTACATCGGCAATATGAAAAAGTCCCTCTCCATTTCTCTTTTTTTGAACCGGACCGGCGTTTGGCTGGGGAGGACAGTTAATTAACGATAGCTACCAAGATAGGACAAACGGACATCAGTAACAACATGATGTAGCAAAAGTATTTACAACTTTAATTTATTTTTATGGCCCATTAAAGTTTCGAACATGTCTCGTCTAAATGGACCTTTGCATCAGCAGTGCCACGCTGGAAAATGTAGACGACGTAAAACTAATTTCGGACAGCAACCCCTTGTTTTATATTATTTTACTTGTTGAAGTGGTTGAATAGTATTTTTTGCTCAATTCATTTTTATGTTTGTCGCATAATATTTCTCACTAACTGCAAAGCGATTTTGTATTCGCTGTATGAAAAACTGTGTCGAATTTTCAAAGCATAAAGAGAAAACTCATCACACGGGTATGCATAAATTGCAGAGACCCATCCTTTTACAGACAGCTTATTTTTATGAGATAGTTTCATAAGAATTGTGACAGTAAATCGTATCTTACAAAATGTTTGTACTTATGTATGTAAAACGCTTTATTGTCCGAAACACAGATATACATATACATATTGAAATTTAATTAGAATAAAAAGAGAAACATTTTAATGAAAATGGCGTATGTAAATTGCAGACTATGAGGGAATGGCACAGGCCGCGCATCCAAGCGCTGGTTGAGGCGGGTGTGGACCTGCTGGCTCTGGAGACGATCCCCTGCCAGGAAGAAGCAGAGATGCTATGCGAGTTGCTTCGAGACTACCCTCAAATGAAGGCGTGGCTTGTCTTCAGCTGCAAGGTATGTTACCATTCCATTCGTGATAGAACGTAATCGAATAAGGAAAGACCACAATCCCAAGATAACTTTTAAAATTGAATTTGATGGTTCGGAACATTTAACTTTTTTATTTACTAACATTTTAGAGTCACGTGCGACCTTGTAAGACACCAGTACCAAGCTAAAACAATGCTCTTAAAACGCTCTTCTTACAGGCACCGTTTCAGTAGAACCCTAACTAAAACACGGAAAAATTGCCATCCTTTCTTACTTCAATCAAATATAATGCATAAAATAATTCTTACTTTCAGGACGACCAAAGCATAGCCCACGGCGAAAGTTTCCAAAAGGTGGCGAAGAAGTGTTGGGAGACCAATCCCGACCAACTGGTGGCTGTGGGTGTCAACTGCTGCGCCCCTTCGTACGTGGCGAATCTCCTCAAAGGCTTCAACGACGACCGGCCACACGACCCCATTCCACTTATCGTTTACCCCAATTCCGGGGAAAAGTACAACCCTGAAATCGGGTAAGATTTTGCAGTTTGATAAGACTAAATCCCTGTTCAGGGGAATGCGACTGATGGGTATGAATCGATGATATAGCTCGAGGCTGAAAAGGCTTCCGTTCCAAACGGTGCGTTGATTGTAGAGGCATGAAACAATATTGTTTACCGATAAAGGAGGGATGATTTGGCACCAACCACACCGAAATCTAGGCAACCTATTTTGTGTTTAGTTGTAACTTCTGTAACACTCTATGTTAAAAAACGCTATGGTATTGGTTTGGACAGGATTTCACTATTATTCTCGGTCTCAGTCATAGCCATTTGACCTTAAGCGGCCCATGTATGATAAGACCTATTATTGGAATTCCATCGGTCTCTATTTTCAATAACAACCGCTATCTAATCCGAAACATTTTAGCCCCCGACAAAAATGAGAGGTGTTATTTATACGTTTGACCGCTATGTATGTATGTTTGTTTGTAACATTATATTAGTCAGATTTAACGCCAAAACGTCAAATTCTAGTAAATAACAACTCAGCAAGTTGACTTTAAAACGAAAGGGGGTACTGTATTATAAGTACCAAATCTAGCGAGCGGAATTCCTTTATCAGGCGAACGGACGTCGTAATGGTGATAGATCACGTTTCAAGCTGACTGTACCTATTCCATTCAAGTGCTCAACGCTTTGACACCTACCTACGTGTTAAATAGGTGTCTACATACAAAGCAAGGGTTCTACAGGTTTATGACGAGGCGCATATGGGCAGTTAAACTGTATTATTATGGGCTGTAGTTTCCTTCCATTCGGCCCGTTAAGATTATTCGTCACCCACCCCAGTACCGCCTTTTCCTAAGGCTTGCGAGCAGTAAAGTGCTTTGAGATTTGTTTTTAAGTGTCTTTTAGCCTTTTTATAAAAAGGTGCTCTCATATCCGGGCAGCTTATGAACCGCCAATCTAGATTATGTATAGGTACAGGGTAGGCTTGATGAGTGAAGTTTTTAAGCGCAGTGCTTGAAATCGGAATCGATAAGTACATACTTAGTTTTTTTTTGCACTTGAAATGTTTTAAAACGTGTTAGGTACCTACTCGGTCGAAGGATTATAATAAATCGGTAATGAAACCAGAGACTAAAATGTTTTCGTACAAGAGTCGCTTTGGGTAGAATAGGATATTATTGGCTATGATGCATTCAACCCGTGTGGTGCCGGGTTAGAATAGCACCTCCCCCTTTCTTCCCGTGGGTGTCGTAAGAGTCGACTCTGGGAAAGGGTTAGTGTATTGTGAGCGATAGGCTAGCAACCTGTCACCGCAATATCACGTTTAACTATCTGGTTACCCTGAATTTGCTAAACGTGGCACTGGACTGGATTTTTTAATTCATGTGCTCTGCCTACCCCTTATGGGAATATAGGCGTGAGAATATGTATGTATGTATGTATGCATTTAAAATAAAAAAAATCGCGCGTTTTCTACTCTATATAAGTCATGAATGGGTATTTCGAAATCACAAGGACTAAGTATTTTAAGGATAACTATTCAAAAACGATTGAATCGAATTCGTTGCAAATGCACGTCAGCCTTGGCGTCGCTTTTTATGGCACTAAGCTCGGATGTCATGTCATACGCCAGAGCAAAAGAAACTGTTAAGAGGATAGGAGTCGCGCCACTTCTCCATACAAACGTAGTCCCCTGTTTTCTCCGTGAATAATGACATTAGAGCAAATTTTTTTTTACATTAATATACCTATTTGTATCTGTTGTAGCTATGCCCCTACGATTTGCTTTTATCGATTTTCAAAATTTTTTTTTTATTTATTTAGAATATCGATAAAAGCAAATCGTAGGGGCATAGCCACAATAGATACAAATACATATAATGTAAAAAAAATTTTTGCTCTAATGTCATTATTCACGGAGAAAACAGGGGACTACGTTTGTATGGAAAAGTGGTGCGACTCCTATCCTCTTAACCAATCAATGAATCAGTTAACCATTTTTTTTAATTACCCAGTTCAACCCGGCGTGTGTAAAACAGACTACAAAATGCAAATCCTACGATAAACGTTAGCGTACACTTAGGGCCACAGACTTCCGAATTCCTGAGTCTTGAGCTCTGAAAACCCTATAAGATTGCGACAAAAGTACCTAAACCATATCAGTGTCGACGACGGTGGGGGTGATCATTTTGAAATTCTTGTTAATTTAGAATATTTTTTGCAGCTGGATAGATCGTGACAAATGCGAAGCGGTGGAGGTGTTCATTCAAGAGTGGCTGGACCTGGGCGTCCGCTATGTCGGCGGTTGTTGCCGCACGTACGCCGCTGATGTTTCGCGCATTCGCAACCAGGTAAGGTTTTATTTTACCTCTTTTTATTTATTTTTTACTGTAGATGCAGCCAATTTTCCATCACTATCGTCCAACTTCTATTTAATTCGGCAGTGCTTTGACTTCGGTATTCCAGCGTCCATCTACCGTAAACGTATCTTTCTGACTTTTACATAAACTCCGTTTTATCTAAGTTTTATTATCTTGCCAAAAACACCATCTATTTTATAACTGTCATGAGTAGGATTGGATTATAAGGCGTACTTTGGTTTTATCCTACGGTAGAAAAAAAAAACACGTATGCTATATTCTACCTAGGTACGCTCATTCCATGTTTTTTTGATATATTTGTAGTGTATTGGACCACCTAAAAAGGGTAACCATGTTGATAGTCATAACATCAAACCGTCTTTTTTTATAAACCCGACTGCGATAGAGTCAATTCGTATGCACCGTTAAACTAGGGAACTGGCTTCATTATTGTCTATTTCAGAGCCAAATATTGTTCTGAAAAGCTTTGAAAAATTATTTAAAATCTTAAACAATGGTCTATTTAGGTTGTAAATGTGTCTATATTATTTGTTTTGTAACCAGGTGCGGTGCTGGCTCGATCGCTACCGCTTCCAAGCCACGTTCCACGCAGACCCCGAACGCGCTGAAACTAGGGAACCCAAAATCGTCCCGGCCTAAAATTGCTATTTTATGGATCTTTATGAGCCAGTCGAACAAGACAAATGGCTGAATTTATTAATGTTTCCAGTGTACTGGTTGCCTAATTAGCTACTCGGCCTTGTTAACTGACATAATTTTTAAAAGACTGTAAATGTAAAGATGTTAAAATATTGAGTAAACATTAAAAGGATGTCAACGATTTTTGTGTTTTATTTTCCTCCTAATACTTTAATACAGTAGATACCTACCTACTATGTAAATGGATAAACTGTTTAAAAATGTAGGTACTTAATTAAGGGCTTTAATTAAAACAAAATCAACCTGCCAATATTGTACCCGCTCTTAATTGACTGACATTTCGGCTTCGGGTTTCAGGTGTCATCGTATTTCGAGAGTATAGATATGTGTCCAATGAGTACGGATGGCAAAGACATGAAAGCACTATACCTAAATACAAAATACGATGGAAAAACATTTAGCACGAAGTACATCGGTACCTAATTAATTGTCATTTTATCGTAATCGAACGTCACCATCCCCGATTAATTTATTTAAGAAAATGAAAGTCACCGATTAAATATACTTAATTTGCCACGAACCGTTAAACACGAGCTCATTGGCGATCTTCCCGTGGTCCCGGTTTTAATCAAATTAAATTTGGACTTTTTAAAGCGGTACACGTTAGCGTAAAAGCGTTCTGAGCATTTTTATTAAATTCATCTAATACTCGCCTTATGAAGGCTAAAATGCCCTGTCAGTGCTTAGCAAATGTGAAAGAAAACTGGGCAGAATATAAACATGGCAGGCACTAAATTAAAACGCGAGCCTTTCGAAGTACAGTTGTACCTACTTAGTTACTCTTGAATTAAATTTTTAAGCAATTCTTAACTATACTCCGTTCTATTTAAGATTTGAAGCTTAGAGCTGTCTAAGCCTCACACATTTTTAAGTAAACACAAGGCATCACCGTAAATACTGATACCGTTTGTATTGAATTCATTAGATACGTGTTATTGCACTAATCATTATCTAGTTTTACCTTTGGATTTCAAAATTTAAAAAATCCGTTGTAATTTCAAATAAGTATAAACAGTTATAAATAATAGAGGCGTCCTCTACCTACTTGATGTTCCCTTTCGGTAGGCCTAAAAAACTTAGCAATCGTAGCCTACATTCTAGATCTACTGACTCTACAGAGTGAATGAATGGATTAGATATGGAATTTAAAGGTTTATATCGTATGCCATATTTAAGAATAAAGATACCTATTGAGCGATGAAAATAAAAACCACTAAGTAGTAAGTATACATACACGTCCTGATTTACTTATTCAATATAAAGCAGGTAAATAAACCCTTCATAATTAACACATGAGTGACAGCTTTTAATTAAGTTTGGGGAGATTATAATCTTAAGGCTGGTTCAGTAATTTACTTAATCAAGGCCTTCTGAAGGTGGTCTAATAATGGGACCTCTGGGTGTGCAAAGTCATTGCGATACAAACAGAAATGTATTGTGCAGGATCACAATGTGGACATTATGACCCGTGGTTTTGTACTAGTTCACGTCTAAAATCAAACATAGAGTTAGTTACCTATTTAAGTAGGTACTTTTAACCTTTTGACCGCCAAAGACGCCATATCACGTCATCGCAAGTCAGTGCCCGTGACGCCACGACGTTAAATGGCGCGTCGAAGTTATTGCGAAAGAACTGAAATATAAAACGCTGCAACATTTTTTCTAGGTTTACTTTATTTATAGGTAGTGTAAGTTATTTTATACCTAATTTAAATAAAATAATACAGCACCATTCGAAAAAAAACAAGCATTATCTAAGAGCCGACTCACGTCTTTGGCGTTAGGAGCACAGCGTTTCACTTCGCGCCTTGGCGGTCAAAAGGTTAACTTCATGCATGCATTGAATCAGACCAGATCAGAGTAAATGAGTCGGTGCCGTTGCTATGTCGATGTCGCGCCTTGCTCTCCGCCTACGTAGCTGATTCAGCTCAGTAAGCAACCACTGAACCGAGCCACCCGTCACAACCCGCCATAACAGTTTAGAATAGTTTTAGTTATAATGTCGCTAGTCCTCGCTTTATGAATCTACATAAACAGCCTTTAATTAAGAGCAAAGTTATTTATCGAGATGTTCATTTCCTAGGGATATGGCAACCTGGGTTTGGTCGGCACTGTTAGAAATATACCGAAAACTTGGCAGCTCAGCGGGATCGCAGAAAATTACAACATTTTACACTTTCACTCTCGTAACAATAGGTATTCGTGTATACTTTGTACCTACCCACTGAGCTTACTCAATAAAGAAACTGTATTTCCCTCAGTGTAATTAAACACGTTTTAAAGTTATAATTAGAGCTGCCAGAACGAGTTGGCCTGGATTTGCCTTAGTTTAGGAGGCGCCTGGGCGGAGTTTTTAATATCATCAAGGTCTCACACCTTGAAAATCGATTCTAATGTTTGGTCCGATTTGCTCGCTCGCCGAGACGGAACGACTTCACGAGTTATGTGATGACCGGGAATACACCATTGCAGATTAGTATTGTATGAGTACAGGTTCTCTCTCACATGTGATCTCACATTATGATCAAGATAAAAATAAAATTTGCTCTAGATTAAAACAAATTAAAAAATATATATACAGGGTGTGGCCTGTAACAGGGGCGATAAATGAAATCGTTAATTCTATAGGCTATACGCAGTTACCTTAACCTGATCATAATGCCCTAAAGTGCTTAGTTTAGGAGATATAGCAGTTCAAAGTTACAATGGACACGCAATGTGTTTGATCACTGTAAAACTGTCGCAAATCTATCGCTAAGTGTCTTAGTACAGGGAATTCCTTGGTAAAGGAACGATGTTAGTAATAAGATCGTATGTGCTCAAAAAATCTATCAATCAAAATTAGTTCTTAACTGTAAGTTATAAAACAGCTTATCTCGAGAGAGCGGAATTGTAACCTTTTTATTGAACTTTGTGGTGATATTTAAAAATTGAGTACTTTGACAATAAGAAGAGTTGACAAATCAAAAGCCGTCACAAAGCCGTCATTGATTGAAAATGGCAAGAATTCAGTACGCCGCTCCTGAATTGTGCGATATTATTTTATTGTGAATGGAGAAGCCAGAAGGAGACAACTAGTAAAGAGCGACGTTATGGTCCCGTAAAGTGCAGCGCGTGCGGAACGACCAACCATGACCAGCGGCCTGGTGAAGTCTGCTGCGCACGCCCCGGGCTGGCGGGCACGGCAGCCAATGTTTTACGCTTGGCACTAGAACTGCGAATGCTGCAGCATGTGTGAACGTGTGATGATAAGTCTGTGACAAGTACTCGAAAAAGAGATCACGTGTTTAGAGTTACAAATAAAACTACCTAAAGTGTTAAAAAAAGTGAACAAATGTCCGTTTATTCTATCTATTTTGCTGTAAGACTTTTTTACTTCAGCGAAATAAACAAAATGACTTTTGCGTGGACAACTATTTGAATTGAATTTAGTCAACGTTTTCCACCACGTTCACTAATGAAACAGAAAAAAATCACTCATTATTAACCCTTAATTTGGCAGCATTAAGAACAAAACCTGCGTTTAAGCCTCATTGCCCCGTTGACATCCTACAAAAAATAATTGTAAAAAAAAAATAGAAAAAGATAGTCTCGTGGTATGTATGGCACACCATACACTGCCAAATTAAGGGTTAAAGCAGCCATAACCCTTGTATGATGAAACAAACCGATATCGCTTTTCTGTAAACTGTACGTTTCCTGGAATAAATAAACTCTTCTCTTATTTTACTTAGTAATATTACAATTACTACCTAATTTCCCACGCCTACACAACCCATTCATGCCATTTAGCTGCCTACACAATGACAAACAATAGATATTGGCGAGCAGTTTGTCTCATCATATCACTTAGCTGCTCCAATTATGAGCATTTTTCAGTTTCATCGGTCTTAAAATTAGAATAAACTGAAAATTTTACGATTTTGTTTCTTAATTAATTTTACAATTTCATAATTTTACTGTCATTAAACGTTTAGGTGTGCATCGCAGTGTTTTAATTCCTTCGTGTCTTATCACCCCTATAAGGCTGCGTTTTCATCAGAGATGTGGGAGGTAGCTTAGCGGCGCAAGGCTGTGTAACGAGGAGGTATAACGGTGTGAATATTTCCACCAAAGATGTGCGAGGTAGCTGAGCGGCGCGAGGCTGTGTAACGAGGAGGTGACAGAGGCTGAGCGGTGCGAGGTTGTGTTGGCGGACGGACGCGACCTACGTAAGTCACTGGACAGAATCCTCGCTACGCATCCTCGCATCGCTCAGCTACCTCGCAAATCTTAGCCAGATGCCGCCTCACAACACATATCCTCCAACACATCGTTCCCTTCGTTTGTATGTAGAAAATCCTCGCTCCTCTGAGCTGTTTCCACCAGAGCTACGCTATAAAGCGAGGAAAGGTAAATGAAGCGTTTCTATTGGTTAATGAAAAACACACCCCTTGCAACGCATCCTCGCACATATCTGGTGGAAACGCAGCCTAAACCTCGAAAAGATTGCAACACAGGTGTGACTCTATTTATTAAAATTATTCGTTGATTCTTTATTTACCTTACCTGTGTGGTGTCAGAATAGAATAACAATTCTCCATTTCTTCCGTGGATGTCGTAAGAGGCGACTAAAGAAATAGGTTTAGATATGTTTCAGGTGACAGGCTAGCAACCTGTCACTATTATACTATCTCTTTCATCTTAAACCTAAAACTACGCTAGAAAGTAGCTGCGAAGCGTGAAAATAGTCGTAATCATAATCATAGTTTTGTCTACGTCAAGTTTCGTGCGCTCTGTCTACCTCATTTGGGAACAAAGCTTTGTGATTGTATGTATGAATAATTATTCTACAAATGTCTTAGTTAGCCGAACAGCTGTTGTTAGAATTAGTCGAGTATTGGGCATGACTATTGGTAAATACACACATACATACATATTCTCACGCCTGTATTCCCAAGAGGGATAGGCAGAACACATGAATTCAAAAATCCAGTGCCACGCTTAGCGATTTCAGGGTAACCAGATGGTTAAACGTGATATTGCAGTGGCAAGTTGCTAGGTCATCGCCCACAATACACTAACCCTTTCCCAGAGTCGACTTTTACGACACCTACGGGAAGAAAGGGGGAGGTGCTATTCTAACCCGGCACCACATCGTGATCGTTTATGTGGAGGGTTCTAGAACCCTTACGGCCATTTCCAGTCTGGCGACCACACCAGGACGGCTACCTAGGCGACAGGCTTGCGCCGTCTTTCATCGCCCAGTCTCACCGAGCACTTCTTACCCGAAAGCAGTACTCGGTTCGGGCTCGCCTGGCTCTTTGCGAGCCTTGAATAGAATTCGCGGGCTAGCATTACTGCCTTGGATCAGTTGGCCATCTCACTCCCCAGTGACGGGTATTTAGCCAACGGTTTATTTGTCTTCAAGGGAAGAGGCAAACCGTTGTTGTACAGCGTGCACCATCCACGCGCTGTTCTCTGCTATTCG